>SJYX01005250.1:103124-114387 GCA_006410675.1 Oreotragus oreotragus
CTTTCAATGTTTTAACAAATAACTTTGAATACCTACTACATGCTAAGTCATGCTGTCCTTAGTATTGAAAAACAGCATAAGATGGAAGCCTTCCCTTCACTTACCCAATCACTCCCTCATTCTTTATGAGTTACTTTTCAAATGATCAGAATGAATTTCCAGATGAAACTCTTAGTCATATGGTCACAAAGTTTTATATTTTTTATGCTATTTATATCTTCAAAAAACCTGAGCTGCTGTTCTGCCTGTGAGTTGCAAAATAAATTCTAACAGTACACTAAGAAACCTGGCTTTCATATGCAACAGGGGCATATAAATGTACTGGTTTCTTTGTGTATTTCACTTTCTTAAATATAGTATAAAATATACATTTCTGTTATTGAGACTTTTATATCTTCAAAAAACCTGAGCTGCTGTTCTGCCTGTGAGTTGCAAAATAAATTCTAACAGTACACTAAGAAACCTGGCTTTCATATGCAACAGGGGCATATAGATGTACTGGTTTCTTTGTGTATTTCACTTTCTTAAATATAGTATAAAATATACATTTCTGCTATTGAGACTTACCTTTAGAAAACATGAAAGATTATACATTTCCTTCTCAGAGATAGAGAGAAACAACTGCTCACCTGAATTTCTTTTTCAGAAAATAAAAAGTGATATCATAATCATTTCATGATTATGTAAATTGTGTTCATGACAAAATTAAGATTATAGTTTTTCCTCATATAATTTAAAATCTCACAGAGAAAAATAAAGGATTGAGAAAGGACATGAATAGAGAATTCTCTCATTCACTCGTTTATCCATTTACTGAACACACCACTATTGAATGTCAGCTAGTTGGTAAGTACTATATTAGGTAATGAGATAACAACTTAGGCAAAAGAAACATGATGTCTATACTTGTAAAACTTACAGTTTAGTAAACTTATGAAAAATCACTACCATAATTTAAAATTTGCCTTGCAATAATACAAAAATAATTAAAAGAATATTTAATAAAGAGAATGCTAATGGCATTTGAATAGCTTAAATAATTAGCATTATGAATTGTAAGAATTCATTGAGCAGAAAAACTGCTGACATGCCCACATCCCTGTCAATTTTATGCAAAACTGTTAAATTTGAAATACTCATGAGAAAAACTCTTTATCTCTCCCTTTGATTTTTAGTTGGAACTTTTGATGACTTTTGAATATATGCCTTACAGCTGTTGACGTACTTCCCAACAATGATTGAGAAATGGCTATTTACTCAGATTTGAGAAACAAAATCTCTGTGTAGATTTTTATTTAGTATATTCAGACTGTCATGATTGAAGGAGAACACTCTATAGTCATGAAGAATATTTAACCAAACCATTCTCCAATGCATGGGGATATACTGTCAACATATACAAGGAAAATATGACATCAAAGGAATTAGCAAAATATCAGGTTTAGATGTTCTAAGTTTGATTATCATCTGAGACACTTACACGTTGTGAGAGTTTGGTCAACTTTCTCAACTGTTCTGGGTTTCAGTTTCCTTAGCTATAAAAGAAGAATAATAACTGTATCTAATTAGATGTTATGACAGCCGAGGTAAAGTACCTAATGTACCTTGCACATTTAGTTTTTGATAAATATTAGTAATTTTTACTAAATTCAGTTATGATAAATTTATGTAAAATGCATTAAAACAAAATGAAACACACTGTACAAGTTTTATTTCCCCACTTTTCTCCTCTATACTTAGTCTGCTTTCTGCTTTACTTATTTTTCTTTCAAATCCTTTATTATTTCTTTTAAATATTGCCAGAAGGAATGACAAATAGACCTTAAGTAGGCAATCTGAAAATCTTTAAGTATTCAAATAAATCCATTATCAAAAACTCTTCATATTGAAAATTCATAATGGAGGAGGGACCATTCAATTTACTCTGTTAGCCATTAATATTTGTGTTAGTGTTGACATATTTCCAATTGTATTAAGAAGTATTTTATTCAATAATTTGATTCAGTAATCTTCACTCTAAGAAATGGAACAATATTAGAACTTCATGCCATGAAACTGTCTTATTTGCTGTCTGTTCGGTCACTCAGTCCTGTCTGACTACTTGCAACCCCATGGACTGCAGCACACCAGGCTTCCCTGTCGTTCACCATCTCCAGAGCTTGTTCAAATTCATGTCCATTTTCATCCAACCATCTCATCCTCTGTTATCACCTTCTCCTCCTGTCTTCAGTCTTTCCCAGCATCAGGGTCTCTTCTAATGAGTAGGCTCTTGGCATCAGGTGGCCAAAGGATTGGAGCTTCAGCTTCAGCATGTGTCCTTCCAATGAATATTCAGGATTGATTTCCTTTAGGATTGACTGGTTTGAACTCTTTGCAGTCCAAGGTACTCTCAAGGGTCTTCTCCAATACCACAGTTTAAAAGCATCAACTCTTCAGTGTTCAGCCTTCTTTATGGTCCCTCTCTCACACCCATACATGACTACTAGAAAAACCATAGCTTTGACTATGTGGACCCTTGCTGAAAACTCTTTATTACTAATTGAATATAATACTCCATAAGTTTATAATGATCATGAATCCTAGTCTGCTTGAAATCGTATGTATATTATTTATATAATCTAATTACCTACCAGTAATATTGTGATTTGTGCAATAAATTGATGGTAATCTTCCATATGAGTGTGCTTTGTGCTAAGTTGCTTCAGTCGTGTCCGACTCTTTGTGACCCTATGGACTGTAGCCTTCCTCTTTACATGGGATTCTTGAGGTAAAAATACTGGAGTGGGTTGCCTTGCCCTCTTCCAGGGGATCTTCCCACCCCAAGGATCTAATCCATAGTTCTTACATTTCTTGCATTGTCAGGCAGGTTCTTTACCATTAGTGCCACCTGGGAAGCCCATCTTACATATACATATTAAATAATGTAATATTTTAAAAATAGGAAATAATGTAAGACATAATTATCTTCTTTGAAGATCAACTGTCTAAATACAAATACATTCAAGAGGGTAACTATTTCATTGTATGAGAGCACGAGAGCAATGAAGTAGATACCTTTAATGTAGAAATATTTAGTCAAGTCGGAGAATCAGATTCATGAAAACTGCACTGAATTATTTTTAATATGGAAAACATAGTAATACCATTCTTTCTTCCTCCCAGACTCTTTGGTTTTAAATCTTCATAATTTAAAGAAATGTATTCATTTATTTGTGCAAGGTACAGAATGATACTGAGAATATTAAATTCAAAATTAACATTTCCTATCTTTAGAAAGGTACGTCCCAGTCCCAGGTATAGAGTGTATCCTGATCCCAAGGCTTAATTATGCTTATTGATTTCTATTTATTTTATTTTTAAAGGTTTAGGGCTATTATCTGATTTCAACTGGAAATAAAATCATAGAATTTTAGAACATTTGTGCTAAGTCACTTCAGTTATGTCTTACTCGGTGTGACCCTATGGATTGTAGTCTGCCAGACTCCTCTGTCCATGGAATTTTCTAGATCAGAATACTAGAGTGGGTTGTCATTTCCTTCTCCAGGGGATCTTCCAGACCCAGGGATCAAACCCACCTCTCTCTGCATTGGCAGGCAGGTTTGTTTGTTTGTTTGATTGTTTTTTAACCACTAGTGCCTCCTAGCAAGCCCCTTAGAGCATACAGAAACTGTAACAATCTCTGACTCCCACCTGCTTCTTCTGAGAGAGGAAAAAATAAGTGTCATAGAAATGTGAAATGATTTGCCCAAAGTCAAAAAGCCTACAAAGCTCCCGTCTTTTCCTGTAGACATATTTACTTTCTAAGCTTGGGTGTGATCATTTCCTTAACCATTAGAAGGATTTAAGCTATGAACATACAATCAGCATACTTGTGTTCTAGTACTTATTTGGTTTACTATTATCTTTTTAGCCTTAAAGAAATAGCCTTACATGACTGAGCGACTTCACTTTTTAGTCAGTTTGCTTCAGAGATTTATATTGATAGAGAGAGTCAAAAGGAAAAGTGAATGTGAGCATATTTGTAGAATAAGAAAAAAAAAATCACTGTAAAAAAAAAAAAGAGAAAAAAAGTCACTGTAGAAGCAAGTAGTGACTTTATCAAAATAATGAACTGGGTTTACAAAATACATTGACAAAAAGATGTTTCCAAGATAAAATCTTTAGCGGTTCATCACAAATAACATTTAGCCTTTTTAATTATAATGACTTCAGAAACTTCAGAAAAGAGTACAATTCTTTTAACATGAGTAACTATGGGAACATTTGCCTTAATAGAAACAGCATTTGATCCTGGACTACTCTCAACCGACAAAGGATGAAATTTATAAATAGTAAAGATTTAAGTTGAATATTTTAGGGAGAGGGCTATATATAAATTCTGACATATTTTAAATGTAAACTATCAAGTTAGTTAGAGGTTACAAGGAAACACTCATCTCTATCATTACATCGTGATAACTGAGCTTTCAAACAGCACTCATGAAAGAGCAATACAATCCTATTATAAGTGGTTGACAAATCCAAAACCTTTCTGATCTATATAACCTAACAGACAAAAAGAAAAATCTTTTCAACATAATTTTTTATTCAAGAGCTCACACTTGACTGCCACCCTAATTGGATACTACCATAGAAGTTCATCTGATAGATATCTTAGTACAAAGTCAGGCTCGGAAGGTCTAGAAGGTGTACAAGTATCAATTTCATAGCATTTCATTTTCAATTCCTCTTGTATAAAAGCACACTAACCCAGCACTGACAGAAGTAGAGTTTCATTAAAACAGTACATGAGCAGGATTCAAATAACCCCTCTGACAGGAGAAATCACTGTTTGGTTCAAAGTATTTGTGGAAAGCATTTCACTTGAACATTAATATAAGATGAGGGACAGAAATGTTTTTATTAAGGAAGAGAAACGCAATGATCATATGCATGTGTATTGATAGAAACTGTGTCATAAATACTGAAAGTACGGAGTTCTCACATTTATTACAGTGTATTTGCATTTAGATCTTGGTTCTTTTATTAAGTGTTTGATCAATTGACAAGCTTTCATCTACTCTTGGCCTCAGTTTCTTTACATGAACAGTACAGGTGAGAATGGTATAAGCATTTGATGGGGGCTAAACAAGAAACACATGCATAATGCTCCACAAACAGTTGGTGCTCAGTACAGGTTAAGTATTATGTAAAGGTGTTCAATGATTTCAAGTAAAAGGAAGAATCACTATTTCTATTCAGAAGTTCTTTTTTGATTTGACTGACTTTGAGTGTGTGTGTGTGTTTTTCTCCTAATCTTTAGAGAAAAGGGGAGAAAATCAAACACAACAAGCAGAGAGGGGAAAAAGAAAACTTCAGGTGACTCATGAGCACTAACACAGTTCAAGGAGATATATGTAGGAGGAGGAAGTCAGTAGTCAAACTAATGTACACTTGGAGAAGGCCTGGTCACCAGACCACAGAGAGGACTTACACAAGACCGACCTCTGCTGTTCGGAAACAGAAGTACATGAGACCTTTTATACAATTATCTGCTTATCTTTAGCATACATTTTGGAAGAATACACTGTATAGTCAGTCATATGCTTGCATAAAAGGCGATTGAGTAGTAAGTACATTTTTCTTTCAATAATGACACTATAGACAATTCTAAGTTATAAACCATTTCTAATTTATAGGTTTTCCTATTGGTATCAATCCCTTTCTGTTTGATTGATCTCATACTGCTCTCCTCCTAGTTTATTATAAGTAAGTAAAGTCACTCAGTCGTGTCCGACTCTTTGTGACCCCGTGGACTACAGCCCACCAAGCTCCTCAGTCCATGGGATTCTCTAAGCAAGAATACTGGAGTGGGTTGCCATTTCCTTCTCCAGGGGATCTTCCCGACCCAGGGATCGAACCCAGGTCTCCCGCATTGGAGGCAGACGCTTTAACCTCTGAGCCACCAGTCCCCTTCTAATCACTATAATTCAGTCAAACAGGCCTTTCCATTCCTCAAACCATCTTCTAAGCCTATACACTTTTCTATGCAATCCAATAAAATCTCCACTCCTCCCCGAATTCCCATGATTGATTCATAATCATCATTTAGCAGTTTAAGTAAGTGACCCTCATGGAAAATTTTCCTGATTTTATAATGTAATTTTCCCTTCCTTGTACAATCCAGAAAGATTCTGCTTTATGTTCTTGTTTTCATCACTATATGAAATGATTATAACTGTATGGGAACATGTTATCACTTGATTCCTTGTTTTCACCACACTACTTGATCACAGTTGTGCTTAGTCACTCAGTTGTGCCCAACTCTTTGCAACCTCATGGACTATAGCCTGCTCAGCTGCTCTGTCCATGGGGATTCTCCCAGCAAGAATACTGGAGAGGGTTGCCACACCCTCCTCCGGGAATCTTCCCAACTCAGGGATCGAACTCAGGTCTCCTGCATTGTGGGTGGATTCTTTACTGTCTGAGCCATCAGGGAAGCCACACAGTTGTTCAGGAAGGATCAATTAATAGTCAAACAAATGAAAAAAAATTTTTTTTTAATTGATCTGACAGAGATGAGCAAAAAATAAACAGATTATGTTGTTCTCTTCCCTGTGTTATCTTTAGATAAAGTCCTACATTGTGGAGAGTTCTGGTTCCAATCAAGGCCCCAGATCATACGTGTTATGATTCACCATTTAGTCTTTAACCCATGAACTGTTTACTTTCTTTAGATATTGCAATTCCCTTTCCATTATTTCTGTATTGTGGTATGCCATGAAATTGATAATAACTGTATAAATAAATAAACTACACTCTCAAATAACCACCAAACACAGGTATTTTTGTACTTATAATACTACTACTTGGGGTTAGATCTGAATTTTGTCGTTATTTTTATTTGCATTTTTCAAGTCATTAAATAAGCTGAACAGTTATTCTTTTATTTGTTAGGAATTTGGTTTTACCCAATAGACAAAGTGAGCCCTGATTTTCTTCCACAGTTCCTGATACCTGACTTGAAGAGCATCTGTGGGAAAATGAAGGCTAGGATATCAAGAAGAAGGTAGACAGGTTCTTAGGCCTGAAGTTCTTTATCTTTCTAACTATTCCCATCTTCCCAAGGGCTAGATTTCCTTTCTTCTCCACTCCCTTTTCCTCCAGTCATAACGTTAAAAGCCTTGTCCTTCCTCCCCAGGCTAACTTACATGTATTATCTTTTATTTTCCAGTGCTCCTAATGGAGATACTCAAGACAAAAGAACTAAAACTGCATCCACTAGTTTTATATATATATAGAAAGATATAGATACAGATTCCTTATCTTATTTTAATCCTTTTTTCTTATTTTCATTCAATTTTTCAATGATCTTTCATTTTTTAACATTTACACATTTATGTATCTCATTACCTAAATATTCTTGAACTTTAAATTTTAAATATAATATTGAGTTTTAGATGATTTATTAACTTGACTATTATATCTCCTTTATAATAGTAATATATTTTAAATTTGTTTGTGTTCTAGACATTTCAATATTTTATTCAAACATATTAATATTTATAAAAAAGCATTCAGTTATGTCAGAAAATTGTATATCTATACATACAGATATGGATATCCGTATCTAAAACATATATATAGTTTTATATTTACTCAAATGCCTGTGGGTATAGTTTTGTTCTTTAACAATAATTGTCTTTTATCCTGTTATATTCTTTATAGTCTATTTTAAGCTTTGACCATCCACTTATCACTCTTTTTATTTCAATATATCCTGTATATTCCAACTTATACATGCACACACACAAAGCTCAAATAGTACACATTCACAGATGATATATATTTTAATATATCCTTGATGTTTAGTTATATATATTTGAAACAAATACTCATTTTATCACATGGTTATTAATTTTATCACATGGTATTATCACACAAATGTGAAAATGAAGAGCTTATCTCCTACACTGTATTGCTCTCATAAGTATGTTCTAGAAAGGTCATTCATGGGAACCTGTATTCATTTTGGGAAGCATGAGATTAATGTTCTTTAAATGCCATATTGGGCTTTCCTGGTGGCTCAGATTGTAAAGAATCTGCCTTCAGTGCAGGAGACCTGGGTTTGATCCTTGGTCAGGAAGATCCCCTGGAGAAGGGAATGGAAACCCACTCCAGTGTTTTTTTCTGGAGAATCTCATGGACAGAGGATCCTGGTGGGCTACAGTCTATGGGGTCACAAAGAGTTGGACATGACTGATTGACTAACACTTTCACTTTCAAGCCCCATATTGGATGGACTTAACCTCACAAAATCCTCAGTCTTACACAACTTCATGCTTTTTCCTCTAGTTATATACAAGATTAATTTTGTAATAAGTGTTTGACTCCTAGAACAGCCTATGAGAACTTTTTGAGCTAAGGAACATAAATCACATAAATCCACAGAGTAGAGGAGTTTCCAAAAGGTAGTTAAATCTTGCCCTTTTAAACCATGTGCTAGAGCTACAGAAAATTATTGCTTTCTGTGGCTACTGCTGACAAAGGGTCACTGGAATATAGGCATAAAGACAACACTGGATTTCCCCAAAGTTAAAAGCCTCTTAAGAATTATGTGCAGGGACTTCTGAAAAGTGTGGGTGGAGGCAATGCAAGCACACTGGTAAAAGGAGGCCACAGTACTTTGGATATCTTCCTATTCACACATATAAGAGTAATTTACCATTATAAATTTTATATTGCCACTCATTGTATATATTTTATTTTTGCTTTAATGCTAAAAGTTTCTCAAAAACAGTATTTGTAGTTTCATTTTTATCTGCCACGAACCCATTCTATGCATAAATTATAGTGGGTGCTAAATTATCATCTGATAAATGAATGAATCATAGTACACTATTATTTGAATTTTAATCAACTATAGTTGCCTACTCAGCACCAACTCTGCTAAATGAGACACAGGATATGAAAAAGGAAGGGGGTCACATATATAAGAGATGAATCATTTAAAATCTATATATTCAAAGTTACATAGAGGGTTTAAGGTTAGGTTATGTCTCTGAGCAGCTGTGTGAGAGCCTTGGAACTATTAGATAATTTGCTTAGGTCTCAAATTCTTTCTTGTATTTTTAATAATAAATGACACAACTCTATATTTAAAAGCCCTATACAGAGGATATAAGAATGTATTAATATATGAAACACTTAGCTATTCACATGTACACGTCTGCTAAATGTTTTTGGATATACTGTAAGCACTTAATAAATGATATTTAATTTTCTGTTCATACAATTATAATAGTAATATTGCATATGAATTTAAAGTAACTTTGCAGTTTGAAATGATATCTACAATAAAAGAAGATAAAAGAAGAGAGTAATAATAATAATCATGAAACTATTGCTCAAATTTCATTCTGTAAAACAAATGTTTTCTGAGTTTAGTAGCATACAATAAAGTGAAAAAGAATTAGGTAAATTAGAACAATGTATTCATTTATTCCATATTTCCAGTCTTTAGCTCTATTGCATATTATATCACCACAGAGTTTAATGTAATAACAAATAGAATACTCATAAAGTGAAGCATTAATAGCCTCATCTCATTACTAGAGATATCAAGTCTTTGGAAATTTCCTTTTCAAGTTTCTCAGCCATTACAGCATTAAATATTCCCAGTCAATCGATGTGTATAAAGAGAGGTAACATAAGTACTGGCATTTTTGAATATTACTCTATTCAAGGTACATGCAAGTATTTATTGATTTCATTACTCAAATAGCAGTTTTCCTATACTGACTTGGCTTGCAATGTTCTAAAGCCCTTGGATTTGAAATCTGAAGGCCCAGTCTTATTAAGGGCTGCTGATTACCTGCATAACCACGGACAATATTATCCATACTGGTAAACTGAAATGCAAACCAAAATATCGCTCAGGTTTATATTTAAAGATCAAAGAGATAATGCTGTAAAAGAACCAACTGTTACTTAAATATTATCTTGATATGTATACAGATAAAATAGAGTATGAAAATTTAGAAAATACAGATAATTTATATTTCTCTGAATTCCACATATATTTGTACAAAAATACCAGCAAGAATGGATTTAATGAAAAAATTTGAAAAGAAAAATGGGAAATAGGGGAAGTAAAAAAATAAGGAATTGTGGGAAAAAACTTTTTATAAACAAGGTTTTGGAAGCCAAGAGCTGTTTAATGGACTAAGAATATTTAATAACATGTTTTGTTTATTTAATAAAATAATAGTAGCCAATATTTATGGAAAAAGTAGTAATATATTTATGTGCCTAATCTCTGTGATCCCCAAAACAACCCAGTGAAACCCACTATCATGAACGTCATAATTATGAGCCCCATATTAGTTTTATAATACCTAAGGTTCAAAGTATTTATTTCAAATGCCCAAGAGCACATGAAAAGAATAACCAATTCAAACTAGTCTATGTGACAACAAAGTCCATGTAGTCCATTTCTGATTTACTAATTTCCAGATGTTCAAGCTGGTTTTAGAAAAGGCAGAAGAACCAGAGATCAAATTGCCAGCATCTGCTGGATCATCGAAAAAGCAAGAGATTTCCAGAAAAACATCTATTTCTGCTTTATTGACTATGCCAAAGCCTTTGGCTCTGTGACTGTGTGGATCACAATAAAATGTGGAAAATTCTGAAAGAGATGGGAATACAAGACCACCTGACCTGCCTCTTGAGAAACCTGTATGCAGGGCAGGAAGCAACAGTTAGAACTGGACATGGAACACCAGACTGGTTCCAAATACGAAAAGAAGTATGTTAAGGCTGTATATTGTTACCCTACTTGTTTAACTTATGCGCAGAGTACATCATGAGAAACACTGGGCTGGAAGAAGCACAAGCGGGAATCAAGACTGCCGGGAGAAATATCAATAACGTCAGATATGCAGATGACACCACCCTCATGGCAAAAAGTAAAGAGGAACTAAAAAGCCTCTTGATGAAAGTGAAAGAGGAGAGTGAAAAATTTGGCTGAAAGCTCAACATTCAGAAAACAAAGATCATGGCTTCTGGACCCTTCACTTCATGGGAAATAGGGAAACAGTGGAAACAGTGTCAGACTTTATTTTGGGGGGCTCCAAAATCACTGCAGATGGTGACTGCAGCCATGAAATTAAAAGACGCTTACTCCTTGGAAGAAAAGTTATGACCAACCTAGATAGCATATTCAAAAGCAGAGACATTACTTTGTCAACAAAGTCCGTCTAGTCAAGGGTTTTCCCAGTGGTCA
>SJYX01005250.1:124956-137406 GCA_006410675.1 Oreotragus oreotragus
CCCAATGAGACTTAAAGTCAACTCTTGTCATTTTTTAATATTAACAGTAAGTTAAATGACACTAATTATCCTAATAAATAAAACAGAAGGAAAAAATACATTTTCTTCATATTCGCCTGAAGTAATGTTACCACATTGATTTTTTTCCTAGTGTCTAGCAAAAGTTACAATTAAAAACAAAGTGAAACATACAGCTGCAATCTGAAATGTGAAAATAACCCTATGGCTCTAGAATCTTTTTTTTTTTTTCCTTGTATTTTCACAGGATTGACGATTGTGAATAAAATAAATCCTATCCCTTAAATATAATTGGAATATATTATATAATATAGTATTATATATATTATATAATTACATACAACATCAAATTGAAAACAAGTGGGAGTCTACTAACCTAACTTCACTAGGTTTCTGTGAAAAAACAATGAAAGAGTATTCAAACAAAACCTTTGGAAAACACAGTAATTTTAGTGCAGAGTCTGCAGAACAGAACTGCAAGCTAAGCTCTGGTCTATAATGGAGAAGCTATTAGCTCATCAACAAAGAATGTCCCATGCCTTTAAAAGAGATCAGTTCTGTCTACTAACCTAACTTCACTAGGTTTCTGTGAAAAAACAATGAAAGAATATTCAAACAAAACCTTTGGAAAACACAGTAATTTTAGTGCAGAGTCTGCAGAACAGAACTGCAAGCTAAGCTCTGGTCTATAATGGAGAAGCTATTAGCTCATCAACAAAGAATGTCCCATGCCTTTAAAAGAGATCAGTTCCCTGAAAGTATATATATTTTTTTCCAGAAATTTAATGTTATTACAGCTGCTGCTGCTGCTGCTGCTGCTAAGTCGCTTCAGTCGTGTCCGACTCTGTGTGACCCCACAGACGGCAACCCACCAGGCTCCCCCGTCCCTGGGATTCTCCAGGCAAGAACACTGGAGTGGGTTGCCATTGCCTTCTCCAATGCATGAAAGTGAGAAGTGAAAGTGAAGTCGCTCAGTCGTGTCTGACTCTTAGCGACCCCATGGACTGTGGCCTACCAGGCTCCTCCCTCCATGGGGTTTTCCAGGCAAGAGTACTGGAGTGGGGTGCCATTGCCTTCTCAGATTATACAAATGTAATATAAAACATTTCTTTCTTCACAGCACAAGCCGAAGTAACTATCCAAACTTCTAATAAAAAGTGTTATTTGCTCAGTCATGTCATACTTTTTGCGACCCCATGGATTGTAGCCCTCCATGTTTCTCTGTCAAGGGAATTCTCCTAGCAAGAATACTGGAGTGGGTTTCAATGGTGGACGGTAAGTAAATCTTATATTTATTAATGTAGGGCATTAACTTATTAGAGGGTAAAAATCATAAGGGCATATTGCTATTAAAGGCATTAAAAAATCAGTAATTTATTTTAGAAAAATAACTAATAATCTCTGCAAGCAGATTATGTAAGGAACACTGAGGTCTATAATATTCTGAATAATTATTTTGGCTTAATTCATTTGAAAAATATTTCCAGTACAAAAAGTAAATGCTATAAGAATGATAAATCTTTCATAAGTTGCTATAGAAAAGCATCAGCTTTTAAAATTTTTTATCAGTTGTTGGAGTCTGGGTACCCATCTTAAAAAAAATAAATAAAAAGAAGAAGGGCAGCATTCATTTTAGAAAAAACAGAGGTTCAGGGTAAATTTCTGTAATAATAAAGTCATACATTTTGGTTGCTACTTAACAGAAAAGAATGACATCTTATGTCCTAGAGGGCCAGGATCACAGCGTCCTTCAGATTTTGCCCTGGAGCTGAAACTCTATTTAAACACATGAGTAAAATTATGACTGTAGGTAACAGCTTAAAGGGGCACATTAAAGTGATATAAATGTCCTTCCATAAACTGTAGGAGTTGAGAACTATTCACCTTCAAGGAGAGACTTTCATTTTTATGTACTTGAGGTGGGAGTCCTTCCTTATTCCATTACTACAAGCAGGCCTTTGACCTTACACAGACAGCATATTAAAAAGCAAAGATATTACTTTGCCAACAAAGTTCCATATTATCAAAGCTATGGTTTTTTCTGTAGTCATGTATGGATATGAGAGTTGGACCATAAAGAAGGCTGAGGGCTGCAGAACTGATACTTTTGAACCATGATGTTGAAGACTCTTGAGAGTCCCTTGGACTGCAAGGAGATCAAACCAATCAATCCTAAAGGAAATCAATCCTGAATATTCATTGGAAGGACTGATGCTGAAACTGAAGCTCCAGTTTGGCCACCTGATACAAAGAACTGACTTGTTGGAAAAGACCCCGATGCTGAGAAAGATTGAAGGCAGGAGAAGAATGGGACAGCAGAAGATGAGATGGTTGGATGACATCTCTGATTCAAGGGACATGAGTCTGAGCAAGAGTTCATGAGTTCACCAGGAACTAGTGAACAACAGGGAAGCCTGTTGTGCTGCAGCCCATGGGGTGGCAAAGACCAGACAAAATTCTAATGCAAAATTATGCATTAGATTACTTTGGAAAACACTACATCTATAGCCCTTTCTCAGATAGTCAGACATTAAGGTACAGGGTGTGCTCAATCAGCTTCAGTCATGTCTAACTCTTTGCAGTGTTCTGGACGGTAGCACACCAGACTCCTCTGTCCATGGGATTCTCCAGGCGAGAATACTGGAGTGGGTTGCCATGCCCTTCTGTAAGGCGTCTATAATAAAGAAGCCTTTTCATTCATTTTAAATCTTTCTCTCTTTTCTGGCGAATATACTCTTTTTTAGTGGAAATACCTACTAGCATTACACAGCTTCTTTCCATGGAATAATTACTGAGATAAACATAGATGATATTTTCTTTACAATGTATAGTATTAATTTTTTCTACTATGGTCTCAGTGGCTACTTTTAAAGAGTAAAATAGTATTAAAATTTTATTTCCTCAAAAAGAGTCAAAGCAGGACAGGATATTGTAATAAAACATAGAGAGTCCCTTGGACTGCAAGGAGATCCAACCAGTCCATTCCGAAGGAGATCAACCCTGGGATTTCTTTGGAAGGAATGGTGCTAAGCTGAAACCCCAGTACTTTGGCCACCTCATGCGAAGAGTTGACTCACTGGAAAAGACTCTGATGCTGGGAGGGATTGGGGGCAGGAGGAGAAGGGGACGACAGAGGATGAGATGGCTGGATGGCATCACTGACTCGATGGACGTGAGTCTGAGTGAACTCCGGGAGATGGTGATGGACAGGGAGGCCTGGCGTGCTGCGATTCATGGGGTCGCAAAGAGTCGGACACGACTGAGCGACTGAACTGAACTGAACTGAACCCTTGATCATATTTTAGGTGGATAAAAATAATGAATAATCTTATCTTTTATATACATGAATATTGTTAATTGCATTGAATACTGACAGATATTATGTTATTGTAATNTGGCGTGCTGCGATTCATGGGGTCGCAAAGAGTCGGACACGACTGAGCGACTGAACTGAACTGATGGGGGTGAACGGATACACGTATATGTATGGCTGAGTCCCTCTGTTATTCAACTGAAACTACCACAACATTGTTAATCACCTATAACCCAATACTAATAAAAAGTTTTGAAGTTTAGGGAAAAAAGATATTCCCCCCCGCTGCCAAAAAAGTGACTAATTCATTTCCTCATAATAAAATATCCATACAATGAGATTCAGCCATAAAAAGAAATAATAATACATGGTGCAACATGGATGAACCTTAAAAATATTACAGTAAACAAAAGAAGCCAGTCTGAAAGGCTACATATTATATGGTTCATTTACATTAAAATTACAAGATAAGCTTATCCAGAGAGACCAGAAAGCAGATGTAGTGACTACCAAGAGCTGGCAGAGGGGGATGGGTATGACTGATAACTGGTATGGGCTTTCTCTTTTGGATGGTGAAAATATACTGGAATTAGGTAGTGGTGACCACTATACAACTTTATGAATATAGTAAAAAAAAAGCAATGAACCAAATACTTAAAATAGATGAATTTTCACNCTGGTGGGCTGCTGTCTATGGGGTTGCACAGAGTCGTACATGACTGAAGTGACTTAGCAGCAGCAACAGCAGCAAAAAGCAACAAAAACAAATTTAATTCTTAACATTCTTGTTTCACTTTATCATTTAATTACCTAATTTTCTTATTACTCTTCTAATAATGAATCAAATTCGTATTTAAAAAAAACCGAAGAAACAAAAAACTGAGGAGCAAGAGAAATAAATGCCTAATGGACAGTCTATTTCACCACTAGGGGTCATTGTCAGTGCATGAGAGACAAGTCAAAATCAATGTTTCAGTTTAGTTTGCTGCTGCTGCTGCTAAATCATTTCAGTCATGTCCAACTCTGTACGACCCCATAGATGGCAGCCCATCAGGCTCCCCCATCCCTGGGATTCTCCAGATAAGAACACTGGAGTAGGTTGCCATTTCCTTCTCCAATATATAAAAGTGAAAAGTGAAAGTGAAGTCGCTCAGTCATGTCCGACCCTTAACACCCCCTTGGACTGCAGCCTACCAGGCTGCTCTGTCCTTGGGATTTTCCAGGCAAGAGTACTAGAGTGGGGTGCCATTGCCTTCTCGTCAGTTTAGTTTACTAGGTAATAATTTGATACTAAAACATGAAAATAATTTATATCATTATGCCTTCCCCCATTTCTAAAGCTTTATCTTTTAATATGACTCATCAGACTACAGGTAAATAAAATTTTCCATTGCACATCATTTCTGGTAAAGCACAGATACTGAAAAGGGAATGTGTGTAACCAGTGTATCGTAATTTTGCCTTGCATTAATATTAAACCCAAAAGAGATTACACAGTCAAAAAATAAAAATAGCCTTCAGTTCAGTTCAGTTGCTCAGTCCTGTCCCACTCTTTGCAACCCCATGAATGCAGCACACCAGGTCTCCCTGTCCATCACCAACTCCCGGAGTTCACTCAGACTCACGTCCATTGAGTCAGTGATGCCATCCAGCCATCTCATCCTCTGCCTTCCCCTTCTCCTCCTGCCCCCAATCCCTCCCAGCATCAGTCTTTTCCAATAAGTCAACTCTTCACATGAGGTGGCCAAAGTACAGCTTTAGCATCATTCCTTCCAAAGAAATCCCAGGGCTGATCTCCTTCAGAATGGATTGGTTGGATCTCCTTGCAGTCCAAGGGACTCTCAAGAGTCTTCTCCAACACCACAGTTCAGAAGCATCACTTCTTCGACGCTCAGCCTTCTTCACAGTCCAACTCTCACATCCATACATGACCACAGGAAAAACCATAGCCTTGACTAGACAGACCTTAGTCGGCAAAGTAATGTAAATAGCCTTAACTACGTATAAATAAATATATTCCTCACATATAACACCAATGGCTTTAACAATCATTAACATAATCAGGGATAATAAACCTGAGTCTTCTCAGGGTTCTGTAGAAACCCTATTGCTAACTTCCTATAAAGAGGTAGTTGTGAAAATTCACTTAACTTTCAGAAAACTGGAAGGAAACATGCTATGCTTTAAGAAATAATTCTAATATCAGATATATCTTAAAAAGCAAATCTGAATTCTAAATCCTATGTCTTTCCATAATACAAAATCTAGAGCACATTCCACTCTGCAGAAAAGTTGAGTAGTCTCAAAAAAGATATGAAGTATAGCAGGATATGGAAGAGTCACATCCAAAATTCTTCTGCTATACATTATATTGAATAGAAAATAGTGTTTCTTGAGCTTAAAGTTGATATAGACACTCTATACTTTTAAAACTGATCTTCATTATTTATGAGAAACAGAGTTCTTGATATTATGTAAACTTGCAACATCCTAGATATGATATGAGTATTCAACATCACTATCAGAAACAAAGCAAGATGATTAAAGAGGAAAAAAGAAGCGCTAAGAAAATAATAGAAGCATTGTCTAGTGATTCATGACAAAGGATTTTACAAAGAGGAAGAACTGGAATGCAACAAAAACTCATTACATGATTTTTATATATAGGTTACACTGATACCACATCTATGTATTACTTAACAAACACATATGTAAGATCCACTGGGCTTCCCTGGTGTCTCAGCAGTAAAGAATCAGCCTGCAATTAAGGAGATGTGAAGATGTATGTTAGATCACTGGGTCAGGAATATCCCCTGAAAAAGGAAATGGCAACCCATTCCAGTAATCATTCCTGGAAAATCCTATGGACAGAGGGGCCTGGTGGGCTACAGTCCCTGGGGTTGCAAAAGTCAGACACGACTAAGGGACTAAACAGAAACTGTATTAAGAACAGTTCATATAATGAATTTGACCTTCACACAAATCTCAGGAAGGTATTATAATCCTCATTTCCAGATGAGGAAATTGAGATACAGAGTTTATGTAATTTGTGGGATGCCACATGCTGTTAGGTGGCAGAAACAAGATTCAACTTCAAGAATTCTTAACAGCTATTGTATGCTGCCTTCTTTATACAGAAAGCCTGACATAAATCGCCATTCATTATACAAATCTATGTATGTATTCCTCATTCCTCATATTTCAAATTCATGATTGTCCAGAACACACACAAATGAAAAATGTTTGTTATGGAGATCTGTAGACATTTAGGGAAACAGTGCTGATCAGAGAAATTGGATTGTCTATCATAAGCAGCTAACATAGAGTTACAAAAATTTTGAACTAAATGGATAATATCATAAGAAAACAATAAATAATTTTAATTGTAATATACCTCATCACTTATTGAATTATTACTACAATGTATTAATCATTTGATTCAATATGGTTCAACCACAAAAGGCATCAACTTTTGAATGATGTATCTCTATTACAATATATGAAAAATAGAATACATCCTACTTATATCCCCTGGTAACATTAATGTAGCTTAACAGAATTGGGTTTGTACTAGCCATAATATTGGTTTGCTTACTGTGAAAAACTTTTTCCATAAGAAAAGTTTATTTTCCTACTGATAAAATGGGAAGCAGGAGAAGGAAAATAAACTTGAATGCTAAAAGATACAGATGATTATTATTACCTTTGTCATTATCAACTTCATTCAGTTACTCATTGCAGTAGATATACACAAATCACTTCAGAAATGAATCCAAAATGAAATGTAAACCAAATAACAAAGATAATCATTTTCCTTAAATATTCTGCAATGACTTGCCAGGTACAATTCATATTCCTCAATTTATAACTCTTGAGCAATGTTTTTTGTCCTTAATGACTTACAATTGCAAAAAATTAAGATTCAATACAATTTTCCCCAAATTTATTATATGCCTGATTAAGTATTTAGGAGCATTTACATGGAGAAGGCAATGGCACCCAACTCCAGTACTCTTGCCTGGAAAATCCCATGGACAGAGGAGCCTGGTAGGCTGCAGTCTATGGGGTCGCTAAGAGTCGGACACCACTGAGTGACTTCACTTTCACTTTTCACTTTCATGCATTGGAGAAGGAAATGGCAACCCACTCCAGTGTCTTGCCTGGATAATCCCAGGGACGGGGGAACCTGATAGGCTGCCGTCTATGGGTTCGCACAGAGTCGGACATGACTGAAACGACTTAGCAGCACATATAAAATACAATGATAAACAGATACTATACTCCATAAAAAGTTTTTATCTTATTAGGATCTATGTTATGGTTTAATTCAATATGTAGTTTCAAATAAGAAACGTTCATGCAAAATAATTTTAGTCACTTCTTAGGCATAGGTTCTAGAGTTCTTGAAGCAACTTTTCTTCATTTTTCAAACAAGTTGATAAGTTTTTTTTAGATATTATGTATATATTTTAGGAAATGTAGACATTGAGTGTTAAGTGTTTATTCATAGATATGATTTGGTGTTTTTCATTCAGTTATTATCATGCTTTTGGGATCCACAGTTTTTAAGTTTCTTCCCTTTTGTAAAAGCAATAGGAAATCAAGATCTGGGGTAAGGGAGGTGGGACAAAGAACTGTAATTCATGGCAAATCATAAAAGAGAAACTACCTTCTGTCATTGGTGTATTATGTATCTTTTTCCTAAGAATTGAAAGTCTCTTTAGCCTGAGAATTTTGAGTATTTTGCTAATTACTTTTGTTCAGTTTTCTCAAGTTTTTAATTGGTGACTAATAATGGGATTACAGTTGTGTTTATAGGTCATTCCTTTTATCCAGTAAGATTCATCATTGGTATTTAATAAATATCACTTCTCTACAGTGACACAAGAAAAGAATAGTCTAGAGCAAAGTCTGTCTTTGCTACCAAACCTAATATTAAAAAATGGGATTGTGAATTGGTGTATTTACCACTATCTTAGAAATTTTAAAACATATGGATATTAAAATTGAGCTCTTGTTTGTAAAGTTTGATTACCAGAGTTTCTTCTGTTAAAAAAAAATGTGCTATAACAGTGAAGTGTTTATATAATTTTATAATTTTTCTATTCTATTAGTATTTACACTTTATTCCATTGACTAAGCCATACCAAATGTATCCTCACTAGCTTTGAAGTAGATCTACATTTGTTTTAGAGCTACTTATGCAGTTATTTATACTACATAAGTTTGATTTGTTAATATTAAATACTATTTCCATTTTAAGTATATAATATAATATAAAATGGTACATGTGCATGCTAAGTCTCTTCAGTCATGTCCAACTCTTTGCAAGCCTATGGACCATAGCCCATCAGGCTCCTCTCTCCAAGGGTTTCTCCAAGCAAGAATACTGAAGTGGGTTGCCATGCCCTCCTTCAATAAAATGATATACATATATTTAGTCTCATATAGTCGATTTACTAATATGAAGTTTCTTAGCTACTTTTATATCATTTTAATGTGAGTTTTAATTTATTTATGTTGTACTTAATAGAATTTTGTACATGATAACATTTTATAATGTTCTTCATTGTAGAGCGAATTTCTATCACTATAAGTCACAAAATGGGGGGGGGGGCAGTCCTAAGATGGTGGATGAATAGGACAGGGAGACCACTTTATCCCCCTCAAATTCATCAAAAGAACATTTGAATGCTGAATAAATTCCACAAAACAACTTCTGAATGCCAGCAGAGGAGGTCAGGTGCCCAGAAAAGCAGCCCATTGTCTTCAAAAGAGGTAGGAAAAAATATAAAAGATAAAAAGAGAGACAAAAGAGGTAGGGACAGAGCTCTGTCCCTGGATGGGAGTCTTTAAAAAGAGAGAAGTTTCCAAACACCACGAAGCACTCTCACTGCCATGTCTGTGGCAAGACTTGGAATCAAAGAGGGAAACATAACTGGGAGGAAAAATAAATAAATAATTTAAACCCACAGATTATGTTACCAAGGGTAACTCCCCCAGCGGAGAAGCAGCGCACAGAGGCCTGTATACCCCATTAGCAAGCAGGGGATGGGCAGTGAGGCACAGGCTGCATTGCTTAGAGTAAGGACTGGGCCTGAATGCCACAAGGGCAATCTGAGGGAACTAACTTGGGATAGCAAACCAGATTGTGGGATAGCTACCATGCGAAAAGCCCTAACCTAAGACAGCGTCAGGCCAGATCACAGAACAAAGGTTCTTGCAGCTAGCCCGCTGCAAGCCAGCCCCTCCCCCTTCAGTGACAGGCAGATGAGGGCAGCCAGAGCCTGAAGGTGGTAATCACAGCCCCAGAGAGGCATTATCTATCAAATTGCAAGCAGGCTTTGTTGCAAAATGAGACTTCTAGGGGATTCTGGATGGTCAACATCTGCCTGAGAAGGTGTGCCAGTTGTACACGCAGAAAACCAAGTGGCAGGGATGGGAGAAGCGATAAGCCACAGCAACCACACCCACCAAACACCTGGTCACCTGAGCTGCTTGGACCTGGGAAGGGCACAAAACGCAGGCCCAACCAAATCTGCGCCTCTGAGGAGTACCAGAGCACCTGAGCCTGAGCAGCTTAGACCTGGGAAGTGCATATGACCCAAGGCTGGCCTCAGACAGTTCCTGGCAGAGCAACCTAGAGCCTAAGCAGTGTAGACAGGGAAAGCACACATGCTGTGAGCAGGGGCAAACCCAGTGTGGCCGAGACACTGGGAGCACACGCCAGTGTTATTAGTTTGCAGTGTCCCTCCCTCCCTGCAGCACGACTGAACAAGTGAGGCTAAAAATGTGTCCACCGCTGCATAAATTAGACACTGAAGAGACCAGCAAACAGAAGCTAAAACAGAGGGAACCTCCTTGGAAGTGACACATGCAATAGATTAAAACCCTGTAGTTAATACCGACTACATAGGAAGGGGCATATAGATCTTGAGAAATATAAGCCAGATCAAGGAACTATCCAAAAATGAACTGACCCCACAATGCCCACAACAACAGAGAAAGTTCTAGATATATTTTTACTATTTTTACTATCATTCTTTAATTTAATTTTTTTTTCATTTTTAAGTCCCCTATTACTCCTTTAAATTTCATTTTTATAATCTACTATTACTTTGAAAAAAAGAGACCCTATTTTTTAAAGCAAAGCATATATATATGTTATAATTTTGTGAATTATTTTTCTTTAATATTGAATTTTTGAAAATCCAACCTCTGCTGTTGATTTTTAATGTTTATTTTTTGGTACTTGTTATGGCTCAGAGGTTAAAGCGCCTGCCTCCAATGCAGGAGACCCAGGTTCGATACCTGGGTAGGGAAGATCCCCTGGAGAAGGAAATGGTAACCCACTCCAGTATTCTTGCCTGGAAAATCCCATAGACGGAGAAGCCTGGTGGACTACAGTCTATGGGGTCGCAAAGAGTCGGACACGACTGAGTGACTTCACTTATCAATTTTGTACNGGGAAGATCCCCTGGAGAAGGAAATGGTAACCCACTCCAGTATTCTTGCCTGGAAAATCCCATAGACGGAGAAGCCTGGTGGACTACAGTCTATGGGGTCGCAAAGAGTCGGACACGACTGAGTGACTTCACTTATCAATTTTGTACCTTTGAGAACCCAATCTTCAGTACCCAAATTTACTTGGGAGCAAGATTACTGGCTTGACCATGGTCTCCCCCTTTAGACTCTGCTTTTTCTCTACCAGGTCGCCTCTATCTCCTCCACACCCCCCAACCCCGCCTTCTTTTCTCTACCCAACTCTGTGACTCTCTTTGTATGTTCTGGATGGTGAAGATCACTTAGGGAACTGATTTCTGGCAGGATCTGTCTCTGTACCCAAATTTACTTGGGAGCAAGATTACTGGCTTGACCATGGTCTCCCCCTTTAGACTCTACTTTTTCTCTACCAGGTCGCCTCTATCTCCTCCACACCCCCAACCCCGCCTTCTTTTCTCTACCCAACTCTGTGACTCTCTTTGTATGTTCTGGATGGTGAAGATCACTTAGGGAACTGATTTCTGGCAGGATCTGTCTCTCTCCTTTTGATTCCCCCCTTTATCCTCCTGGCCACCTCTGTCTCCTTCTTCCCTCTTCTCTTCTCTGTATAACTCTGTGAACATCTCTAAGCAGTCCAGACTGTGGAGCACTCATAAGGAAGTGATTACTAGCTAGCTTGCTCTCTCTTTTGATTTCACCTCATCTCATTCTGGTCACCTCTATCTCTTTCCTCCCTCTTCTCATCTCCATGTAACTCTGTGAATCTCTCTGGGTGTCCCTCACTGTGGAGAAACTTTTCATCTTTAACCTAGATGTTTTATCAATGGTGCTGTATAGATGGTGAAGTCTTGAGGCTTATGTAAAAATAAGACTGCTTATGAACAGAAGCAGTAGGCTTAAGTTCAAATCCAGAGAACTCCTGACTCCAGGGAACAATAATTGAGAGGAGCTCATCAAACGCCTCCATACCTACACTGAAACCAACCACCACCCAAGGGCCAACAAGTTCCAGAGCAAGACATACCACACAAATTCTCCAGCAACACAGGAACATAGCTCTGAGCTTCAATATACCAGCTGCCCAGAGTCACTCCAAACCCACTGACATCTCATAATTCATTACTGGACACTTCACTGCATTCCAGAGAGAAGAAATCCAGCTCCACCCACCAGAAAAAAACACATGCTTCCCTAACCAGGAAATCTTGACAAGCCACCCATACAAGCCCACCCACAGCGAGGAAACTCCACAATAAAGAGAACTCCACAAACTGCCAGAATACAGAAAGGCCATCCCAAACACAGCAATATAAACAAGATGAAGAGACAGAGGAATACCCAGCAGGTAAAGGAACAGGATAAATCCCCACCAAACCAAACAACAGAGGAAGTGATAGGGAATCTACCTGATAAAGAATTCTGAATAATGATAGTGAAAATGATCCAAAATCTTGAAAACAAAATTGAATCATAGATAAATATCCTGGAGACAAGGACTGAGAAGATGCAAGAAAGGTTTAACAAAGACCTAGAAGAAATGAAAAAGAGTCAATATATAATGAATATTTCAATAAATGATATAAAAAACACTCTGGAGGGAACAAATAGTAGAATAA
>SJYX01005250.1:139675-149756 GCA_006410675.1 Oreotragus oreotragus
GCTAAGAAAATAATAGAAGCATTGTCTAGTGATTCATGACAAAGGATTTTACAAAGAGGAAGAACTGGAATGCAACAAAAACTCATTACATGATTTTTATATATAGGTTACACTGATACCACATCTATGTATTACTTAACAAACACATATGTAAGATCCACTGGGCTTCCCTGGTGTCTCAGCAGTAAAGAATCAGCCTGCAATTAAGGAGATGTGAAGATGTATGTTAGATCACTGGGTCAGGAATATCCCCTGAAAAAGGAAATGGCAACCCATTCCAGTAATCATTCCTGGAAAATCCTATGGACAGAGGGGCCTGGTGGGCTACAGTCCCTAGGGTTGCAAAAGTCAGACACGACTAAGGGACTAAACAGAAACTGTATTAAGAACAGTTCATATAATGAATTTGACCTTCACACAAATCTCAGGAAGGTATTATAATCCTCATTTCCAGATGAGGAAATTGAGATACAGAGTTTATGTAATTTGTGGGATGCCACATGCTGTTAGGTGGCAGAAACAAGATTCAACTTCAAGAATTCTTAACAGCTATTTTATGCTGCCTTCTTTATACAGAAAGCCTGACATAAATCGCCATTCATTATACAAATCTATGTATGTATTCCTCATTCCTCATATTTCAAATTCATGATTGTCCAGAACACACACAAATGAAAAATGTTTGTTATGGAGATCTGTAGACATTTAGGGAAACAGTGCTGATCAGAGAAATTGGATTGTCTATCATAAGCAGCTAACATAGAGTTACAAAAATTTTGAACTAAATGGATAATATCATAAGAAAACAATAAATAATTTTAATTGTAATATACCTCATCACTTATTGAATTATTACTACAATGTATTAATCATTTGATTCAATATGGTTCAACCACAAAAGGCATCAACTTTTGAATGATGTATCTCTATTACAATATATGAAAAATAGAATACATCCTACTTATATCCCCTGGTAACATTAATGTAGCTTAACAGAATTGGGTTTGTACTAGCCATAATATTGGTTTGCTTACTGTGAAAAACTTTTTCCATAAGAAAAGTTTATTTTCCTACTGATAAAATGGGAAGCAGGAGAAGGAAAATAAACTTGAATGCTAAAAGATACAGATGATTATTATTACCTTTGTCATTATCAACTTCATTCAGTTACTCATTGCAGTAGATATACACAAATCACTTCAGAAATGAATCCAAAATGAAATGTAAACCAAATAACAAAGATAATCATTTTCCTTAAATATTCTGCAATGACTTGCCAGGTACAATTCATATTCCTCAATTTATAACTCTTGAGCAATGTTTTTTGTCCTTAATGACTTACAATTGCAAAAAATTAAGATTCAATACAATTTTCCCAAAATTTATTATATGCCTGATTAAGTATTTAGGAGCATTTACATGGAGAAGGCAATGGCACCCAACTCCAGTACTCTTGCCTGGAAAATCCCATGGACAGAGGAGCCTGGTAGGCTGCAGTCTATGGGGTCGCTAAGAGTCGGACACCACTGAGTGACTTCACTTTCACTTTTCACTTTCATGCATTGGAGAAGGAAATGGCAACCCACTCCAGTGTCTTGCCTGGATAATCCCAGGGACGGGGGAACCTGATAGGCTGCCGTCTATGGGTTCGCACAGAGTCGGACATGACTGAAACGACTTAGCAGCACATATAAAATACAATGATAAACAGATACTATACTCCATAAAAAGTTTTTATCTTATTAGGATCTATGTTATGGTTTAATTCAATATGTAGTTTCAAATAAGAAACGTTCATGCAAAATAATTTTAGTCACTTCTTAGGCATAGGTTCTAGAGTTCTTGAAGCAACTTTTCTTCATTTTTCAAACAAGTTGATAAGTTTTTTTTAGATATTATGTATATATTTTAGGAAATGTAGACATTGAGTGTTAAGTGTTTATTCATAGATATGATTTGGTGTTTTTCATTCAGTTATTATCATGCTTTTGGGATCCACAGTTTTTAAGTTTCTTCCCTTTTGTAAAAGCAATAGGAAATCAAGATCTGGGGTAAGGGAGGTGGGACAAAGAACTGTAATTCATGGCAAATCATAAAAGAGAAACTACCTTCTGTCATTGGTGTATTATGTATCTTTTTCCTAAGAATTGAAAGTCTCTTTAGCCTGAGAATTTTGAGTATTTTGCTAATTACTTTTGTTCAGTTTTCTCAAGTTTTTAATTGGTGACTAATAATGGGATTACAGTTGTGTTTATAGGTCATTCCTTTTATCCAGTAAGATTCATCATTGGTATTTAATAAATATTACTTCTCTACAGTGACACAAGAAAAGAATAGTCTAGAGCAAAGTCTGTCTTTGCTACCAAACCTAATATTAAAAAATGGGATTGTGAATTGGTGTATTTACCACTATCTTAGAAATTTTAAAACATATGGATATTAAAATTGAGCTCTTGTTTGTAAAGTTTGATTACCAGAGTTTCTTCTGTTAAAAAAAAATGTGCTATAACAGTGAAGTGTTTATATAATTTTATAATTTTTCTATTCTATTAGTATTTACACTTTATTCCATTGACTAAGCCATACCAAATGTATCCTCACTAGCTTTGAAGTAGATCTACATTTGTTTTAGAGCTACTTATGCAGTTATTTATACTACATAAGTTTGATTTGTTAATATTAAATACTATTTCCATTTTAAGTATATAATATAATATAAAATGGTACATGTGCATGCTAAGTCTCTTCAGTCATGTCCAACTCTTTGCAAGCCTATGGACCATAGCCCATCAGGCTCCTCTCTCCAAGGGTTTCTCCAAGCAAGAATACTGAAGTGGGTTGCCATGCCCTCCTTCAATAAAATGATATACATATATTTAGTCTCATATAGTCGATTTACTAATATGAAGTTTCTTAGCTACTTTTATATCATTTTAATGTGAGTTTTAATTTATTTATGTTGTACTTAATAGAATTTTGTACATGATAACATTTTATAATGTTCTTCATTGTAGAGCGAATTTCTANATAACAGGATATACATATATTTAGTCTCATATAGTCGATTTACTAATATGAAGTTTCTTAGCTACTTTTATATCATTTTAATGTGAGTTTTAATTTATTTATGTTGTACTTAATAGAATTTTGTACATGATAACATTTTATAATGTTCTTCATTGTAGAGCGAATTTCTATCACTATAAGTCACAAAATGGGGGGGGGGGCGCAGTCCTAAAATGGTGGATGAATAGGACAGGGAGACCACTTTATCCCCCTCAAATTCATCAAAAGAACATTTGAATGCTGAATAAATTCCACAAAACAACTTCTGAATGCCAGCAGAGGAGGTCAGGTGCCCAGAAAAGCAGCCCATTGTCTTCAAAAGAGGTAGGAAAAAATATAAAAGANGACGTACTCCTTTTCCTATTTGGAACCAGTAGGTTGTTCCATGTCCAGTTCTAACTGCTGCTTCCTGACCTGCATACAGATTTCTCAAGAGGCAGGTTAGGTGGTCTGGTATTCCCATCTCTTTCAGAATTTTCCACAGTTATTGTGATCCACACAGTCAAAGGCTTTGGCATAGTCAATAAAGCAGACATCATAGGAAACCTTGATTACAGCAACCCTCCAAGAGAGTTGGCTACAGAAAACCAAATGGAGTACATGAAGGACATGTTAAATAAAGAGATAAAAACCATGAAAGGGAGCAGTAATTTTAGGAGGGGTGTGAAGTCAGCTTGAGTTGTCTTATTAGAGGGAAATACTAGAGCTTACATGAATGCAGATATAAATTATTCATCAAGCAGAGAAAGAGGAACTGATGATTCAAGAGAATGTAGGGAAGATATGTGTAAGAAAGTAATGGAAGATTCATACTAAAGAGTTGTCCAGTTTTATATCAGGGACAAGTAACCAATCTGTGTGCAAGCACAGATATTCCATGGTCTTCACTTTTGATGTCTGAAAATAAAGGAGGATGATGGCTTTTATTTTCTCAATTAAATATAAGGCAAGATAATTATCAGAGGAAGGAGAGATTGAAGAGATTGTGAAGAAGTGGATGACAGGACAAGACTTGAAATTGTCATTTTGGAGAATATTAAAGAATATTATAAACATATATTAAACTGTTGGGCCCTACTGAATGCCCAGTTTGCATTTATGACCTTAAACTGAAGTGAGACCAGACAACATAATCATGAGTTTTCCCTCCAAATGTGCTCAGGCGCAACCCACCGATATTTGGGTTAACAAGGTAAGAGATTTTTCTAGAAGTATGTTATAGAGAAGTAATCATGAAAAAAGTTTAGGTTTCTTAAAAGCAGATATTTTAATTATGGAATAGAAATCTAAATCTGGGTAAGGAGGGAAGTGCAGGTATGATGAGGGTTACTGAATACAAAAATATAATTGGGTAAATTGACTGCACTGGATTTCAGTATTAAATATAGAATTGAGAGTCGAAGGTCATTATGTAGGACTGAGTAGGTGAGGTGAGAATGAGAATGAATATTGCTTGAATTGATAGGATCAGTTTATGAATGTGTGATCTACAGGAATGTTGAAATCAATAAAGTCAATGATAGGGAAAATGGTGAAAATGAAGGGAGAGTGTCATGTGTTAAAATTATACATGAACAAGTAGAATCATGCAATTTAGGTAGACGATAGCAATAGGATACTGGTAGCTGAAAAAAATCTTAAGGGAATTCAAAGAGAAGCTATGATTTTTGAAAAAGAATGGGTGTGTTAGTTGCTCAGTCATGACCAACTCTCTGTGACCCTATGGACTGTAGCCCACCAGGTTCCTCTGTCTGGTAGTCTCTTGGCAAGAAGTCTGGAGTGAGTTACCATTTCCTTCTCAAGGGATCTTCCTAATCCAGGTCAAACCCAGGNCAAAGAGAAGCTATGATTTTTGAAAAAGAATGGGTGTGTTAGTTGCTCAGTCATGACCAACTCTCTGTGACCCTATGGACTGTAGCCCACCAGGTTCCTCTGTCTGGTAGTCTCTTGGCAAGAAGTCTGGAGTGAGTTACCATTTCCTTCTCAAGGGATCTTCCTAATCCAGGTCAAACCCAGGTCCCCCACACTGCAGGCAGATTCTTTACATCTGAGCCACAAGGAGAAATACACATGCATACAAAATAAAAGATGCTTAGACCTTGGTAGAGTAGTACAACTTGCAGAAAATTATAAGAAAATATCTAGAAAAGCACTTAAAGATAAACTTAAATATTCATCAAGAGTGAACTAATAAAAAAAAAAAGAAGAAGAAAGAAAGCAAGCTTGATAAAATCATATAATTTGCTACTATTTTTTTTTTAATACACAGTTTTCTATACTATTTTACCAAAGGATAAAATGCTCATGGCATGGAATAAGAAAAAAAGCAAGATATCTATCAGGTCAAAAAGTATGCTTCATTTTAAAATATATATATATTTAAATTAAAGTATAAAATTAACTATACCTTATCTTTGGCTGAAATAGAAATGTTTCCTTCCTTATATTTCATAGTATTCAAATTATAAGCATTCATCATATTTATAGCAATAATAGGAATTAGTATATATTCATTTTTCTTGGACTTCCCTGTTGGTCCAGTGGTTAAGAATCTGTTTGCCAATTCAAGAGGCACAGGTTTCATCCCTGGTCTGGTAAGATTTTGCATACCTTGAGACTGCTAAACCCATGGGCCTCAACTACTAAGCCTGCATNGATTTAAATCTAAATCAAAGTGAAATTTAAACGGATTCATTTTTTATCTGAAAAAGGGTAATACAATTAATGCAAAACAGAGTCTCATTATTAAAATAATTTCAAGAAATCATATCTTGCTCCTAATAAGCAATATTTGAAATTACACTTGATCCAGATCTAGAATAACAAGTAACTCAGCACTTTGGTAATTTTTTTCTTCATATATATGTGACTCAATACTCATCTTAGAAGGTAGAGTTGAATTAATAGTTATTACAGAAAACTTCAATTCCAGTTAAAACAGAAATATCATGACAAATTAATCATTTACATTTAATTTAATGAAAGAATGAAGAAAGTGTATTTCAAACGTGTGTGTGTGTGTGTGTGTGGTACATGCACACAGTCACTCAGCTGCAACCCCATGGACTGTAGCCCATCAGACTCCTCCTTCCATGGGGATTCATTCTCCAGGCAAGACTATTGGATTGGGCTGCCATGCTCTCCCCTCCAGGGAGTCTTCAAAAGCCAGGGATTGAACCCAAGTCTCCCACATCACAGGTGGATTCTTTACCATCTGAGCCACTAGGGAAGCCCAAAAATACTGGAGTAGATAGCCTATCCCTTCTCCAAGAGATCTTCCCAACCAAGGAATTGAACTGGCGTCTCCTGCATTGTAAGCAGATTCTTTACCAGCTGAGCTACCAGGGAAGCCCATTTTAACCATGCAACTTTTAAATAAGGATGCATTATTAACATGAATGAGCAAAATAAAGCTCTTTCCTCACAGTAGCTTAGGTGAATAAATCAAACTAATTTGAAGATAAAATTCAATCTAATAATCAATGGTACTTCATCGTTATATGAAGTCCTCATTTTATTTTATCCTTTAATTTTTTATGTTTAACTCTATTTGGATTCGAGGAATATTATCTAATACTAGATTTCTCAAATTGCTGTTTCACTATTACCTGTGTTTATGTCCTATGTTTGATAAATATGCAATTATTAATTTAATATGCAATAGAATGGCAACCCACTCCAGTACTCTTGCCTGGAAAATCCCATGGATGGATGAGCCTGGTAGGCAGTAGTCCATGGGGTCATGAAGAGTCAGACACGACTGAGCGACTTCACTTTTACTTTTCACTTTCCTGCATTGGAGAAAGAAATGGAAACCCACTCCAGTGTTCTTGCCTGGAGAATCCTAGGGATGGGGGAGCCTGGTGGCTGCTGTCTATGGGGTCACAGAGAGTCAGACACGACTGAAGTGACTTAGCAGCAGCAGCGCACATTTATTTCTATTAATAAACTTTATTTTAGAATATTTGAGATTTACAGAGTAACGCAAAGGTAGTACAGATGTTAACTGTATTACCATATACTCTGTTTACCTTATTATTGACATCTTAGTCATTCAGTATTATACATTTGTCATAATTAATGAACTAATATTGTACACCATTATTAACTAAAGTCTATATTATTCATAGTTTCTATACTTTCCCTATTTTTTGCTATAGTTCCTATTGTCCTTTTTCTCTTCCTGGATTACATTCAAGGTATTTCTTATATTTAGTCACCACATCTCCTTAGGCTTCTCTTACTTGTGATATACATTCATTCTTAAGGCCCCACATTTTACATGTGAGTTCTATGCTAAAAAAAAAAAAAAAAAAAGGTTTATACTCTCTCTTCCTATACAAACTAACTGAAAGACATGGAAGAAGGCTGCCCCCACAACCTCAAGCTAATATACTAATACTTCTAAAAAGTAAAGAAGGATGATTAGAGTGGCAACAGCCACTAGCTGTCTCTCAATTACATTTTTTCCATCCTTATATTAAGAAAATCAGAGAAGGAAATGACATCCCACTGCAGTACTCTTGTCTGGAAAATCCCATGGATGGGGAGCCTGGTAAGCTGTAGTCCATGGGGTTACTACGAGTTGGACATGACTGAGCGACTTCACTTTCACTTTTCATTTTCATGCATTGGAGAAGGAAATGGCAACCCACTCCAGTTTTCTTGCCTGGAGAATCCCAGGGATGGGGGAGCCTGGTGGGCTTCAGTCTATGGGGTTGCACAGAGTTGGACACGACTGAAGCGACTTAGCAGCAGCAGCAGCAGCAATAAGAAAATACATCTAATTTTAGCAGAACACACTGATATCCATCTAGGGTCTGAATTTTCCAGCCCTCTTGCAGCTAGGTAAGGCAACATGACTAAGTCAGGCCAACATTATGTGAAAGGAAGTAATGCTGAAGTACATTCCAAGACACCTCCTTCGAATTCATGCTTAGGTGTATTCCTTCGATTCCATTGCCTAATGAGCTCACTCATTGCATTTAATATGAAGGCCACAAATCTGGGAGATGAAAGAGTCACAGGATACAAGGGGTCTGATTTCACAATAACTTCATGAAGTGTAATTTATTATCTTCTCTGCCCTACACAACTCACCTCTGTGCCATTTGAAAGGAAAGAAGCAAACTTGAATACTACTAACACCCTTACAACCTTGAGTCTCTGTCACAATAATTTACCATCTACCAAAACTGATGCAGTACAAAAAGAAATGGTTAGAAATTCAAATTTTCAACATAGAAATGGAAAAGCTTAAATTTGAAAGCATTAGAATATTGGTAAAGATGAAATATAATATTGTTATAACAATATAACTTATTTTGGAGTGCTCAACTGAAAAGCTTTGAAAAATAAATTTAATTTTATGTATAACTTCATATTTCTATTGCTGCATGTGAGGAAGTTTTTACTTGAATTATTTCTAACTTTCTGTTATTGTTAACTGTAAATGTATAAAATAAAGATTTATTTTGAAGGGGATTCCAAAAATGCCTTGAATTTTGAAATTAATTTGAAAGTACCTGCCTCTAGCTATTATTTCCCTAAAGCAAAAGAGACTTAGAAAAAAAAAAAACAAAAACTCAAAACAAGAGATACTCTAAGAAGAAAATAACTTAAAAACTCTATGCTGTCTGGAATAAAAATCTCCTGTTATTTCATTAAATGTTTATTTTTCACATGTATAGGAATAGTTAAAACCATTCAGCCTTGGAACAATGAACATAAAAAGGAGGGGTGTTTTAGTGCATAGCTATATGATAGACTGTGTATTTTTACTGTGTATTGCAGTTGGATCACTCAAAAACTCTTCTTCAGTTTCGTAGTAGTATCATCCCTGAGGCTACTTAATGGGTGGTGTAACTCAGGTTAGGGGTTCCTACTCCCCAGTGAGCTAGTTAAACTGAATTGGGAAGTCCAGTCCTACTGCCTGTGCAAAGCCTTCCCCATGACCTACTTGTATCTAGGCACATGTAATACTGAGACCACTCTGCTTCTATGGCTTAATCTTCCGTCTGTCATGTCACCATACCAGGAATATCAGCTCTTTTTCTAGTTTCCAAAAGCGGTCCAATTATATTTTTTTGAGCTTTATCAAATTTTTAAAGAGTTGTGGGAATTAAACAGGGATCATGTAGTAGACTAAGAGGTCTAAATCCAACAAATCTATTCTTCCTTTCAGCTCAAGTATATGCAAAGTAGCCTAACTTTTATTAGCTCCCATATCCAATTCACATTCCCAAATGCACTGAGAGTCTCAGAAATGATTCTTACCAGGTAACAGTATCCATTCAACTTAGAAAGTACCCAATGCCAGATATAATACCCTATTATGTTCATTGTGTTCAGTCTCTCAGTCATATCTAACTCTTTGTGACCCTATGGACTTTAAGTCACCAGGTTCCTCTGTCCATGGGATTCTCCAGACAAGAATACTGGAGTGGGTTGCCATTTGCTCCTCCAGAGGATCTTCCCAACCCAGGAACTGAACCTGTGTCTCTTGGGTCAGCTACATTGGCAGACACATATATATGCATGTCTGTATGTATTTATTTATTTATACCACTAAGCCTATAGTACCCTAACTTCTGCCCTTTTTAAATATAATTAGCAAAAGTTGTAATCTAAATAATTTTATTGGTCAGGATCAGTGACTTAATGAAAAGATAATAAAAAAATATGATAGATGAATGAAGGAGCTATAAGATTGTGGGCCAAAATATAACCAACTGATTAAGATACATAGATAATGTAATATATTATTATTTTATTTAACAAGAAATAACACTTTAATTATCATTGACTCAGTAGCTAAAATCTTTTAAGATTATTTATGATACAAAGAGTATGCTACTCATTTGTTTGCTTATTTGGTTCATTACTTAAATGATATCTTTGATTGCCAAAAATATTCAAATACTAGAAATTTCATATAAATCAGTCTAACATGTAAGCAAAATCTTCTTTCTCTTCTAATCCATACATTTATTCTAATGGATTTAATCATCTATTG
>SJYX01005250.1:158674-179690 GCA_006410675.1 Oreotragus oreotragus
AAAAAAAAAGAAGAAGAAAGAAAGCAAGCTTGATAAAATCATATAATTTGCTACTATTTTTTTTTTAATACACAGTTTTCTATACTATTTTACCAAAGGATAAAATGCTCATGGCATGGAATAAGAAAAAAAGCAAGATATCTATCAGGTCAAAAAGTATGCTTCATTTTAAAATATATATATATTTAAATTAAAGTATAAAATTAACTATACCTTATCTTTGGCTGAAATAGAAATGTTTCCTTCCTTATATTTCATAGTATTCAAATTATAAGCATTCATCATGTTTATAGCAATAATAGGAATTAGTATATATTCATTTTTCTTGGACTTCCCTGTTGGTCCAGTGGTCAAGAATTTGTTTGCCAATTCAAGAGGCACAGGTTCCATCCCTGGTCTGGTAAGATTTTGCATACCTTGAGACTGCTAAACCCATGGGCCACAACTACTAAGCCTGCATGCTGCAACTACTGAAGCCCGCATGTCCTAGAAAACATACTTCACAACAACGGAACAAGAGAGGCCACTGCATTGAGAAGGCTATGTACCACAGGTAAAGAGCAGCCCCAGCTTGTTGCGACAAGAATAAGTCCGCACACAAGGAAGATCCAGCTCAGCCAAAAATAAAGAAAGAAATGGTATGGTGGCGGTGGTGGTGTAGTTGCTAAGGTTAAGTCATGTTTGACTTTTGCAACTCTATGAACTGTAGCCCACCAGGCTCCTCTGTCCAGGAGATTTCCAAGGAAAGCTTACTGGAGTGGGTTGCCATTTCCTTCTCCAGGGGACTTGCAAAACCCAGCATTGTACGCAGATTCTTTACCAACTTAGTGACAAGGGAAGCCCCAAATAAATAAACAATTAAAATTTTATATATATATATATATATATATATATATATATTCATTATTTCTTAACATCTCTTTTCTTTAAGGGGGTTTCCTCCCACCTGAATTTGAATTTTAGAATGTGATTTAACTTTAAAACAGAATATGCCATACACTGAGAAAATGTTTTAACTAAAGTTCAAATCTGTTCTTGTAGAAAATGTTTCCCTATTAACTGAACAGAATATTCTAAGTATATATGTTTAACCCCGTTTTATATCATTATGCTATAAAGATGAGATTTTATACATGGGTAACTTTAAAGTCCCCTTCCTTATAACCTGAGATAATTACTGAATGGCTAATTTTTATTTTTGTGGAATATGATTCTGAAAGGAGGAGTGGAGGATGGAGAGCTAAGCAGAGAAGGAGGGGAGGCAATCAAAGTTGCATTACTGAGTTGGATGACAATAAGACGGACTGCTAGTTCAATCTCACAGAACATAGAGTCAGACGAATATGTTTAAGAATCTTCTTTCTGGGGAAATCAAGGGAGGAACAATAATCTCAACTCCTGATCTTCATTGGTCAAAATTTCATTCAATAGATTTTAGACGTCTGACCTCTATATATGAAATTGACATCCCAAAATGTGAGTTTCTTCTGGGCATCACAGAGAAGCCCTGATGAAGGAGAAAGACATGTAGCAGAGGACTGACTGGAGATTACAGAACATATGACCATAGCAGTGTCTAGGATAAGAGATGATAGTGGTATCTCTCGCATAAACTTGTCATGATTGGTTTTTCTTTAATCCCTGATGATAATGATACAGATCATAATTGGGAACTATTATTAGCTAACATTTCCAAAGATGAATCCAAATATGTAAATTAAACATATAAAAATAGACATTTTAATAGAATGTGATCTATTTTGAAATGGCTCTTTTATATTCTGTCTTTTACTCACAAGGGCAGTTTAAGTAAAGGTGCAGGATTATAATGCCTCTGCTGGTCACAGATTACTGAGAGTTCTGGAGCCTACCTACTAAGCTAGATGGACATGATAGATAATAGATGGATAACAGATAGACTGTATCTGTTAAGATACAGTCTTAATGATCTATAATGTAAAGATCTACACAGTAAAATAATTATTTTGAATTATGTTAAATGCACATATTTGTGTATTAAATTGCTTTCATTTAATACAACAGAGCTAAACTCATAGCACTTACTTACACTGTTAGTTGTTATAAGGACTTTTGACACTGATAATTCTTCTCTTTCAATTCTGGTCCTTTACCTATTTTGCTTAAACTTTCAAAAGACATAGGTTCTTTTCATTGGACCATCACATTCTTTTCTGTCAGCAGCCCTTGCCTAATATTTAGGGCAAAAATGTATTAGAAATAATAGCTATGTGGCTGGACCTTAAATACTGTTTAAAAAAGTATTTTTTAGTTTTTCAGTTTATTTTATCTGCTTCATAATACCTAACAAGGTAAATCACTGATAAAAAGCTACCTATCCTTGGATAGGACGTATTTCAATTGTGTCAGTTTGCAGATGAAGAAACAGGTTTACAGAGATTGAGTGACTGGTCAAAAGTAANATTTTATCTGCTTCATAATGCCTAACAAGGTAAATCACTGATAAAACGCTACCTATCCTTGGATAGGATGTATTTCAATTGTGTCAGTTTGCAGATGAAGAAACAGGTTTACAGAGATTGAGTGACTGGTCAAAAGTAATAGAGTGCAACATAAGACTGAACTCTAAAATAATTCAGATGTCTTCCTTAAAAGTTCTTTGAATTAGGACTCCAGGGTTGCACATGATACAAAAGTCTACTTAAAAACCTTAACGTAGGGAAGGGAATTACTGTTTCAAATAACAGATTCTAGAAGTGAGACTAAGAGAACTAACTTTAGACATAGCTATGACTATCACAGTATCAGCCAATTTCTCAGCAAGAAACAGATGGCAAAATCAGACTAGTATACTATTTCAAAAAATTTTATGGAATGATTTTAAAAGTATGTATTAGGCAAGATATCATAATCCACAAGAAATAATATAGCACCCCAAACATCAAAAACATATACCTGAAGTTGTTAAAGGTAATAACTACTGAAAAGGCCAAACAGAGAATATGTAAAGCATTAGAATATTAGCTAGATAGATTCACACATCAGGCAATGATGACATCCCCTCCTCAGGAAAGTACTCAATTAAAAATTTCTCAGTAACTTCTACTTCTTTCCTCTAATCACCTGTGAAGTCTTCTAATTTTCCAACACAAGTGAAAGTCAGAAGGCAAGGGAACCCAATGATGCAACCCATACAGATTAGCCCCTTGAGAAGAATGAAAGATAGTTTCCATATCCTACCACATATCCCCTGTTCCTCTTAACCTGGACTAGTACCTTGGCTAGAAGGCATTCTTTTCCTAGTAGACTGACCCAAATCTCAATTCACTAATATACTTGGAGGTTATTTATTTACTGAGTTGAAGTGTTTTTTTCATTGACCAAGACTTTTGAGCAAGGGAAGAAGTATCCTATTGAAATCCCTGTATTCTAAACAGTTATCTTTGCCTCTATTAAAAATATTATTATCATTTACCTTTTCTTTTTTAAAATAAATTTATTTATTTTAATTGGAGGTTAATTACTTTACAATATTGTATTGGTTTTGCCATATATCAACATGAATCCGCCACAGGTGTACATGTGTTCTCCATTTTTTTATCTCTTTCCCTTTCCCTATCAATTTCTATTCTAGTCTGTTTTACCTTGACTTTCTCTTTTTCCTACTCTAATCCCTATCCTATTGCCACTTCACAGGACCCTCTTCCTTTTCATCCCTCCATCCTATCCTAAATATATTCCCCTCAGTGGACAAAATGTAGTTTATAAAATAGGTAGTTTTGCAAAGTATGTAGTAATGATGAACAACCTAATGGTTTTACTAGTTGTAAATCTTGGCCAAGATGAGAGTTGCATAAAGGACAAGTGTAATTGTAAGATTTCTCAGCAGCTATCCCTGAAGACTCTTCTTTAAGATTGATTGGTGAGGAATCCGATGTTGTAAACAGGAAGAAGAAAACACTGATTGCAGAGACTGCTTAACTAAAACCTTCCAAAAATACTCAGTTCTCCATACACATTAAGATACCACTGTCTTTTTTCCTCCTCTATTGATGGTCTTAAATGTAAAGTTACACATTCTTTAGAACATGGAAAAGAGTGATAGACTAAGGACCCTTGAAATTCAAAGATCTTGCTGAGAAAATGGAAGATACTTTGATTCAATAAGTTAAAAAAATAGATCAAATGAATTGCTCTTTAGATTACACAAAATAAATAAGTTCAAGGTAAAGAGTAACAGCATGTCTAGACAAAGAAACTGTTGATACTTGTGTAAAGGAAAATTGGAATGATTATTCTTTTTTCAGTTAGAAAATATATCATCTAAAACACAAAAGACAAACTTTACTTAACATAGCATCCTTCTGTGTTCAATAAGTTAAAAAAATAGATCAAATGAATTGCTCTTTAGATTACACAAAATAAATAAGTTCAAGGTAAAGAGTAACAGCATGTCTAGACAAAGAAACTGTTGATACTTGTGTAAAGGAAAATTGGAATGATTATTCTTTTTTCAGTTAGAAAATATATCATCTAAAACACAAAAGACAAACTTTACTTAACATAGCATCCTTCTGTGTAAATCTATCCACTATGGTTTTCCTGAAATTTCCTAAGCACAAAGAGATGTTCATGTAACCACAAATAACACATTTCTAGTTGATATCAAAGCTACACTTCCAACTCTAAACCCTAATGCCTATTCATCATTCTTCCCTCCTTTCAGGCATCAAAAAATTAAGTGGATTAAGTGGTAAGCATTTTGAATGCCACTGACTCTGCCTCTATCTTCCTTCATTATCTCTAGTCAACACTCTCATTCACGTGCTTTTCTGCTTGGGTTTTTCCATTCCATGGAATTAACTGAAGCAAGATAAACCTGGAGAATGGGATGCCAATATTAGATGCGTCAGAACATCCTGTTTCTTGCACTCCCAAAAGAAATGATAGTTTGATGATGGCATAGATTAATTGGGTTTCCCTGGTTGCTTGGTAAAGAATCAACCTGTAATGCAGGAGACATTGGCTTGATCCCTGGGTCGGGAAGATCTCCTGGAAAAGGAAAGAGCAACCCACTCCTGTATTCTTGCCTGGGAAATCCCATGAACAGATCAGCCTGTAGGGCTGCAGTCCNAATGCAGGAGACATTGGCTTGATCCCTGGGTCGGGAAGATCTCCTAGAAAAGGAAAGAGCAACCCACTCCTGTATTCTTGCCTGGGAAATCCCATGAACAGATCAGCCTGTAGGGCTGCAGTCCATGGAGTCACAATGAGTCAGACATGAGCAACTGACATTTTCACTTTTTTTCTTTTCAGATTAATTAACTGCTATCTTATGTTGCCCCTATTAATATTTTAGATCTTGTAGCTGCTCCTTGTTTGCTCTGGGTAGAACATATTTCAGATATGGGGCACATGGTGGAGACTGAACCCAGTTGACTGGGTATGATCTCATTATAAGTATCCCCAAATCCAAGAAAAATTAGTTAAAAAAAAAAACAAAAACCTGCTACAATGTGCTTACATATCTTCAAATGCAATCATTATCCCCTATTGACTGACTGGAATACACTTCTACCCATCAAAAAGACAAGTAGTTACTACTACTAATTGATGCTTTCAAACTGTGGTGCTAGAGAAGCCTCCTAAAAGTAACTTGGACCACAAGGAGATCAAACCAGTTAATGTTAAGGGAGACTAACCCTGAATATTCACTGGAAGGACTGATGCTGAAGCTGAAGCTTCAGTGTTTTGGTCATCTAATGAGAATGAACAACTCATTGGAAAAGTCCCTGACGCTGGGAAAAATTGAAGGCAGAAAGAGAAGAGGGCATCACAGAGAGAGATGGCTTGACAGCATCACCAGTGCAGTGAACATGAACTTGGGCACACTCCAGGAGATGGTGAGGGATGAGTAGGCCTGGCATGCTGCAGTCCATGAGGGTCACAAAGAGTCGGACATGCCTGGGTGACTGAATAACAACTGTTTTGTACAAAATTTAAGATCCATTTAAAAGACTACTCTTCCTCATTTCCCTGTAGCCCTCACCCTAATAGCATCCTATCTCTATTCTCAGAAATAGCAGCAGATCTACATGCTCTATTTTCTCTGAAAAACCTATTTGTCTTCAGCTGGGCTTCCCTTGTAGCTGAGTCAGTAAAGATCTCCCTGCAGTGCAGGAGACCCGGGTTCAATCCCTGGGTTGGGAAGATCCCCTGGGGAAAGAAATGACAACCCACTCCAGTATCCTTGCCTGGAAAATCTCATGGACAGAGGAGCCTGGTGGGCTACCGTCCATGGGGTCGCATAGAGCCGGGCACAACAGAGTGACTGACACTAACAAAGAAAATCAAAGAGCCATTCATGCCCTCTGTTGTTGTTGTTTAGGCTCTGAGTCGTGTCTGACTCTTTTGGGACCCCATGGATAGTAGCTCACCAGGCTCCTCTGTCCATGGGCTTTTCCAGGCAAGACTGCTGGAGTGGGTTACCATTTCCTTCTCCAGGGGATGTCCTCAACCCAAGGATTAAATCTGCATCTCCTGCATTGGCAGGCGGATTCTTTACCAGTGAGCCACCAGGGAAGCTCTTATGCCCTTAAAGTTTTACAAAAATGTCCTCTAACTTCTTGCAATTATTTAACTATGGCCTTAGAAACATTAAATGTGTTGTTTAAGACTCCTATCTCATACAATACATGGGTGACTGCTTTGTGCCAATATGAGCCTAACTATAACCAGTGCTGTGGATAGGTAGGCCTTTAGGATTCTTACTGTGACTGCAAGACAACCTCAGCAATAGCCATCAGGAAACTTAAAAAGAAGAAAAGAAAGTTTCTTACTTAACAGGTCCTAGAAATTATATGACATACTTTGGTTTTATGTGGTGGGGGTGTGGGAGCATGCAGGCCCCAAGTTCTGCTTTTATTGAGGTCTAGAGTGAGGACCTCAATAAAAGCACAACTCTTGAATTGTGAATTTCAGACTCAACAGTGGGAATTTAAAGTGTGGAAAGAGAGAGAGAGAAAAGAAAAAAGTAGCCCTCAGATTTATCAAAATGAATCAAGATCTCTAAAACTAAGGAGTCTGGTAGTGAAAGGATGAAGCTTGGCTCTTCATGGAGTCTATGGCTGGCAGTGCATTTACCAAAGACACCCATCTTTGAAGTAGGTACCTGGGAAGCCAAAATTTAAATCAGGCACTTGCATTACCAAAAGAAAAGCTAATTGTCAGGCCTTATAATGATCTCCCAGTATATTCTCCAGTCTGAGAATCTTGCAGACTTGATTCCCTCTCTTTGCTGACAAAATTAACATACAAAGAACAGAAAATCTCTAAAGATGTACTTCAATTTTATCATGTCCAAGTGCATTTTACAGACCATAAAATCACATAAAATGGAAAATCTTTCTCCTCAAATATTGGACAGACTATTCATGACTTCCCCTAACCAATGAGCAGAAGATGACATAGTCAATTTCTTGGTCCCATAGGATACTGTAGACTTTGGATTCCTAAAGTCTTCAAACTGGATGCCACTTTGTTATGATCTTACTAAACCTTTCTTACTTAAACCTTGCCCTTAACAGATGCACTATCTTCTGAACTTAAAGCTGCCTCCTTCAACCCTTACCCCATACCACATATTTAGACTAACTACTATCCACCTTTCTTTCTATTTATATTTTTGACCCTGAATAACAATAGTTTGAACTGTACATATTCATTTACACACAGATATTTTTAAAATAAATACATTTGAAGCTTTTTTTGATATTTGTGACAATAGTCACAGTCAGATGGTCCTTAGAAAGCATCACTATGATCAAAGCTAGTGGGGGTGATGGAATAGTTAGGCTCATATTGGCACAAAGCAGTCACCCATGTATTGTATGAGACAGGAGTCTTAAACAACAAATTTAATGTTTCTAAGGCCATAGTTAAATAATTGCAAGAAGTTAGAGGACATTTTTGTAAAACTTTAAGGGCATAAGAGCTTCCCTGGTGGCTCACTGGTAAAGAATCCGCCTGCCAATGCAGGAGATGCAGATTTAATCCTTGGGTTGAGGACATCCCCTGGAGAAGGAAATGGTAACCCACTCCAGTAGTCTTGCCTGGAAAAGCCCATGGACAGAGGAGCCTGGTGAGCTACCATCCATGGGGTCCCAAAAGAGTCAGACACGACTCAGAGCCTAAACAATGACAACAAAGGGCATGAATGGCTCTTTGATTTTCTTTGTTAGTGTCAGTCACTCTGTTGTGCCCGGCTCTATGCGACCCCATGGACGGTAGCCCACCAGGCTCCTCTGTCCATGAGATTTTCCAGGCAAGGATACTGGAGTGGGTTGTCATTTCTTTCCCCAGGGGATCTTCCCAACCCAGGGATTGAACCCGGGTCTCCTGCACTGCAGGGAGATCTTTACTGACTCAGCTACAAGGGAAGCCCAGCTGAAGACAAATAGGTTTTTCAGAGAAAATAGAGCATGTAGATCTGCTGCTATTTCTGAGAATAGAGATAGGATGCTATTAGGGTGAGGGCTACAGGGAAATGAGGAAGAGTAGTCTTTTAAATGGATCTTAAATTTTGTACAAAACAGTTGTTATTCAGTCACCCAGGCATGTCCGACTCTTTGTGACCCTCATGGACTGCAGCATGCCAGGCCTACTCATCCCTCACCATCTCCTGGAGTGTGCCCAAGTTCATGTTCACTGCACTGGTGATGCTGTCAAGCCATCTCTCTCTGTGATGCCCTCTTCTCTTTCTGCCTTCAATTTTTCCCAGCGTCAGGGACTTTTCCAATGAGTTGTTCATTCTCATTAGATGACCAAAACACTGAAGCTTCAGCTTCAGCATCAGTCCTTCCAGTGAATATTCAGGGTTAGTCTCCCTTAACATTAACTGGTTTGATCTCCTTGTGGTCCAAGTTACTTTTAGGAGGCTTCTCTAGCACCACAGTTTGAAAGCATCAATTAGTAGTAGTAACTACTTGTCTTTTTGATGGGTAGAAGTGTATTCCAGTCAGTCAATAGGGGATAATGATTGCATTTGAAGATATGTAAGCACATTGTAGCAGGTTTTTGTTTTTTTTTTTAACTAATTTTTCTTGGATTTGGGGATACTTATAATGAGATCATACCCAGTCAACTGGGTTCAGTCTCCACCATGTGCCCCATATCTGAAATATGTTCTACCCAGAGCAAACAAGGAGCAGCTACAAGATCTAAAATATTAATAGGGGCAACATAAGATAGCAGTTAATTAATCTGAAAAGAAAAAAAGTGAAAATGTCAGTTGCTCATGTCTGACTCATTGTGACTCCATGGACTGCAGCCCTACAGGCTGATCTGTTCATGGGATTTCCCAGGCAAGAATACAGGAGTGGGTTGCTCTTTCCTTTTCTAGGAGATCTTCCCGACCCAGGGATCAAGCCAATGTCTCCTGCATTACTACAGTGTTTTGTATCATATAATTATATATGTACTGACAGAAAATTTGTCTTATAAACAGACAACATAGACTTAGGATATTAATAAATACAATACAGTACTATAAGTGTATTGTCACTTCTTTATAAGTATCTTAATAACATTTTTTTCTAGCTTACTTTATTTTAAGAATATAGTATGTGACTCATATAACACATAAACATATATTAATTGACTATTCATATTATTGGTAAAGGCTTCTGGTCAATAGTAGGCTATTAGCAGTTAAGTTTTAGATGAGTCACAAGTTATTTACTGAGAATGAGCTTTTTGCTGTGTTGGAGGGTAGGAGTACTTACTTCCCAAGTTGTTAAAAAATACCAAAAGATATTTAAGATTGGGACAAGCTTTGGAGACTGTAACTCATTAGTGAACATTACAGATCCAACACTTATGAATCCATCTTTCATCTGAATCTGAAATAAAAGCCTATATTATTTGTCTACTATCAGGGGCAACAGATACAGCAATAGTAGAGTTAGCTGAAGCCTCTGTACTTAATTCCTGCTTAACCTCAAAATCCCACATGTGGGTTAGACCTTTACTTTTGACTAAAAACGTCTACCATTGTTATGCTTCTAAAAGGACCTCCTATGAAATACTTCTCTTTTCACTCATGCATATTTCTATCACTGCAGTATCTTAAAATGCTATTTTTCTTCCTTTCCCCAAAAAGGGATACCTCAATGATTGTCCTACACTTATAGAGAATTTTCCCTCTTTCATTCTGACCTCATATAGACAATCTATTGGCTATAGAATTGTAAATGTATGAGTAGAGCTACTCACTTAACAAATCATTTAAAAATAGTTAGAAAGGCAAAATTCATGGGATGCTGTGATGGAAGTTATCACTAAAGTTTCTAAGACTGAAACCAATGCTTTCAATAATTTTTGAAGGGTATGAGAATTTACTCTATTTACAAGCTTACAAGTTAGCCTGTCACAGTGTCAAGAAAATGATAGCAGAAAATAGAAAACTCCTAAATCAGGAAGAAAGGACAGTTTATCACTCAAAGCACTAGCAGTAGTCTGTATATCAGGATATTTGAGTTAGTGCCTCTTGCCTCAAGTCCCATGAGATCAAGGCAGATGGAATGAGATGGAAGTCTGCACAATTAACAGTTCCACTCCAGGAAAAGGAACATCATAGTAAGGAGTCCTCATCCTTTAGAAATGGATGGTAAGCATGCTTGTTTGTTCTTTGCTCCAAAAGGAAATACCATACCTCTCTTCTCATGCTATTTGCTGCACAAACATTGTTTGAAAGATTGTTTAAAATGAATGCTTTCAACATCAGAGTTGTAAGATGTACAGAAGAAAGACAAACCCATGAAGAATTGTCTCTTCACAGATATGAGAGGTGTAGAGTTAGAGAACTGAGTAAATTAAGATAGAGGCCACATAATGAGACTCTTTCCCTGAGGATCAAGTAAAGGACTATAAGAGAGACAATGAAGGATTGAGAATTTTCTATGGTAATCTCCACATATCCCTATCATTTCAGCTCTTCCCCAAACTCCTCCTGAAATAACTTTACCTTTTAACACATCCTCTCATCTCTCCTGATAAAAATCCAATTTGACCAGTCAAAGGTAGAAAATCTGCAGTCAATTCTTCCCACTTCTGAGACTAATGATTACTTTTTTTTTTTTTTCAAACTGAGTTTATTTTCATGGTACCCTTCCTACTTCACCTTCTCCCCCAAATTCAGATGTTTAAGGATTGTCACATCTGATATATTTAACGAAAAACTAATGCCAACGGTGCTCTGATCGATTTTCTTTCATACTGTTTATTTATTTATATAATAAACATGTATAAACCTAGAGGATATTATACTCAGTGAAGTCAGCCTGAGAAGGACAAAATGATATCACTTATGTGTGATATAAATGAGTCTGTATACAAAACAGAAACAATCTCACAGCAGAAAACAGAGTCATGGTGACCAAAGAAAAAAGAGAAAAAGGAAAGGGATAAATTAGCTATCTGAGATTAATAGGCTCTAACTACTATACATAAAATTGATAAGCAACAACATATGACTAGCAAATTTAACAGATATTTATGTATCCAACTTGGATCTAAGATCTAGGATAAAGAAGTGTGTTACTTCAGGTAAGTGGTCAGGAGAAACATGAAATTCAAAGAGAATTCATAAAGAATATAATTGTGCCAGTCATGCTCAAATCTGAAAAGGAGTGGTCAAGGCCTAAGACAAATAGTGAAAGCAAAGCCTCCAACACGAAGGTTGCTAGAAATATATCAGAAAGAGCAAAGAGGCCATTGTGGCTACTTATGACTCAGAAAACAAGATAAAAATGTGAGTCATGTGAAACCGTATTGATTAGTAGTCACAACTTGAGGAGATAGACTGCTCGGAGGGAAAACCCAGCTTTGTCAGATTATAGAGCATACTGTTGGGAAAATAAGTTTTGTGACATGATATCCTCATATGCAAGATGGACATAATAGAAGTACCTAAATAATTGTACTTTTAAGAGGATTAAATTAATTGAGAGGATTAAATTGATTCATTCACATCTTGGTTGTGATATATACAGACTCAATAAAAGTTATGGAAACTAATATCCAATACCAGATCCTGAAGGACCTTTTGTGCTGTGTTGTGCTAAGTCACTTTAGGAGTGTCTAACTCTGCAACCCTTTGGACTATAGCTCACTAGGCTCCTCTGTCCATGAAATTCTCCAAGCAAGAATACTGGAATGGGTTGCCCTTCTCCAGGGGATCTTTCTGACCCAGGGATCTAACCTACATCTCCTTCATGAAGGATCTTCTAGAATTTTGTAAAAATATTTTGCATCAGTACCTTTACAAATCCAATGAAGATATGAAAATATAAAGATTTCCCTACATATGGTGTGTTTATAGGTTCAAGTTTTTAAACTTTAAGGTTAGGAAAACAGTAGTAGCAACACTATTTTTCATAGCCAAGACATGGGAACAACCCCAGTGTCCATCAACATATGACTAGCAAAAAATTGTGATCTATGTATACAATATAATGTTTATCAGCCATAAAAAGAATGAAATATTGTCATTTGAATCAACATGTATAAACCTAGAGGATATTATACTCAGTGAAGTCAGCCTGAGAAGGACAAAATGATATCACTTATGTGTGATATAAATGAATCTGTATACAAAACAGAAACAATCTCACAGCAGAAAACAGAGTCATGGTGACCAAAGAAAAAAGAGAAAAAGGAAAGGGATAAATTAGCTATCTGAGATTAATAGGCTCTAACTACTATACATAAAATTGATAAGCAACAATAATTTACTGTATATAACAGGGAGCTACATTCAATATCTAGTAATAACTTATAGTGGAAAATAACTTGAAAAAATATATACATATACATGTAACTGAATCACTTTTCTGTAAAACTGGCACAATATTATAAATCAACTATACTTCAATTTCTCTATATATTAATCTAAGTGTTTCATAGATATAACTGTACTCACTGACAGGCTGTTTCATATGGTTCACACTAGTCAATAAAAAGGTTTAAAAATAGATTTATTATTGATGGGAGAGGAGAAGGAATGATTATAAAGAAATTTTAACTCACTTTTAAGTATAGATCTTGTATGGACCAGCCTAAGTGAATTCAAATCTTCAAATAAAATTCATAATTATTCTTTGAAAGACAGCTATGAGGAAATTAATTTAGAACAACTGCCTTGTTTCTTGATTTTTTTTTAAAATTACCCCAAATCTCCAGTGTAAATTAGGGGTCATTTTTGATGTAGTATATTCTATGATTTTGACAAATATATAAGGAAATATATCCACTGTTACAGTATATCATACAGAATAGTTTCACTGTCCTAAAAGTCTTCAGTATTATGCCTTTCCATTCTCCCTCTTCTCTAATTCCCAGCAACAATTGATCTTTTTATTATCATCATAGTTTTGCCTTTTCTAAAACATTATATAGTTGGAGTCATCCAGTATTTAGCCTTTCCAGTTTGGTCTCTTTCACTTAATAATATGCATTTAGGGCTTCTCCATGTTTTTTCATGACTTGACAACTCATTTGTTTTTAGCACTGAATAGTATCCCATTTTATGGATGTATCATGGTGTTTTTGTCCATTCACCTACCAAAGGATACCTTGGTTATTTTCAAGGTTGGGCAATTATGGATAAAGCTGCTATAATCATTCATGTGAAGGTTTTTGTGTGGCCATAAGTTTTCAACTCATAGGGTAAATTCCAAAAAAACACACAATTTCTTGATTTTTGTATCTGACAAAATTTTTACCCTTACTTGTTTCTAGAACATCCAAAGGGGTTCTATTGCATGACATATACATAAAACTGATTTTCTACAATACATGTTTGGAAAAATTGTTAGGAAAGAACATTATATCCCTTGGTGAATATAAGCAAGTAGGTGAAGTGCCACCAAAAGCAACATCATTCTGCTTTCTGTAGACAGTAATTTCTACCATTGCCTAATGTAAGAGAGTAGTGGCATTTTAAATTTTAAAAGAAAAAAAAAATCACATAATGCCTACTGATTAATATAACAGAGCACTCAGGCACTTTACTAGAAAACCATTCTCTTATACATCCTGGAACTCTAAAGCATTAGTGTCTACAATTTTATATTTATAAATTTCTACTCCAGTTTGAAAAGGTCAATATTTTTTAATTTTTTGTTAAAATAGAAAGACACTACAAAAATAAACAGAAATAAAATTGAAATTTGGGTCATTATAGTGTTTCATATAAAAATTCATAGTGACTGAATATATATGACAATATATCCATGCAAATTGTTTCCTAGTTACACTGAAGAAGTTACACTGAATTCTACTAATGACAAATTCTAGTTATCTTTGTTTTACATGTAATTAGGTTAAGACTGTAAGCATTTACTTTCCAGAGTAAGGCCAGAGGAGTTAATGCTGTCTGGAGAAAGACTACAAGATACTTTTCAATAAATCCTTGCTGATTTTATTGTTTCATCATTGTTTGGCTTTAAGCCAAGTGTTGACAAGCAATGTATTATAAAAACATATTTGGGAAAAATGAGATATAAAATATTATGCTACTCTTATGAGAGATTTTGGCTTAAGAGAAAAATATATGCTTTAGGAACACACAGGTCTGGATTAAATTGATGCTTAATCATTTAATCACTCTGTAGCCTTGAAAGAAAAAAAAAACAAACAAACTTAAGCCACTGGAGTTTAAGTTGAATTACAAATAACAATTGTTAGAAAGATTAAATGAGGTAATGTATAGAAAAGTAGAACAGTAGCTCTAGTCAAGGTCACTTTTCTTGTCAAGGTCATCAGTTGCTTTCATGTTGCCAAATGCAAGGGTAAATTATCAGTCTTCATTGTATTTGAAGTATCAGTGACTTTTGACAGAATTGATTACTTCTGTTTCTGTGAAACTTTTTCTTTATTCAGATTCCAAGAGCCCATACCCTCTTTGTTTTCCCGTATTTAGCTGATCACTCCTTCTAAAACTTTTTTTCTGGTACTTTGTCTCCCTGATAAGGGAATTTCTCTTCTATTTTCTATCTGCATTCCCAGGTCTATGCTGATGAATGCTAAATTTATATTTTCAGTCCTGACCTCTTCCCCCAAATCTAGATCCATACATAACACTACCTTTTAGTCATGTCCACTTTGATGTCTAATAGATAACCAGTAGGTGGCTTAAACTTAATATTATCAAAAACTGAATTATGGATATTCTTCTCTCAAATGTGTTCCAGCTACTGACTTACTCATCTTGGTTTTGGCAACTTCAATCTCTCAGTTGCTCAATGCAAAACCTTAGATCTATGCTTTCCATTCAGTTGTTCACATACCACATCTGATGAATCAAGAAATTCTGATAGCACCCACTGGCTCTAACTCCAAAGTTATGTAGAATCTCACCACTTCTCTGCCCCTCCAGTGCTGACTTCCTCTCCAATCAGCATTATGGCTCCTATAGATTTAAGCATTAGCACCTCATCAATTTTCCCTGTCTATGCCCTTGTTTCCCTATAGTATATTACAAACACTTTGTATAGTATCAGTTCATTTCAGTTCAGTCACTCAGTCATATCTGATTCTTTGTGACCCCATGAACCGCAACACGCCAGGCCTCCCTGTCCATCACCAACTCCCAGAGTCCATCCAAACCAATGTCCATTGAGTCGGTGATGCCATCCAACCATCTCATCCTCTGTTGTCCCCTTCTCCTCCTGCCCTCAGTCTTTCCCAGCATCAGGGTCTTCTCAAACGAGTCAGCTCTTTGCATCAGGTGGCCAAAGTATTGGAGTTTCAGCTTCTACGTCAGTCCTTCCAATGAACACCCAGGACTGATCTGCTTTAGGATGGACTCGTTGGATTTCCTTGCAGTCCAAGGGACTCTCAAGAGTCTTGTCCAACACCATAGTTCAAAAGCATCAATTCTTCTGTGCTCAGCTTTCTTTATAGTCCAGCAAAGCAATTAAAATAATGCTTTAAAAATCAACATAATAGCATGTCAGTCCTCTATATCCTGCAGTGCATCCCCATTTCTTTAAGAATGTGCTTCTAAGTCATTTCAGTCCTGTTGGTCTCTGTGTGACCCATGGAATGCACCCTATCAGGTTCCTCTGTCCATGGGATTCTCTAGGCAAGACTGGAGTAGGTTGTCATGCCCTCCTCCAAGGGATCTTCCTAACCCAGCAATCGAGCCCATGCCTCTTAAGTCTCCTGCATTGTCAGGAGAGTTCTTTACCTCTAAAACCACCTATCCATTTCTGTAAGAATAAATTCCATTAATTATTAATTAATTATTACTAATTATATGATTATTATTAATGCAATTAATTCCATTAATTTCTATAAGAATAAATTCCTATAATTCCCTACATGAAACTTTTTCCCACTCCTTTCTGTCTTTCCTCTTTTACTATCCCAGACACTTAAAATACTCCACTGTAGAGCCTTCTAATAGTCCTCTGAAATGCTAATCCACATTCCAACATCAGAGATGTTGAACTGGTTGTTCATTACTGGAGGTCCTTTTCCATAGAGGTGGACAGCTAATCCCCTCCATCCCTTCAAGTCTTGGCTTAAATGTTAATTTCTTAATGATACACAAATGAATCATCTCTACCCTCCACCTTCCTGTACCAGATCTTATATATCCTGCTTTACTTTGTTCCTTTTCAAAACATTTACCTCACCATAGATCATTTACTGATGAGGTGCCAAATCATGCTTTCAAAGGAAAAAATACTAGTGATATCTGTCATCACTGTAGAAAGGAGATTTTTTTGTCTCAGACTCAGTATATTGTGCCTACTTATTTTTCAGCCATTATACACCTGGGATCTCAGAACATACTCTCTAAGATTAACATCACTTTTAAAATGTGTATTGATTCTCTGGTTCTTGGCCGTCTGTTATCCTCTGATTTAGTATTCTGTTTAATTTAGAGGTAATATTAGGTAGGTTATCATTTGATATTTATGCTTTGTGAGAATTTAAAGATAGCTAGACTTAACTTAGCAGTTTAAAAGAGATTACCATGATCAGCCCAGTGATTAAGAAACTGTTTCTATCTGTGCTTATTTTTATAAATCTATTGTTCATTTTTTGTTCTCATTTTTAATCTTAGAATAGTCACCCTTGGCATGTAACTTGTGCTGACAAGACCACAGGTAGAAACTCTAAAGCTTATAAAACTACAGAATCTTAAGGACAGCAGGTTTAGCATGTTTACCAGACTCTTTTAAAAACCTAATAATAATATGAGCTCTTACATGTTTTGGAGAAGGAAATGGCAACCCACTCCAGTACTCTTGCCTAGAAAATCCCATGGATGGAGGAGCCTGGTGTCCATGGGGTCGCAAAGAGTCGGACACGACTGAGCAACTTCACTTCACTTACATGTTTTTAATTAAAGGACAAGATCTTAGCTTAATACAGTAGTTATTTATGTGGCCCCTTCTAAGTGTCATCAGGAAATTTTGCTTTTTGTTCTTTTAGATTTCACACACTAACAATAACAACTCATTGTCTTGTGGACAAGGCAAATTGACAAGAATATGAAGTATTTTTGTTGCTTGTTCTTCTATAATAAAGCTCCTGATCTCTAGGGAAAAATAATACCAAATTTAAAATAGTCATTTTAATATGGGAATTATTTTTAATATTAATGCCATCATTTTATTGACAATAAAATATTTAGAAATCAAGAAAAATATTAGCTAAAATCTACAATGGAGGTATTCAAAGTTTTAACAATATAAACTATGCTTAAATATATAGTATATATAATAATTTGTCATATAAAAAAAGACATAAGCAATTATTTTGATAAACAACTGATATACTGAACAACCATTGAGTTTTACCCTTTGTAGCCTAACTTACTTTTTGATACCTTATTTATTTCAGTTTAGTTCAGTCGCTCAGTTGTGTCCAACTCTTTGAGACCCCATGAATCACAGCACGCCAGGCCTCCCTGCCCATCACCGTCTCCTGGAGTTCACTCAGACTCACGTCCATTGAGTCAGTGATGCCATCCAGCCATCTCATCCTCTGTGGTCCCCTTCTCCTCCTGCCCCCAATCCTTTCCAGCATCAGAGTCTTTTCCAGTGAGTCAACTCTTCGCATGAGGTGGCCAAAGTATTGGAGTTTCAGCTTTAGCCTCATTCCTTCCAAAGAAATCCCAGGGCTGATCTCCTTCAGAATGGACTGGTTGTATCTCCTTGCAGTCCAAGGGACTTATTAAAATACCCATTAAATACTGTTAAAAATTGAACATCTAGTACCATAATATTAATGATTATAAAGAATATAATCAGAAGTTTAATAAAGGATGCTTCATTGCTAACCACTTTCTAACTTCCGTACTCTCCCCCTGTCTTTCATTTCTGCCTTATATCTTGGTAAGTTTTAATATAGCTGGTATTAATTTCAAACTATGAAAACATGAAGTTAGGAATCCTTACCCCCGTTCCTTCCCAAAACACAGTAAAAACAAAGTCAGTCTTTTTACCCTGTTCTCTCAAGCCATTTTCAAACCTGCTTGGGAGGCTGACTTGCTCTCCCCAAAATATTTTTTCGTGTGTGCTATTAATAAATATTTTTCATAATTTTCATATTAAATTTGTGACATCTCCAAAACTAAACAAAATTGTGGTAGGGGATTACAAACCCATTCCTTTATCACAGCATGACCACAACAAGGAGACAAATTGAACAACAATGAAGTACAAGAAAATGCTCTCAATGAAATTCATATCTGAGCTTTTAAGTTAGTGACATCCACAGAGCAAAAAAACATAAATAACAGTGACATGAAACTAATAATTATAACATAAAGTGAGTAAGTGAAGTTGCTCAGTTGTGTCTGACTCTTTGTGACCCCATGGACTGTAGCCTACTAGGCTCCTCTGTCCATGGGATTTTCCAGGCAATAGTACTGGAGTGGATTGCCATTTCCTTCTCCAGTGGATCTTCCTGACCCGGGGATCCAACCCGGGTCTGCCACATTGTAGACAGACAGTTTACCATCTGAGCCACCAGGGAAGTCCAAAAGTGAAGTCGTTCAGTCGTGTCCGACTCTTTGCGACCCCATGGACTGTAGCCTATCAGTCTCCTCCGTCCATGGGATTTTCCAGGTAAAAGTGCTGGAGTAGATTGCCATTTCCTTCTCCAGGGGATATTCCTGACCCAGGAATTGAACCCAGGTCTCCCACATTGCAGGCAGATGCTTTACTGTCTGAGCCACCAGGGAAGCNCGTGTCCGACTCTTTGCGACCCCATGGACTGTAGCCTATCAGTCTCCTCCGTCCATGGGATTTTCCAGGTAAAAGTGCTGGAGTAGATTGCCATTTCCTTCTCCAGGGGATATTCCTGACCCAGGAATTGAACCCAGGTCTCCCACATTGCAGGCAGATGCTTTACTGTCTGAGCCACCAGGGAAGCATATTGGAACACATAAATGGACTTCCCAGGTGGCTCAGTGGTAAAGGATCTACCTGTCAAGCAGTAGACATGGGTTCGATCCCTGAGTCAAGAAGATTCTCTGCAGAAGGAAATGGCTATCCACTCCAGTATTCTTACCTGGGAAACCCCATGGACAGAGAAGCCTGGTGGGCTACAGTCTATGGGGTTGCCAAGAGTTGGACACAACTTGGTGCTAAAAACAACTCATGAATATATTTACATAAACAAGCAGTAGACATGGGTTCGATCCCTGAGTCAAGAAGATTCTCTGCAGAAGGAAATGGCTATCCACTCCAGTATTCTTACCTGGGAAACCCCATGGACAGAGAAGCCTGGTGGGCTACAGTCTATGGGGTTGCCAAGAGTTGGACACAACTTGGTGCTAAAAACAACTCATGAATATATTTACATAAATATAATAAATTAGCATCCTGTTGACATACTAGAAGGATCAATAGGCTGTAAGTAAAAAAAAAAAAAAAAATCTAAGCCTATCAACTAAATAGTTATGTGATTTCGGGCAAGTTACTACATATTTTAGCAAATGTTCTAATTTCTATTAAACAAGAAATTGAAAGCACCGTATTTCTTTTCAATCTAATGATTTGTAAATTTGCCTTTTATTTTCAAGGAGAATTCTTTAAAAAAAGAAAAAAACTCACAGTACTAACAATGAAAATACTCTTGGCCATGATATTGAGAAACAACAAAAGAATGAGGATGTTGCAAACAAACCAATCAGGAAGGGATTCATCACCAAAATATACAAACAGATCATACAGCTCAATAACCAAAAATTGAATTGAAAAATGGGTGGAAGATCTAAATAGATATTTCTCCAAAGAAAACATACAGAGGGCCAGAAAACACATGGAAATATGCTCAGCATCACTAATCATTAGAAATCCAAATCAAAGCTACAATGAGGTATCATCTCCCACCAAACATGGTCCACTGAAGAAGGCATGGCAAACCACTTCAGCATTTTTGCCTTGAGAACCCCATGAACAGTATGAAAAAGCAAAAAGATATGACACTGAAAGATGAGCCCCCCCCTTGCCATGTCAGTATGCACTGGAGAAGAGTGGGAAAATAGCTCCAGAATGAAGAAGCAAAGCCAAGTGGAAACAATGTCCAGTTGTGGATGTTTCTGGTTGTGAAAGTAAAGCCTGATGTTTTCAAGAACAATACTGTATAGAAACCTGGAATGTTAGGTCCATGGATCAAGGTAAATCAGATGTGGTCAAGCAGGAGATGGGTAAGAGTGTACATCAATATTTTAGGATGGATGGGAATGGAAGAATTGAATTCAGATAACCATTAAATTTACTTCCATGGGCAAGAATCCCTTAGAAGAAATGGAGTAGTCCTCATAGAGAGACTCAACAAAAGAGTCTGAAATGCAGTACTTGGGTACAAACTCAAAAAGAATAGAATGATCTCAGTTCATTTCCAGGGCAAATCATTCAACATCACAGTAATCCAAATCTATGCCCCAAACACTAAGGCAGAAGAAGCTGAAGCTGAACAATTCTATGAAGACCAACGTTTTCTAGAACTAACA
>SJYX01005253.1:6064-50313 GCA_006410675.1 Oreotragus oreotragus
AAAAAAAAAAAAAAAAAAAACCAGATCATTCAAACCATCTTCCATTATCTACCTTCCAAAGTTTGGTATCCTCACAGAAACAGTATGGGACAATTTGCATCATTCATGAAGGTCCAAAGAAAGATGGCTTATCATCTGGACTCCTAAAGTGGACCCAGAGAAGAAGGCAAGGCCTTGCTTTCACAGGAGAGAACAGAGAACTGGCCCCCAGGGTCCAAGTCTCAGGCGTGAACACAGGCTGGGTCTCCTGTGGTTCCACCTTCCTGGGGCCTGGGCCCCTGGGGCCTGGGTGTCTACCTGAACCTCCTCTGGCCTTGAGGCTTTCAGGGGTCTGCCACGGACCACCCACCCCTACAGGGAACCCAGCACTGTGGCCACACCCTGGGGAGGGCCCCGGGCCTTGCTGCCGACACTGACACTCTGTTCTCACTTCCCCTCCTCTACACTCCGAGGCTCCAGTCCACCTCTCTGCTCAGTCGACCTACAGCTTTCCAAGTTGCTCTGTGCTGGGAACTTGAGCCCAAGCACCCGAGACAGTCCAGCAACTGGAGAAAGTGAACAGTGCACGTGGTCCCCGGCTCTGTGGCTTTAAAAGACGCTCTTCCCAGACTTCTTATGCATGGAATCTAAGAAGGGACACAAGTGAACTTAGTTACAAACCAGAGACAAACTCCCAGACAGAAAGCAGACTCCCAGCTACCAAAATGGAAAGGGGAAGATAAATTAAGAACTGGGGATTAGCTTTTATACACGCTTAGATACTTATGATAGATAACCAGCAAGGACCTACTGTATGGCACAGGCAACTAAACTCAATATCTTTTATAATGGAGAAGACTCTAAAAGAAAGAGTATACACACACACACACACACACACACACACATATATATCTGAATCATTTTGCTGTATGCTTGAAACTGGATGTTAAACTAACATCAGTCCTGAATATTCATTGGAAGGACTGATGCTGAAGCTGAAACTCCAATACTTTGGCCACCTGATGCAAAAAACTGACTCATTGGAAAAGACCCTGATGCTGGGAAAGATTGAAGGCGGGAGGAGAAGGGGACGACAGAGGAGGAGATGGTTGGATGGCATCACCGACTCGATGGACATGAGTTTGAGCAAGCTCCAGGAGCTGGTGATGGACAGGGAGGCCTGGTGTGCTGCAGTCCAAGGGGTCGCCAGAGTGGGACACGACTGAGCGACTGAACTGAACTGAACTGAAACTAGCACAACATTGTACAACTAGATTTCACTAGAAATTAAATTAAGAAGGTGCCCTTTCCTCTGGACTCACAAGATTTCGTGAGATATAGTCTGCCGGGTAGACAGTGCCTGTCTTGTAACGCAGATCATGAGCCTTCAGCAAGAAAATCTCTCATGGTCCCCTCAAAGGCGTGACAATTTATATGATGCTGACTGTTCACATGCTTTTCTAAATCACACACCAGTCTCGCAACCAGGAGTTACTCTGTGGACAGACGTCCAAGTACAGCCTGGATAGAGGCTGCCCTCAATTTCTCTTTAGGACTCTCCTTGGATGCCCCTGTTCCCCACGGAGCCCACCCAGAGCAGCCAGGGAGACCCCGCCCCCACCAGAAACAAGAAGTAGGACAAAGCATCCTCAGACTGAAGGGCGGGCCAGTCCCTGGAGTGGGGACCCCTCTGTGTGCTGCTGGAGAAAGTCACAGCCACACTGCAGCACTGAGCAGAAACAACAAAAAGAAGGGGCTGTGTAATAGCCTATAATGGAAGATGTCCGTCTATGGATGTACACACATATGCACATATGTACACACGTGCGTACGTGTCCAACTCTTTACGGCCCCGTGGACTGCAGCCCGCCAGGCTCCTCTGTCCGTGTGGATTCTCCAGGCAAGAATGCTAGAGTGGGCTGCCACCCCCTTCTCCAGGGGGTCTTTCCAGCCCAGGGTCTCCTGCATTGCAGGCAGTCTTTAACACTGAGCCACTACAGTACTTACTGCAGACAAGCCCCCGGATAACCTAAAGTGCTAAAGGGGGTCAGAAGAGCATCAGAAGGAAAAACAACATTCAGAAGTCGCTATCAACCCTATCTTCTGCTTCTCCAAGTTCTTCCTGCGAGTTCAGAGAGGCAGTGCCTCCTAAATGCTGTTCCTAGCCACAGCTGCCTGCCCTGGGCCTCTAGGGACCGCTCCCTTCTTCCTATCAGATCAGCACTGTCCTCTCCCCCCTCCCTCTCTGTGTCATATTTCTTTGGCTTCAACTGTCTTTTCCTAGTTTTCTCCAAAGGCTGAAATCACAGGCATGACCTCCAGACATATATAATTCTGTATATATGTGTGTGTGTAAATGAATCACTTTGGGCCTTGTCTAACTCAATGAAACCAAGCCATGACTGCAGGGCAACCCAAGGCGGGCGGGTCATGGTGGTATGCTGGGAAAGATTGAGGGCACGAGGAGAAGGGGACAACAGAGGATGAGATGGTTGGATGGCATCACCAACTTAATGGATATGAGTTTGGGTAGGCTCCGGGAGTTGGTGATGGACAGGGAGGCCTGGCATGCTGCAGTTCACGGGGCTGCAAAGACTTGGACACGACTGAGAGACTGAACTGAACTGAACTGAAGAGGTATTTATTTTCTTCCATAAACCCATGCCTCTTTGAAAATATCAAAATTACCTCTCCTTTCCAACAATATATTAAAAGCCAGCTTGACACATAGAGAAATCTTTACAAATGAAATATGATGTCTGAGATTTGCTTCCAAAAGAATAGGAAGTTACAGCTTTTGTGGGGCAAGACTGTCCGTGCATAGGTAATTGCTGAAATAGATTGGCACATAGAAATTAATTTCTCTATTCTCTCCACTTCGCATGTTTTCAAAATATATAATAAATTTACTTTAGGAAGTTATCACTAAAATGTAGAAATTATTTTAGTAAAGTTTCACGAAATCTTTAGTGTTTCACGTCACAGAGCAAAAAAATACTTCCTAATATTTTTTCAAGATGTCTCCACCAATAGACTGTAGATCTTTCTCTTTATATTCCGTAAGACCTACCACCAAAGCCAGACACACGTTTGTGAAAAAGGTTACCATCCCAGCATAAAACTGGAAACAGATTTTTATTAGTGACTTGTTTTGTTATACAAGCCATTGGCCATTTTCATTTCTACAATTTCAGAAATGCTGATTTCACAAAGGATATTAGACTGCACCATTACAGAGAATCCTATTTATCTTCCCATTAAATATCACTACCACTTTCTAAGTGTTTAAAGAATGTTCCTATATGATTTCCCAAAGAATTTTTGCTTCTTCTTTAAACTAGGTTGGGTTGTGATTGAGTGTCAAGGTGAAAGAGGACAATGTCAATCCCCTTCATATAGTGGTTAAATGAAGGAATTAGTGAAGTCAGTATCAAATCAACATGTAGAGATTCTTAAATATCTATGAAGCTGGAAGAACAATTTTGAAGTCTATGCTTAAAACACTAGATCCTTTGGAGCTCAATTAACCAATTTTTTCATACCTCTATCTATATAGCCACACTGATTATGCTTCCATACATATCCACCAAGTAAACTGACCTAAACCATCAGGGTTCAGAAAATGAAAAAAAAAAAACTGCAGCTCAAGGCAGTGGGGAGAAAGAAAAGGAAAAAGCATATGCTGAGGGCTTAATATGGGCCAGAAGCAGTTCTAAAGCTTAAGACACCTCATTTACTTGCTATCAACAAACTTGTGAGACAGACAATAATACCCATATTTTACAGGTGAGGAAACCAAGGCTCAGAAAAATTTGTCTGTCAAAGGACAAGCAGGAGAGCTGGGATTCAAACTCAGATCAGTTTGCCTTCAAAGCCATTAAGCCACACTTCCACTGACACCTTTTCAAATCATAATAAAAACTGACTCTGTAATTAATTCCTTAGTGGATATTATTCAAATCACTTCAATATGCAGCATAAATCAATCTGCCACGAACACATTTTGAGGAAAAGTCATATTTAACAACAACGACAAAAAAAACAAGGACCAGAGCATCAATATAAACCAGAGTGGGACATTGGTCAGAATACCAACCTTAGGTTTAAAAAGCTTAATTCCAGATGAACCATTTACCAGTGGCTGACCTGGGGCAAGGAATGACCTCAGTTTCCCCACTGGTAAAATGTACAATGCTTATCCCCATTCTTTCACCTCAGATCGTTGACACTGATGGGAACGAAATTGCTAACGCTGGTGAAATTAACATGTGCTTATATATAAGGAATGACTCTTCAATAAGATATTATACTGAAGAGCTATTTTCATGTTAGAATAACTTGGCACAAATAGAATGAGGAATACAGTTCACCAACGACAGGAAGAAGCTGCTCTCAAGCGGGCGGGCCCCATCTCAGCGGGAGCCACTTGACAGCAGCAGGTGCTGCTTGGAGGACCAGTTTTCTGTCTGCTTTCAAACAATCCCGTACCTCACTGGCAGGGGAGGGAAGGCGCGAATGAAGGGCTGGGCAAGGAGCACCAAAAGAGGCAGAAGATTAGGTTCTACTACACCCAGGTGCCAGGCCCTGGTTAAACTCCTTACCCCTCCAGGCCTCAATTCACGCATCTGTAAGACGCAGAGACCTTTCCCGCCCTGCTTCCAGGGCAGAGCTAATACCCGAGTCAACGTGCAGGAAAAGCGTGGTAAACCCTGCTGAGAATGACACGGTGACGATCACCTGTCAAATGAAAGGCTGGGAGGACCGCTCCTCTGTTAGCCCCTAGCAGTTTGGACATTCCGAAAGCGTCGACCCGCGGCCGCCCTGGGCCGCCCCTCGGATGGAGTAAAGCAGCCCCCCGCCCACCTCTCGGCCCGCGGGGTGCGCGGAGTCCCCTGTGGCTCACACCCCTAGATGAGTCCTCAGGGCAGGCCCAGAGCCTGCCCACCCCCGTCCCCAGGCCTCCTCGGAGGACCCCACGGCCCTCCCGAGCTGCCGCGGCTCCCCTCCCCCAGCGGTGTTCCCTGTCCCTCTCCGCTCGCACTCCCAGGTGTGGGGAGGGGGTGAAAGGGCGTACCCCGCCGCCATTTTGTCCCCTTGGCACCCTCTACGCCTTCCTCCGACCCGCACCCCAGTGCAGGATCTCCCGGCTCTGCGTAACGCGCGCCCCTCGCGGACACTCACCCCTTGCCGCCCTGCGCAGTTCGGGGCGGCTCCGAGCGTCCCTCCGGGAAAGGGGCGGGGCGGGGCGATTTCGGAGGGGCGGGGCGGCTGGCCGGCGCACCACGTGACTCCCAGCTGCGGCCGCGCCCCTCAGTGCTCCACTCGCCGGCAACCCGCGCGCAAGCGCAGCCAGGTTCCCGCCGACGGGCCGCCGAGGCGGGAGTTAGGGCGTGGGTTTCTTTCGTGACCGGGACGCGGCTGCTTCTCGGGTCTGTTCCCTTCCCCAGACCGTGCTTGCATCCCACTTTTGGCCACACAGTTGTTTCTCTCACGAAATCAGTCCCTCCCTTACCTCTGCTTCCTTTATCACCATAGTCTGTCCCATAGATAAAGAACCTAGAAGTCAGCCTCAGAAATCTGTAACTGTGAAATTGCTTCAGAAAAGTGCAGTCCTAAGCCAAACACAGCTTACCTTCTGCCGCAAAGCTTTATTTGTGGTCCACTGGAGAAGGGAATGGCAAGCCACTTCAGTATTCTTGCCTTGAGAACCCCATGAACAGTATGAAAAGGCAAAATGATAGGATATCAAAAGAGAATCTCCCCAGGTCGTTAGGTGCCCAATATGCTACTGGAGATCAGTGGAGAAATAACTCCAGAAAGAATGAAGGGATGGAGCCAAAGCAAAAACAATACCCAGTTGTGCATGTGACTGGTGATAGAAGCAAGATCCGATGCTGTAAAGAACAATATTGCATAGGAACCTGGAATGTCAGGTCCATGAATCAAGGCAAATTGGAAGTGGTCAAACAAGAGATGGCAAGGGTGAACGTCAACATTCTAGGAATCAGCGAACTAAAATGAACTGGAATGGGTGAATTTAACTCAGATGACTATTATATCTACTACTGCGGGCAGGAATCCCTCAGAAGAAATGGAGTAGCCATCATGGTCAACAAAAGAGTCCAAAATGCAGTACTTGGATGCAGTCTCAAAAACGACAGAATGATCTGTTCGTTTCCAAGGCAAACCATTCAATAGCACAGTTATCCAAGTCTATGCCCCAACCAGTAATGCTGAAGATGCTGAAGTTGAACGGTTTTATGAAGACCTACAAGACCTTTTAGAACTAACACCCAAAAAAGATGTTCTTTTCATTATAGGGGACTGGAATGCTAAAGTAGGAAGTCAAGAAACACCTGGAGTAACAGGCAAATTTGGCCTTGGAATGCGGAATGAAGCAGGGCAAAGACTAATAGAGTTTTGCCAAGAAAATGCACTGGTCATAGGAAACACCCTCTTCCAGGAGTAATTAGTCCTCACTCATCTCAAAGGCCCAGTAAGCCCCACCCAGCAAGTATCTCTCCTTCCTATAAGGGTTCATTTAGGTTCTCAAATGTCCTTAAAAGCTAAATGCCTTCTTAGGTGCCTCACCAGTTGGCAAGTGGATGGACAGTTTTGGCGCTGACCTGGGTAGTCATGGCCAGGGTGACCTGGACAGTCTGACAGTCCTCCTAGAACATGACACCTGTTCCTCCATAAACAGAGCCCAGGTGAGGTCTTTAAAAGGAACATATAAGATGAGGAATATTATATGTAGTGAGTAATGTTTTATATATTTATGCACAGGGGTAAGAAATCACTTCTCTGACAATATCAATTTATTAAGATTGAGGTAGGAAAGATGGTCAACTTCAATTATCATCATTATTGAGCTTAACAGATTATATTTATTACTCCTTCACTGTGTACCAGAAATTTTGCAAAGTACTTCCCTGAATTACCTAATGAAATCTTCACAATGCCAAGAAATTGCTACTACTATTATTTTAAGGACAATCTCATTTGTTTTGCAACTAATTTAACAAAAACTAATTAATAAAAAATGTTTAAATGACTTCCAGTGCTCAGTTGCTCAGTTGTGTTCAACTCTTTGCAAACTTATGGACTGTAGCCTGCCAGGCTCTTCTGTCCATGGAATTTTTCAGGCAAGATTACTGGTGTGGGTTGCCAGTTCCTCCTCCAGGGGATCTTCCCAACACAGGGATCGAACCTACATCTCTTGCCTCTCCTGCATTGGCAGGTAGATTCTTTACCTCTAGCACCATCTGGGAAGCAAAATGACTTCCTAGAAGTTGTTTTAAAATGAGCTAAATGGATATATATTGCCATGGAAAGATGTTCAAGATGTTAAATTGGAAAAGAAAATGAAACCAAGCTGTTGCAATTTTTTTTTCCAATTTTGAACTTCCTGCAAAAATAATTCCATCTTTTTTGTAAAGATAAATTGTATATCTGACTGCATACACACAAAATAGATTTACTCACAAGAATTTTATTAACTAAAATTTTAATGAGTTAATTCTAAATATGGCACGGGAAAGATTAGGAAGGGGAGGGACTCTCCTTTTTTAATTTACTCAAGTCTTGTAATTTACTACAAAAACTACATTGATTTCTGTAACAAAGACCTTTTTTAAGGTAAAAATAAATGAATAAAAGATGTCATAGTCTTGTCAAGTTCTAGGCATTTTCTTCATACAACCCAGGTGAGTATTTCTTCCAAGTTTTAAAACATCAATATGATAAGCATATAAATATTCATAATTGATAAAAGCTAACTAAATCTAACCAAAGTAAAAAAGTCTGCTTCTATCTTTTAATTGGCCTAAATAAATTGATCCAAGCAGAGTTTTCTGGAAGTCATCTAATTCTCTGTAATAATTTAATGATGATGACAATTATGATCAACATTTATACAGTGATTTTCAGATTTACAGGTTAAAAATCATGTTCCCTTGCATTTTATTCTATTAATAACTGCAGTCATCTTGTATTAGGTTCAGCAACAAGTTTCAAAAAATAAATAACAGTAGCTCAAACAAAACAGAAATGAAAGACTTCCTTGGTGATCCGGTGGTTAAGAATCCTGCCAATGCAGGGCAAATGGGTTCAATCCCTAGCGCTAGAAGATTCATGCCACTGGACAACTAAGCTCGGCCCCTAGAGCCTGGGAGCCACAGCTACTAAGCCTGCACATCACAAGTACTGAAGTCTGAGTGTCCTAGAGCATGTGCTCTGCAATGAGAAGCCACAACAATAGGAAGCACCGCGACTAGAACGGAGCCCCTGATTGCTGCAACTAGAGGAAGCCTGGGCACAGCAGTGAAGACCCAGCTCAGACAAAAGCAAATAAATAAAATAAAAATATAAATGCATTTCTTTTCTAAAAGCCTGGGAAAATAATCTAGGGCATTTGTGGTGACGATCATAAGAGACCCCGATCCTGTCCTTTCTCTGCTATCCTCAATACACAGCTTCTGTCTCACTGTTTAAAATGACTGCTTCAGTTCCATCCATCATACCTGAATTCCAGCTTGCAGAAAGGAACAAAGGGAAGAAGAGGGAACAAAGGGAAGAAATCCTCCCTTTTATAAGGATACTTTCTGGAAGTTTCAGATACAACTTCTACTTTTACCCATTTGGCCAGAAATTAATCACATAAACATACCTAGTAAAGTAATGCTCAAGATTGTCCAAGCCAGGCTTCAGCAGTACGTGAACTGTGAACTTCCAGATGTTCAAGCTGGTTTTAGAAAAGGCAGAGGAGGGGGATGGGAGGAGGGAGGGGGGTTCATGTTTGGGAGTTCGTATACACCCGTGGCGGATTCATGTCACTGTATGCCAAAACCAGTAGAGTACTGTAAAGTAAAATAAAATAAAATTAAAAAAAAAAATTGCGATTCATGGGGTCACAAAGAGTCGGACACGACTGAGTGACTGAACTGAACTGAACTGAACTGAACTAACACAATATTATAAATCAACTATATTTTGATTAAAATTTTTAAAAAAGCAGGGATTTTGGAATCAGATTTTCCTGAACACAGTTCCCAGATCCATGACCTACTGGTCATGTGAACTTAGGCAAGACGCCTACTTCTGTGCCTGCAAGACGCCTACTTCTGTGCCTGCAAAATAGGAATATTCTGGCCCTTGAAGGGCATTTGTAGAAGTTAACNTTGGAATCAGATTTTCCTGAACACAGTTCCCAGATCCATGACCTACTGGTCATGTGAACTTAGGCAAGACGCCTACTTCTGTGCCTGCAAGACGCCTACTTCTGTGCCTGCAAAATAGGAATATTCTGGCCCTTGAAGGGCATTTGTAGAAGTTAACTGAGACGTTAAATTCCTATTTGTACATAGTTACCCAGTATTGGTGTTCTTCCTTCTATTTCCTGTCCCCAAATCAAGCCCCCACCCCCCTCTCCCTGATGGGCCCAAGCGCCACCCCACTAGCCATCCTACTCAAGGCTGCAGGTCAAGCTCTTGGAGGCACGCCGACGAGGCAGACCTTGAAAGCCAGCTGGCTTTGGATTCAGCCTGGATTTAAACCCTGGCTTCTATTCACAAGCTAGCTAGCCTGGGGCACGCTGCTTAACCTCCCTGCCTGGCTCCCTCAATCACAAATCACACTCTCCCCTGAAGGATTATTCTGAGCAATCAACAACTGCAATTGGGAAAGTGCCCGTAACAACCCTGGCAAATCCTAGATCCAGCTCCCTCTTCTAACCTTTTCTCCTGTGGGCACCAGGAGTCTGGATGGCTCTGGCAGAGTCGAGGGAAATCACCTCTGAGGAGCTTCAGGAGCACAGGGCCCTGTCCTCGCTGACACTCCCTGAGGTTTCTTTGCTGTCCTGGTCCTAGGCAGGGCTGGATGGGAGCCCGTCTCGCTCATCTCCATTTTGAGGGGGCTCAGTGAGGCTCCCAAGGTTTGTGATTCCATACCTCTCTCCTCGGATGCACACTCCGTCTCTCTTAAAGGAGACAGCAGGAAGATGAAGCCATCTCCTGGGCTCATTTCAGTTCCTTTCTTCTCCGTTTCCAACAGTTCTTATTCTCAGCTCCTTCTGCCACCCTAGTGGACTTGTGAGTAGCCTCCTGGATCTTGAAACTCTAGGACATCTGCTTCTCCCTTAAGATTAGATATACAGTCAACTTGGGTCAAAGGAGAAGCACCTCATTTAACACACACACACATACACAGACACACAACACAAGGAATCCATTTGCAACAAGCCACCCCAGAGATCTCCTCTCAGTTATTCCAGGAGCAACACAGATCCACATGCTTCTCACACAGACCAGGATATTTTTCTGTGTTTGCTCTGGTGTGTTCAGAGCAACTTAAGGACAGTCAAACAGGATAGACTGTCCACCTCTACATTCCCAGGCATGTTGCCAGAACCCCTGAGCAGCTCAGGCACTCAGAAGGAGAATTTCCCTTGAGTCCGTAGCCTTAGAAGGTGCAGTTTGCTGCGCAAGTATTTGTATCCCTCGAGAATCTTGTTAAAGAGGGTGGCTGGGCAGCAGAGGCCGTTCTGCTCTAGCTTTCTTTCCTGACTCAGCACTTAACAATTGTCTGATACTTTGAATTGAATAAACCATAAAATAAGCAATGGCCCCAAAGATCAAAGGTCACACTGGACATTGCAGAGCAAGTAGTAATACCCAGGCCTCATTTCTGGGTGGGAGGAGGCAAATGAATCTCCGCTGCTATGCACAGGAGAGATCTGGTTAAATACAGTTCCCTTGACTTCCCAGCAAAAGTTACACCCCCCTCAAAATTTTGGAAAGCATAGGTAATTATTGCAGGTATTTACTCTTCAGAAATCAGTCTTTAAGTAACCTAAAAATAGAACTGGGTGCTTTTTTTTTTTTTTTAGCTTTTTCCTTTGTATTGGTGTATAGCCAATTAACAAACAATATTGTGACAGTTTCAAGTCAACAGGGACTCAGCCAACATATCCATGTATCCATTCTCCCCCAAACTCCCCTCCCATCCAGGCTGCCACATAATATTGAACAGAGTTCCCTGTGCTCTACAGTAGGTCCTTGTTGAACCAGGTGCATTTTTAAGGGCCTGTAAATCTTTTTCAATCAAAAATTTACTAATTTTCAATGATAAAAGACTCACACGGATAGTAAGAGTAAGCATAATAAAACACATGTCACATCCACTAGCTGATACTCCAGTGGTCAGTTTTGAAAGGACGACACAGGGTGTGTTTACCTCGGAAACTTTGAGCATGAATTCTAGGAAGCTTTAGAATTGGAAAGCATAGTACAGGATAAGCAAATAGATTAGTAAGTTAAGCACGGCTTTGGGTGCTCACTGCTAAGGTAAAGCTTAAGTAAATAAAGTGAGGAATTATTTCACACTGTAAAACCTTCAGCAGACTTTACAAATCCTTGCTCTGCCCACATAACACCCACGTGTTTCTGTCTCCAGCAACATGCCAAGCCTCGCACGCCTGCACCAGGGGAGAAGACGATGGTGTGGACCAGCTCTGGAGCTGAACTGCTGCTGAGTTCTCATCACGGCAGGGACTCCCTTTTCGTGTCAGAAGCAGATGTGCAAAAAAGGATTGGACCTAAGGGCTCCGGGTCATTTCTGCAGTGATCCACCAGCCTCAGCTACTCCATGCAGTGAAGGGTGACTGCACGCTAGAGCTGCGGGTGGGGGCAGAGAGAGTTTGCAATGAGACATAGCCCCGCCCCTCAAGAATCTAACCCTCTATCAGGTGGATAATACATGTATTAAAAAAAACAAGGAGAATTTAACAGTAGGAAGGGGAACATGTATAGGCTCTCTCTGCCCATCCAAGGCTGCTCCAAGCATGAATCATTTCCCTCTTCCTCCTGCAAGCCCTGTGGGGTGGAGGGGTTTCCCCTTTGTTCTGACTAGTGACAAGCCAGGAAAGGCTCCTAGGCTGACTTCCAGAAGCCTTGCAAGCTTCATCCTGTCTCCCAGTAGTCCCGGCTTCCTAATCTCCTTTGCTTGCGGGGCATGTAGTTTTTTGTTAACTGCCTTAGATCACTTTGTAGAATAGGTGATACTTTTACAAGAAGGTGTTTTACAAGAAGTTCAGCATGTCTGAACTCCCGCTCTTTCGTTTTCCCCAAACCCGCTTCTCGTCTGGATCACCCTATTCTGGTTAATGGCGGCTCCCATCCCAGAGCTGGAACCCTGGAGCCACCTTTGCTGAGTTGCTCAGACCCTCCCTGCTGTGTCTTTCTGCTTTGCTGATCAAGTGTTGTTATTCAGTCGCTAACTCGTGTCTGACTCTTGGTGACCTCATGGACTGCAGCTCACCTGGCCTCCCTGTACATCACCAGCTCCCGGAGCTTGCTCAGACTCAAGACCATCCAGTCGGTGATGCCATCCAACCATCTCATCCCCTGTTGTCCTTTTCTCCTCCTGCCTTCAATCTTTCCCAGCATCAGGGTCTTTTCCAGTGAGTCAGCCCTTTTCATCAGGTGGGCAAAGGATTGGAGCTTCAGCTTCAGCAACAGACCTTCCAATGAATATTCAGAGTAGATTTCCTTTGGTATTGACTGGTTGGATCTCCTTGCTGTCTAAGGTACTCTCAAGAGTCTTCTCTAGCACCACAGTTTGAAAGCATCAGTTCTTTGGTGCTCAGCCTTCTTTGTGGTCCAACTCTCACATCTGTACATGACTACTGGAAAAATCATAGCTTTGACTAGAGGACCTTTGTTGGCAAACTGCTGTCTCTGCTTTTTAATATGTTGTCTAGATTTGACAGAGCTTTCCTTCCAAGGAGCAAGTGTCTTTTTGTAATTTCCTGGCTGCGGTCCCCATCAGTCAGTCACTTTATTCCTTCAGAATGGCTTCCTGGCTCATTCTCTAGTTTCCATTCACACATTTGCCATCGTGGGGAGTACACAGTATATTATGAATCTGGGATAATGAAACAGGCTTCCAAGTCCCCCTCCCTCCTCTCCATCTCCTTCTGCACCATTGTATACACTGCGGCCCCAATGAGTTCCCAAAGCAGAGTTCTCAAGATAAGCCCACCACAGCCAGCCTCATGGAGCTGGTGGTACCTGTTCCATCTATTCACCCACCCAGCCACTCACCCACCCATTCATCCAGCCACCCACCCATTTANCACCCACCCATTTACCTTGCATCTTCATCACATGCCTTTCCTTGCCTCCATCACAGTTCTCACATCAAGAGGATGAGATCGTCTTTTCTCTGCCCTTTTCAAACTTGACTGTCTTCCCTGACCTAAAAAGCTCTCCTGGGGGAGCAGTTACCACCAAGCTGGTGGTGGGTGAGCCCTGGGGGCCCAGAGCCACCTGCTCCTCCAGACCCCCGGGAGTCAGGCATCCAGGCAGAGATGGTGGATGGAAGGGGAGCCAGAGTTCCCCACAGCAAGAAGTGACTGCCTGCCCTGGCTCACCCCATGAAGCAGGCCGCCCCAGTGCCATCCTCAGAGCCCTGATGGGATGGCAAGCCCACGTGAGGCACCCACCTCTCCCACGCCCTGCCTCCCTGCCCGGTAAGCTTCCTCCCCAACTTCTTTCATGCTCAGCACCTTGACACCTTCAGGGAACCCCAGGGTCTCCTGTGTCTCCAAACCCTCCCCTGCAGTGTCTAAAGCTGCCCAGTGTTGGGATAAATGTCCCTGGTGGGACCATCCAGCGTGAGAATCAGAGGCTGTCCCGCAATGGCTGGGCCACAGTATCATCGGTCATCTTCCTGTGAGCCTTTCAGCCTCCAGCAGGTGGGTCATCTGGGCCCGTGACCCTCTTGGACGGCTGCTGCAGAAGTCGAAGCTGTGGCCCATGTCCTCCTAATTTAAGCAAGGGCTTCACCAAGGCCTGGAAGGGCAAGACTCAGGGATGGAGGTGGGTCAGTTCAAGTCCTCAGGCCTCCTCTGTGAGCAAATACAATAATCGAGCAAAGCCCTTCATTTTTGCAAGGCCAGGATGAGCGCAGGGAGAAAGGTCCTCTTTGCCTTGAGGCCTCACCTGCCCAGTGACAACCCTCAGGTATCCAGGTGGTCTGGGCCATCCTCCCCTACACAGGGTTGATGGACTCACTCCTCACCCAGGAGCCTCAAGGCAAAGACTGGGCTGTGGCCCCAGGAGAGGGGGCCACAGGCTGGGCCAGGGGACATTCTTAAACTGGAATCAAAGGAATCAGTGGTAGAGACTGAGGGAGCTGGAGGCAGAGCCTGACCCCGGATAAGGGAGGAAGGTACATGGCAATGCCATGGTCCCTGGTGAGCACAAGACCAGAGACAGAGAGGCTGGAGCAAAGAGAGAGCTAGACGCTGGGCTCTGAGCCAGAGGCTTCTAGTGTGTGAAAGGTGCCAAGTTCAGCTTCAACATGCTGGAGGCTACATCCAACACAAGTAAATGTAAGAGAAGATGGAAATTTGGAAATCGTTCTGTGCTGGGCTGAGCGCTGACTCCTCAGAGAAGATGACCATAAAGCAAGCACTCAAAACACAACTGCAAGAAGTCTCAGTGTTGAGGGGGTCTGAGAAAAGGAGAGCTGCCTGCCATCTGCATCCTCAGGACGAGGGGTGCCGGGTTGCCATCCCAGTCGGTTTCAGCGTCCCTGAGAAAGGGCTCAGTGAATACTTGAATGAATGATTGAATACATGCACACACTGGAAGGCCCTCCTTTTAATCTCAGGCCAAAAATAACTCCCTTTCAACTTGGGCATTACACCTGACATGTGTGCTTGTAAAGAAGCCCTATGATTGTTTTCAGCTTGCGATGAATAAATTTACTCAGTAGAATATTGTAAGCCACTCCCCCAGCTCAGAACTGGAAGCGCCAATCAGGAAGCGAATCGAGGCTGTATTGTCAGCAGAGTTTGTCTGCCGGGTGGTCCCTGAGCTACTGGGCTTTCCCCATGTTTATTTCTATAACAAGACTGCCTGTCACATTTTTGCAAATGCATTCGCTTGAACTCAAACCAGTTCAAAATGGTTTGACCCCAGTCAGTGTTCCTGGACCCCCTCTACTTGCGAACACAACCTGCCTTCTCCCCATAGACCCCACAGACACTCTAGAGGAGCATCCCTGGTACCCGAGGCCCCAGGGACAGGGCAGGGAGCTCCTCCAAGTCTGGTACCCACCTCCAGGTTTCAAGTCCCCTGTGGCCCTGTCATCCTGCGGGAGGCGTGAGAGTGCAGTCTGGACAGCTGTGGGGCTGGAGAGAACCAGCTCGTAGCATCGGAAGAAACCCGACAAAGCCCTTTATCGCGTGCGGCAGCTTCCTCTGCAGTGTGGCCCTTCCTACAACACCCGCTCCCAGCCACACTTCACAGCCCCTTCCCGGACACGCATTGCCCTGGAAACCAGAATGCTTTCCCAAACATCACCCTATTCCCACGGCGATCAGGAACTCTCTGGAAATAGCTGGAGACATCGGGATTGTTCTTACAGAAGACGGAACGGGAAGAGAGGAAGAGTGGACACGTTTTCCGTGATCGTCTCTGTAAGAAACCGAACGACACCTCTGCCTCTCCTTTAGAAACCCAAGAAGAGTGGAAATCCAACTCTCAGCACCAATTAGAGCTTTACGGGTCGGTTTGCAAAAGGAACCACTGGTGGCTTTGTCTCCACGGATGACTTTCCCGGCGCTGGATGACAGGGCAAAACTCGGCCCTCAGGGACGGTGACAGTGACGGCAGACACCCCCGCAGCCCCCGGGCCTCACATCCTGGACAACAGGTCAGATAAGGAGGAGGCAGGCAGCAACTGGCTGCGAGCAGGTGTTCAGTCTGATACTAGCCTGCAGAGGACAGGGAGGGCCGGGGTAGTGATACGGTGAGATTGGAAATGAGAGAAACACAAGACCACCACTCCCTTTGCACATTTATTCACGTACAATGTGCAGACTGATGCTTTGCTGACTTAAAGCCCCAAAGAGAGCTGTCATATCCTGGGGCAAGATACGTGTTTTCCTTCATAATCCTTCTGGGTCTGGGGACCAGACTGGTAGGATGTGATCTCTGCTTGGGCACAGGCTGGATCCTCCAGAGCTGTCCCTGCTCGAGACAGGCTGCCCCAGCCAGGGACACTGAGATCCAGGCCCCCGACCCTCTGTACTCTGTTCCAGAATCTTCCACCTGAGTCCTCTGTGCTGTCTGCCTTTTAGCCCAGACACCGCACATCGGAACCTGACCACCAGCACTCCTTGCCCCCAGGCGTCCCGTGGGGCCGCCCTGGGTCTGCCTTGGCCTCCGTGTGATGCTGCCCTCCATCCTGACTTCCGCTGGCTGACGTCCCGACACCCTCAGCTCCTGTGAGCTCACCCCAGTTGTCTGGGCCCCTGTCCAAGCGCTGACAAGCCCCACACGCCCAGAAAAGCCTGAACAACCACAGAGACTCCCCCGTCCCCACTTCCTGTCTGGAAGCAGCTTCTCAACTGAGCCTGGAGGGAGGGGAGAAGCTTCCACAGCAGGTTAAGAAAGGACGGCAGGGAGCAGAGGCTGCTGCGGGCCCAGCACAGTCATCAGACAGCCCAAGGCTCACATATCAGGGTTCATGTCCACAGGTCAGCCTCCTCCGGGGGCCCAGCATTCTGGCCCAGGCCTGATAGGGGGGCCAGTATGAGAAGCTCTGGTCCAAACAGGGGACACTCCACTCTGAGCAAGCAGTCGAAAGTGCTGGGCACATGCACACACACACTCAGAGGCACACGCATGTGTACACATGAACCCACACAGAAACACACGGGCACACACATACAGAGGCGCAGAGAGAGGCACACACATGCACAACCAGGAATCCACATAGAAACACACAGCCACGCACAGCCACAGAGGACATACACAGGCACACGCATGCATAGGCACACACGTGTACGCACAGGCACACGCAGGCACACACATTTATACACAGGAACACAGAGGTATACACATACACAGGGGACACACAGGCACACACATGTACACACAGGCACACACATATAAACATAGGAGCACAGGCATATACATACACAGAGGACACACAGGCACATGCATGCATAGGAACACACAGGCACACACAGGAACAGACAGGCACACACATATATACATAGGAACACAGAGGCATACACATACACAGAGAACACACAGGCACACACACACAGAGGCACACACATGTACACCCAGGAACACACAGGCACACACATATATGAGCCCATACATGTACACACAAGGGCACACACAGGCACGCACATACACAGAGGACATACACGGGCACACGCATGCATAGGCACACACGTGTATGCACAGGCACACGCAGGCACACACATTTATACATAGGAACACAGAGGTATACACACACACAGGGGACACACAGGCACACACATGTACACACAGGCACACACATATAAACATAGGAGCACAGGCATATACATACACAGAGAACACACAGGCACACACACACAGAGGCACACACATGTACACCCAGGAACACACAGGCACACACATATACGAGCACAAACATGTACACACAGGGGCACACACAGGCACGCACATACACAGAGGTGCGCACAGAGGCACACACATATACAAGGGCATGCAGAGGTACACACATGTACACACAGGCATACACACATACACAGAGGTGCACACAGAGACACATAGGAACACAGAGGCACACACACAGGCACACACATATATGAGCCCATACATGTACACACAAGGGCACACACAGGCACGCACATACACAGAGGACATACACGGGCACACGCATGCATAGGCACACACGTGTATGCACAGGCACACGCAGGCACACACATTTATACATAGGAACACAGAGGTATACACACACACAGGGGACACACAGGCACACACATGTACACACAGGCACACACATATAAACATAGGAGCACAGGCATATACATACACAGAGAACACACAGGCACACACACACAGAGGCACACACATGTACACCCAGGAACACACAGGCACACACATATACGAGCACAAACATGTACACACAGGGGCACACACAGGCACGCACATACACAGAGGTGCGCACAGAGGCACACACATATACAAGGCCATGCAGAGGTACACACATGTACACACAGGCATACACACATACACAGAGGTGCACACAGAGACACATAGGAACACAGAGGCACACATACAGGCACACACATATACGAGCCCATACATGTACACACAAGGGCACACACAGGCACGCACATACACAGAGGTGCGCACAGAGGCACACACATATACAAGCACATGCAGGGGCACACACATGTACACCCAGGCATGCAGATACACAGGGGCACACACACGGGCACGCACACACACAGAGGACGAGGAGTACGAGGGGCACACTGCTTCCTCAGGGCCTGCGCACTTCAGCCTCTGCCTGCCCATCACGTTGTGTGCTGTTTTGGACATAATTACAAAAGCGGAACTGGGGCTAAGAGAGGAAACGGTGTTGGACTCGGGGGATGAGGTGGTGGGAACTGTCTCTGCGCTGGGCGAAAGACCACAGACGCAGTGCGTGGGGCCAGCCCCGCCCTCACCTCACCTGCGGACACGGTGAGCTCCAGCTGCACCCGCTGCCCCGCAGGTCACGGCAGGCTCCGCTCTGTGCCCGGCTCTGCTGACCGTGGGCTCAGGATTGAGCAGGAAGGCTGCCCTGCCCACAGGGCGCTTCACATGATCAGTGAGAACAGATACGGAAAGGATGGGGGAGGGACCCAGGGCTGCTCAGGGGAGGAGGCAGGGACAGAGGGCGCAAAGAATGGCCATGGTGAGGAGCTGGGATTTTATTCCAAATACAATCTTGAGCTTGTAGCTGGCTTGAAGGAGAAGGAAAATAGGAATTCTGGTAAGGCATCACCCTCGCTGTTGTGTAGTTGCAGGAGGCGGTGGGTCGGGGTGGGGCAGGGAGCACAGTCTCTGGCAGGGACCCTGGGTGTGTGGAGAAGCTGAAAGGTGGAGGATGTAAGATCCATGCATGAGTGGGCAGGCGGTGCGAGGAGCCGAGGGGCCACAGTGCTGAGGCTCGAGCTGGAGCAGCTGAGTGAATGGGGTCCTGGGGCGCACGGGCAGGAAGCCGCTGCAAATGCTCACTCTCTGGGGCTCATTCAGAGAGGAAGCAGGAGGAGGAGCCTGCAGACTGTCCACATGCAGGGAGTTCCAGGCCCAGAGGCTTGGTCGGGGATAAGCTCAGAGCACGAGCAAGACCAGACGGAGGTGGAATAAGTGTCAGACTGGCTCCTCCTGCACATTGGATCTGTGGGTGGAGACCCCAGGTGAAAGCTAGGTCCTTGTACACAGACGGTGGTGGAGACAGGCCCAGCTGGCCCGGGGCATCGTCTCGGCAGAGACCACCAAGGGAAGGCAGGGTGGATGCACCTTCTGCCTTCAGCGTTGAGTTTGGGGTTATAACTGACTTAAATTTAGGAATGAAAGAATAGCCTTCTTCTAACCCAGAAGCTTCTGGAACTAGGTTTCCGGCATCCCAGGAAGGCAGGCTTCTGGTATCTCTATCTTACAAGAGGCACAGAAAGGTGGGCTGGCCCCAGGGAAACACCATGTGCTGCCGACCAGGTTGACTTGTGGGCTGGAATGTAGCACGATGGCCTACCATCCAGCATCGAGCACGTTAGGGCCAAGCCAGGTCCGTGACTGGGCTGGGCAGCCCTTCCCTGTCCCCATGCGTGTAGCCTCATTCATGGAGTGATCAGGGGTCTCTCTGCTCATAGGAGCTTACTCATCGCTACAGAGGTCCTTTAATCCCAGTGGAGGTGAAAGGTTTAGAATGGAAATATCTGGTTAAAGCAAAAAAAAAAAAAAAGGCTGAAATACACACACATACACACACTGGCTGAAATACACAAACGTTATAAATGTAGTATTATTCAGCTCAGTTCAGTCACGCAGTCATGTCCGACTCTTTGCGACCCCATGAATTGCAGCACACCAGGCCTCCCTGTCCGTCACCAACTCCCAGAGTTAACTCAGACTCACATCCATCCAGTCCGTGATGCCATCCAGCCATCTCATCCTCTGTCATCCCCTTTTCCTCCTGCCCCCAACCCCTCCCAGCATCAGAGTTTTTTCCAATGAATCAACACTTTGCATGAGGTGGCCAGAGTACTGGAGTTTCAGCTTTAGCATCATTCCTTCCAAAGAAATCCCAGGGCTCATCTCCTTCAGAATGGACTGGTTGGATCTCCTTGCAGTCCAAGGGACTCTCAAGAGTCTTCTCCAACACCACAGTTCAAAAGCATCGATTCTTCGGCGCTCAGCTTTCTTCACAGTCCAACTTTCACATCCATACATGACCACAGGAAAAACCATAGCCTTGACTAGGCGGACCTTAGTCGGCAAAGTAATGTCTCTGCTTTTGAATATACTATCCAGGTTGGTCATAACTTTTCTTCCAAGGAGTAAGCGTCTTTTAATTTCATGGCTGCAGTCACCATCTGCAGTGATTTTGGAGCCCAAAAAAATAAAGTCTGACACTGTTTCCACTGTTTCCCCATCTATTTCCCATGAAGTGATGGGACCGGATGCCATGATCTTCGTTTTCTGAATGTTGAGCTTTAAGCCAACTTTTTCGCTCTCCTCCTTCACTTTCATCAAGAGGCTTTTTAGCTCCTCCTCACTTTCTGCCATAAGGGTGGTGTCATCAGCATATCTGAGGTTATTGATATTTCTCCCGGCAATCTTGATTCCAGCTTGTGTTTCTTCCAGTCCAGCGTTTCTCATGATGTACTCTGCATATAAGTTAAATAAGCAGGGAGACAATATACAGCCTTGACGTACTCCTTTTCCTATTTGGAACCAGTCTGTTGTTCCATGTCCAGTTCTAACTGTTGCTTCCTGACCTGCATACAGATTTCTCAAGAGGCAGGTTAGGTGGTCTGGTATTCCCATCTCTTTCAGAATTTTCCACAGTTTATTGTGATCCACACAGTCAAAGGCTTTGGCATAGTCAATAAAGCAGAAATAGATGTTTTTCTGGAACTCTCTTGCTTTTTCCATGATCCAGCGGATGTTGGCAATTTGATCTCTGGTTCCTCTGCCTGTTCTAAAACCAGCTTGAACATCAGGGAGTTCACGGTTCACATATTGCTGAAGCCTGGCTTGGAGAATTTTGAGCATTACTTTACTAGCGTGTGAGATGAGTGCAATTGTGCGGTAGTTTGAGCATTCTTTGGCATTGCCTTTCTTTGGAATTGGAATGAAAACTGACCTTTTCCAGTCCTGTGGCCACTGCTGAGTTTTCCAAATTTGCTGGCATATTGAGTGCAGCACTTTCACAGCATCATCTTTCAGGATTTGAAACAGCTCAACTGGAATTCCATCACCTCCACTAGCTTTGTTCTTAGTGATGCTTTCTAAGGCCCACTTGACTTCACATTCCAAGATGTCTGGCTCTAGATTAGTGATCACATCCTCATGATTATCTGGGTCGTGAAGATCTTTTTTGTACAGTTCTTCTGTGTATTCTTGCCACCTCTTCTTAATATCTTCTGCTTCTGTTAGGTCCATACCATTTCTGTCCTTTATCGAGCCCATCTTTGCATGAAATGTTCCCTTGGTATCTCTAATTTTCTTGAAGAGATCTCTAGTCTTTCCCATTCTGTTGTTTTCCTCTATTTCTTTGCCTTGATCGCTGAGGAAGGCTTTCTTATCTCTTCTTGCTATTCTTTGGAACTCTGCATTCTGATGCTTATATCTTTCTTTTTCTCCTTTGCTTTTCACCTCTCTTCTTTTCACAGCTATTTGTAAGGCCTCCTCAGACAGCCATTTTGCTTTTTTTGCATTTCTTTTCCATGGGGATGCTCTTGATCCCTGTCTCCTGTACAATGTCACCAACCTCCGTCCATAGTTCATCAGGCATTCTATCTATCAGTTCTAGTCCCTTAAATCTATTTCTCACTTCCACTGTATACTCATAAGGGATTTGATTTAGGTCATACCTGAATGATCTAGTGGTTTTCCCCACTTTCTTCAATTTAAGTCTGAATTTGGCAATAAGGAGTTCATGATCTGAGCCACAGTCAGCTCCTGGTCTTGTTTTTGCTGACTGTATAGAGCTTCTCCATCTTTGGCTGCAAAGAATATAATCAATCTGACTTCGGTGTTGACCATCTAGTGATGTCCATGAGACATCACCTTCTCTTCTCTTGTGTTGTTGGAAGAGGGTGTTGGCTATGATCAGTGCATTTTCTTGGCAAAACTCTATTATTGCCATGATTCATTTTGTATTCCAAGGCCAAATTTGCTTGTTACTCTAAGTGTTTCTTGACTTCCTACTTTTGCATTCCAGTCCCCTATAATGAGAAGGACATCTTTTTTGGGTGTTAGTTCTAAAATGTCTTATAGGTCTTCATAGAACCGTTCAACTTCAACTTCTTCAGCGTTACTGGTTAGGGCATAAACTTGGATTACTGTGATATTGAATGGTTTGCCTTGGAAACAAACAGAGATCATTCTATCATTTTTGAGATTGCATCCAAGTACTGCATTTCGGACTCTTTTGTTGACTATAATGGCTACTCCATTTCTTCTAAGGGATTCCTGCCTGCAGTAGTAGATATAATGGTCATCTGAGTTAAATTCACCCATTCCAGTCCATCTTAGTTCACTGATTCCTAGAATGTCCACTTCCAATTTGCCTTGATTCATGGACCTGACATTCCAGGTTCCTATGCAACACTGCTCTTTACAACATCGGACCTTGCTTCTATCACCAGTCCCATCCACAACTGGGTATTGTTTTTGCTTTGGCTCCATTCCTTCATTCTTTCTAGTTATTTCTCCAGTGATCTCCAGTAGTGTATTGGGCACCTACTGACCTGGGGAGTTCCTCTTTCAGTATCCTATCATTTTGCCTTTTGATATTGTTCATGGGGTTCTCGAGGCAAGAATACTGAAGTGGTTTGCCATTCCCTTCTCCAGTGGACCACGTTCTGTCAGACTTCTCCTCCATGACCTGCCCATCTTGAGTGGTCCCATGGGCATGGCTTAGTTTCATTGAGTCAGACAAGGCTGTGGTCCTAGTGTGATTAGATTGACTAATTTTCTGTGATTATGGTTCAGTATGTCTGCCCTCTGATGCCCTCTTGCAACACCTACCATCTTACTTGGGTTTCTCTTACCTTGGATGTCCACTTCCAATTTGCCTTGATTCATGGACCTGACATTCCAGGTTCCTATGCAACACTGCTCTTTACAACATCGGACCTTGCTTCTATCACCAGTCCCATCCACAACTGGGTATTGTTTTTGCTTTGGCTCCATTCCTTCATTCTTTCTAGTTATTTCCCCAGTGATCTCCAGTAGTGTATTGGGCACCTACTGACCTGGGGAGTTCCTCTTTCAGTATCCTATCATTTTGCCTTTTGATATTGTTCATGGGGTTCTCGAGGCAAGAATACTGAAGTGGTTTGCCATTCCCTTCTCCAGTGGACCACGTTCTGTCAGACTTCTCCTCCATGACCTGCCCATCTTGAGTGGTCCCATGGGCATGGCTTAGTTTCACTGAGTCAGACAAGGCTGTGGTCCTAGTGTGATTAGATTGACTAATTTTCTGTGATTATGGTTCAGTATGTCTGCCCTCTGATGCCCTCTTGCAACACCTACCATCTTACTTGGGTTTCTCTTACCTTGGACATGGGGTATGTCTTCACGGCTGCTCCAGCAAAGCACAGCCACTGCTCCTTACCTTGGACGAGGGGTACCTCCGCACTGCCACCCCTCCTGACCTTGAATGTGGAATAGCTCCTCTAGGCCACAGCTCCTTGGATGTGGGGTTGCTAGTATTATTAAAATCTATTAAAAATTGAATTCATTCTATGTGTTAGGCACCAGGCCAAAAATCTACAGGATTTTCTCATTTCATCCTTACAGAAATCCCAAGAGGCAGACACTGTGATTCCACTTTATGGGGGACCGAGAAAGAGGTGGTCAGAGAACTTAGACATCATTCTATGAAGAGCAAGACCCAGGATGCCCCTAATCCAGATTCTTCTCCAGCTCAGGGACCACAGGACTGAGTCACCAGGCCACCGTGGTTCATAGCAGGCAAACGACAGCAGGGAGGAGCCTTATTCTCTTCTCCTGGGGGAGAAAAGGTCCCAGAGAGGGAGCCTCTTGGGTGCTGAAAACGGAGAAAATTTACAATTAAGGAGAAAGTTCGGAAACTGGAGACCGGATACAGACTGCACGGTATGTTGTTTTACCATTTTGTCTCTAATTGCAAGCAAAGAGGCATTTTTTATTTTTTTTTATTTCTATTTTTTGCAATGTGCCGCACGTGGGGTCTTTCTTCTCTGACCAGGGGTCAGATCTGTGCCGCCTGCCGTGGAAGAGTGGCGTCTCAGCCACTGGACCAGCAGAGAAGCCCCCAAGAGGCGTCTGTGGAGATAAACACCGGCAGCTACGTCCCAGCGCCACCACTCACGGCAGGCGTGACCTTTGGCAGGTCTCGTCTACCTTAATGTGCTCTTGTGCAAGACTAAGGTGGGTGATCCACCCCACATACCACACAGGTGGGTGAGAATTAGAATTTGCCCTGAGTAGAGTCTCCTGGTTCAGTGAGTGACTTAGAGGGAACAGAGCAGTTCCTCCCATGACGAGCACCAGCCTCAAGCTCCAGGATTTATGAAGTTGCTTTGTTTTCCTTCTGAAGTAAGGCCAACTTACTTTTATAGACACAAGCTTCCCAGAAACTGGCAGATCAAGGTGTGTCTGCATTCTTTTTTTTTTCAAGTCTGCAGAGACAAAAATAAGATTTCCTTCCCAAAAGGATCCATATCCTCTTTATTCTTAGTCAAGTCTAGTAAATCAAAACCAGAGAATAAAAGAACTCAAAATAACAGGGTCCGCAAGTTTTAGAAGTGGAATAGCACAAAATCACTCTTTCTCCCAGTTATTTCTGTCACTAATACCTCCTAGCCTCTTGCTTTCAGAATTTTCCTACTACAGAAACTTTAATTTGTTGTTCAGTTGCTCGGTTATGTCCTACTCTTTGCGTTCCCATGGACTGCAACGCACCAAGCTTCCTTGTCTTTAACTGTCTCCCAGAGTCTGCTCATACTCATGACAATTGAGTCGGTGATACCATCCAACCATCTCATCCTCTGTCATCCCCTTCTCCTCCTGCCCTCAATCTTTCCCAGCATCAGGGTCTCTTCCAGTGGGTCAGCTCTTCGCATCAGGTGGCCAAAACATTGGAGCTTCAGCTTCAGTATTAGATCTTCCAATGAACACACAGGGTTGATTTCCTTTAGGACTGACTGGTTTCATCTCCTCCCTGTCTAAAGGATTCTCAAGAGTCTTCAGTTCAGTTTCAGTTCAGCTGTTCAGTCGTGTCCGACTCTTTGCGACCCCATGAATCGCAGCACGCCAGGCCTCCCTGTCCATCACCAGCTCACAGAGTTCACTCAGACTCACGTCCATCGAGTCAGTGATACCATCCAGCCATCTTATCCTCTGTCGTCCCCTTTTCCTCCTGTCCCCAGTCCCTCCCAGCATCAGAGTCTTTTTCCAATGAATCAACTCTTCACATGAGGTGGCCAAAGTACTGAAGTTTCAGCTTTAGCATCATCCTTTCCAAAGAAATCCCAGGGCTCATCTCCGTCAGAATGGACTGGTTGGATCTCCTTGCCGTCCAAGGGACTCTCAAGAGTCTTCTCCAACACCACAGTTCAAAAGCATCAATTCTTCGGCACTCAGCTTTCTTCACAGTCCAACTCTCACATTCATACATGACCACTGGAAAAACCATAGTCTTGACTAGATGGACCTTTGTTGGCAAAGTAATGTCTCTGCTTTTCAATATGCTATCTAGGTTGGTCATAACTTTTCTTCCAAGGAGTAAGTGTCTTTTAATTTCATGGCTGCAGTCACCATCTGCAGTGATTTTGGAGCCCAGAAAAATAAACTCTGACACTGTTTCCACTGTTTCCCCATCTATTTCCCACGAAGTGATGGGACCAGATGCCATGATCTTCGTTTTCTGAATGTTGAGCTTTAAGCCAACTTTTTCACTCTCCTCTTTCACTTTCATCAAGGGGCTTTTTAGCTCCTCCTCACTTTCTGCCATAAGGGTGGTGTCATCAGCATATCTGAGGTTATTGATAATTTCAATATGCTATCTAGGTTGGTCATAACTTTTCTTCCAAGGAGTAAGTGTTTTTTAATTTCATGGCTTCAGCCTGGTGTACTGCAGTCCATGGAGGTGCAAAGAGTCAGACACAGCTGAGTGCCTAAACAACAGTCTGATCCTTTGCTGTCACTGCAGCTGGCAGAGTATGAGAGTGTTCTCATGAGTATCTGATATGTATATGTGAAAAGACTTGTGCTTTCACATTTTAGCTGGAAAAGTCAGAAAGATGGAGATTTCTGGTGGTAGATTTTAGAGCTGGACAAGAGGATAGAATAGCAAGAGTAATTATTTGTATTATTTATCAGGGCAAGAAGAGCTGGTTACTGGTGGCCAAGTTTGCTTCAGGAAGGAAGCTGGCTTCGAGGCCCCAGTGGGTCAAATGGACCCTAGCAGATAGGTACTCTAGGTGTATTGTCTGGGTCAGGAACTGAGGGGGGTGATGAAACATCAACCAGGGTTCATCAGGTTTGTCAGGAAAAAGCACAAGTCAGTCATTGGAGGGGAGGTGAAGTCGGAAGTGCCTTGAAAAAATGACCCACATGGACCTATGCGCAAGGGTCAGTATTCAGATACCTAACATAGCAGAGGTACCAGTCACCTGGCATTGCATCCAGGATTTCACTCCTTTGCTTGTAAGGACTCCTAACCTAGGAGATCCCTGGCATCGGAAGACAAAGCACATGAGTGTGGGAAATGCAGTGGAAAAACTACAGTGCTAAACATTTTACTAAAGAGCATCTACTTGTAAATGAACATTTTGATGACTTTTGACAAATGTATAACAATGTGGAAAATGTGGGTTCATTCCCTGGGCTGGGAAGACCCCCAGGAGAAGGAAATGGCAGCCCACTCTATTATTCTTGCCTGGAGAATAACACGGACGGAGGAGCCTGGTGAGCTACAGTCCATAGGGTCGCACAGAGTCAGATACGACTGAGCAACTGAGCACACGCATACATGGGTGTAACAAGCATCCAAGCAAAACACAGAGCCTTAGAGTGGCCTCGAGGAGAAAAGCCCTTGTGCCTTTTCACAGGCGATTGCTTTCTAGTTTCACTCCTGGCTCTAGGCCACCACCACACTCGCCGTTTTCTTTCACTATAGTCTTTTATTTTTTCCCCAAATTTCAAATAAATAAGGATGACAGAGTATGTGTTTTTGCATTTTGCTTCATTAATTCATTCGGTATTTTTTTGAAATCTATACACACCTGTTGATGAATTGATATTTTTTTCCCCTTTTCATTCTGAGTGGTATTCTATGAGATGGATACATCATGATTTGTCCATTCATCTATTGCTGAGAATTTGAGTTTTTTTTTTTTTTTCCAGTTTTGAACTACTGTGAGTACAGCTGTTATGAACAATAAAACTTGTGTGTAAACTTCAGTTTCCTTTTCCTGAGTTAATAACTAGGATAGCAATTTCTGAATTATATGCTACGTACATATATTCAACTTTTAAGAAGTTGCTGTTGTTGTTTAGTTTCTAAGTTGTGTCTGACTCTTTGTGGTCCCATGGACTGCAGCACTCCAGGCTTCCCTGTCCTTCACCATCTTCCAGAGTTAGCTCAGACTCATGCGCATTGAGTCGGTGATGTCCTCCAATCATCTCATTCTCTGTTGCCAAGCTGTACCATTTTGCAAAACCATCAGCAAACATGAGAGTTCTGCTTACTTGGTGTTGTGTTTGTAAAATTAGCTAATTTAGTAAATGTGCAGTGGCATTTCATGTAGGCTTATTTTTCATGTAGGTGTTACTGTTTTGATGTGATTTTGAGCATTTTTAATGTTTTTGTTGCCACCAAAGAATTTTCTTTGGGGAGATGTTCAAACTTTTGCCTTGGGTTATCTTGTTATTATTAAGTTGGACACAACTTCCCTGGTGGATTAGATAGTAAAGAATCCACCTGCAATGTGGGAGATTCAAGTTCGATCCCCGGGTTGGAAGCATTCCTTGGGGAAAGGCATGGCAACCCACTCCAGGATTCTTGCCTAGAGAACTCCAGGACAGAGGAGCCTCGTATGCTACACAGCCGAGGGGCACAAAGAGCCCGACATGAGTGACTAACACTTTCACTTTTCCTCTTATTACTGACTTGCAAGTTCTAGTATCCAGTTTATATAGGATACAAATCCTTTGTGAGATAAATGTTATTACAGACACTTTATTTTTCCAAGACTGTGGCTTGCCTTTTCATTTTTAAAATCCATATCTTACCTTCCCTCATAGCTCAGTGGATAAAGAATCTGCCTGCAATGCAGGAGACCTGGGTTCAATCCCTGAATTGGGAAGATCCCCTAGAGAAGGAAATGGCAACCTAGGCATTCTCCAATGCCTGGAGAATACCATGGACAGAGGAGCCTGGCAGGCTAAACTCTGTGAAGTTGCAAGGGTCNCTTGCCTTTTCATTTTTAAAATCCATATCTTACCTTCCCTCATAGCTCAGTGGATAAAGAATCTGCCTGCAATGCAGGAGACCTGGGTTCAATCCCTGAATTGGGAAGATCCCCTAGAGAAGGAAATGGCAACCTAGGCATTCTCCAATGCCTGGAGAATACCATGGACAGAGGAGCCTGGCAGGCTAAACTCTGTGAAGTTGCAAGGGTCAGATATGACTTAGTAACTAAACTACTATATCTTACAGAAAGAATATTTTGATTTTGTAGAGGCCAAATCATCACACTTTCTTTTCTGTTTCATGTTTTTGGGTTCCAATTTAAGAAATTTATCCCAAAGTTATAAAAATGTTTTCTTATGATTTCTTCCAGAATTATTACAGTTTTACATTTTAGTTAGCTCTATGACCTGTTTCAAGTTAATTTCTGTATATGTCAAGAGACAAAATCCTAGTTTTACTTTTTTTTTTTTTTTCAAATTAATACCTATGTTGTTCCAAACACATTTTTTTTTAAAGCTGTCTTTTCCTCACCTGGGTACCACTATTGTATAAAAATTGGCTATACACGAATGGGTTTATTTATGTACTGTCTGCCTATATACTTATCCTTACAAAGATATCAAAAGGTCTTGATTATGGTAGCAGTATGTAAGTCCTCCTATTTTCTCTGCTTTTTCAAAATTATTTGACTATCCTAGATCTTTTGCATTTCCACATACTCCTTAAACAAGATTTCTATCTTTTCTTTAAAAAAAAAAAAGTTTTTAGAATTTTCATTTGAATTGTGTTGAATGTGTAGATTAGCTTGGGGAGAATTAACATCTTGCTAATATTGAACCTTCCAATTGATTGGCCTAGAATATTTCTTAACTTATTTTGATTCATTTAAAAATTTCCCCCACAATCAATCTCTCTCATCCAGAAGCTTCCATAAGCCTCTTATCCTTATCCATTAGAGGGCAGACAGAATGAAAACCACAATCACAGGAAACTAACCAAACTGACCACAGGGATCACAGCCTCGTGTAACTCAATGAAACTATGAGCCATGCCATGTAGGGCCACCCAAGAGGGATGGATCATAGTGGAGAGTTCTGACAAAACATGGTCCACTGGAGAAGGGAATAGCAAACCACTTCAGTATTCTTGCCCTGAGAACACCATGAACAGTATAAAAAGGCAAAAGGATATGTCGCAGAAAGATGAACTCCCCAGGTTGGTAGGTGCCCAATATCCTACTGGAGAAGAGCAGAGAAATAGCTTCACAGAATGAATAGGCTGAGCCAAAGCAAAAATAATACCCAGTTGTGGAGGTGACTGGTGATGAAAGTAAAATCCGATGCTGTAAAGAACAATATTGCAGAGGAATTTGGAATGTTAGGTCCATGAAGGTAAATTGGAAGTGGTCAAACAGGAGATGGCAAGAATGAACATTGGCATTTTGTAAATCGGTGAATTAAAATGCACTGGAATAGGTGAATTTAACTCAGATGACCATTATATCTACTACTGTGGACAAGAATCCTTTAGAAGAAATGGAGTAGCTTTCATAGTCAACAAAAGTAAAAAATGCAGTGCTTGGGTGTAATCTTAAAAATGGTAAAATAATTTCTGTTTGTCTCCAAGGAAAACCATTCAATATCATGGTAATCCAATTCTATGCCCCAANTGAATTTAACTCAGATGACCATTATATCTACTACTGTGGACAAGAATCCTTTAGAAGAAATGGAGTAGCTTTCATAGTCAACAAAAGTAAAAAATGCAGTGCTTGGGTGTAATCTTAAAAATGGTAAAATAATTTCTGTTTGTCTCCAAGGAAAACCATTCAATATCATGGTAATCCAATTCTATGCCCCAACCACTAATGCTGAGGATGCTGAAGTTGAATGGTTCTATGAAGACTTACAAGACCCTATAGAACTAACACCAAATAAAAATGTCCTTTTCATGACAGGGGACTGGAATGCAAAAGTAGGAAGTCAAGAGATTCCTGGAGGAACAGGCAAGCTTGGCTTTGGAGTAAAAAATGAAGCAGGACAAAGGCAAATAGAGTTTTGCCAAGAGAACACACTGGTCATAGCAAATACCCACTTCCAGCAACAAAAGAGAAGACTCTACACATGGACATCACCAGATGGTCAATACCGAGATCAGATTGATTATATTATTTGCAGCCGAAGATTAAGAAGCTCTATACAGTCAGCAAAAACAAGACTGGGAGCTGACTGTGGCTCAGATTATGAATTTCTTATTAGATGCCATGATCTTCGTTTTCTGAATGTTGAGCTTTAAGCCAACTTTTTCACTCTCCTCTTTCACTTTCATCAAGGGGCTTTTTAGCTCCTCCTCACTTTCTGCCATAAGGGTGGTGTCATCAGCATATCTGAGGTTATTGATATTTCTCCCGGCAATCTTGATTCCAGCTTGTGTTTCTTCCAGTCCAGCATTTCTCATGATGTACTCTGCATATAAGTTAAATAAGCAGGGAGACAATATACAGCCTTGACATACTCCTTTTCCCATTTGGAAAAGAGTCTTATCCAGCACCAAAATTTGAAAACATCAATTCTCTGGTGCTCAGCCTTCTTTATGATCCAACTCTCACTTCTGTATATGACTACTGGGGAGGGAAAAGAAAACCTATAATACGGAAGAAATATGACTCCATATTAGACCTGTTTCTTTTCCTGGGCTGAGTCATGCTGGCTCTGCACCTTTTGTAAAAGAGTGTTGCCTATAGCCTGAAATATACAGAAGAGCCCATTTTCAGGGCTCTGACCTTTAACACACATTTACATTCATATAGATAAACAAAGCTGCAGAACAGAGAATAACATTTGTCTTGTTGGAGGTTTAAGGGAATATAGTGACCTGACCTATGTGGACTGCTGCAAGAACAAAGGATTCCTGTACCATGAAGCTTGCAACAACTAATCACGCCCTTCCCTCAACGCTAATATTCAAAGCACTTTGAAAACTGCTTTGCTGAAACCCTCTGAGGAGCGTGGGGGTTTGGGGACAGGAGCCTCCTGTCTGCGTGGCTCTTTCTCTGCCCCAAACGCTGACATTTCAGCTTGTTTGGCCTCACTGTGCGTCAGGCACACACACTTGCATCCGGTTAACAAAACTGCGCCATCTGCAGGTTTCTGGGGTCTTGATGGTGTCGGAAATCCAGAAGTACAGCTGGCTCAGGGTGGAGAGCCACAGAGACAATATCCAAATCCTCTCACCAACAGTGCAAACTCATCAGCTGCTTGGCTCACAGCATCCTGTGCCCCCGCCCCACCCCGGCTCCCCCGTGAAAGCAGGTGAAGATGCTCCCTGCAGGTGTGGCACCATGATCAGATGAGGGACCGGAGCGGCGTGTCCCACGAGTGAGCACCCTCCCTGTGACTTCTCTAGGGGATCAGAGAACATGGGCGCTGCAGCTCAGATACAGCTATCTCCTTAGCTGTTAATACAAACTGCATGGGAAAAGCACAATTCAATTTCCAGTTCACTGGTATCCCATGATGAGCCCAGTGGTTCCAGGCCTGAAAATCCTCAGCTCGTGGAGCTGGAAGGCAGAGTTCTGGGAACAGAGCTGGCTGCCTTCAGCCCCATCCCTCTGAGCAGCATCAGCCCGTGGAAGTGATTATCTTTCTTAGTGCCAGGCAGCTTTATTGGGATTGTTGGGAACACTTGATCCTTCGAGCTGACTTAAAAAAGAGAGAGAGAGAGACAGTAGGGTCGGTGCGGGGCTCTGCTGTGTTCTCCCTCCAAGCCTCAATTTTCTCCCTCTGGGTGACCCTGGCCCAGAACCCAGGAGGTGCATTTCCATCCTGATGATGCCGGTCTGTGCGTGTCCCACGTGGTCTGCCCCCCAGCCTGGCATCTGCATCTCAAGTGTCAGGGGAGGGGCATCCAGCCTGAGCCTCCTGTAAATGGACCTCACTGACCCAGCTTCCTCCCCTCATGTCCCCCTCCTAGGCCCCTCCTGCTAGCCTGAGGCCGTGGTGGGTTGAATCCCAGTAAAAGGGAAGCTGCATTTTGTTTTTGTGAGTAAGTTCTACTTGTTTGGCTTTGACAGACGGGCGACCTTAGATGGGAAGAAGGCCTGAGAAGGAGCTGCGTTAGGTCTGGTGGCAGGGTCGGGCGTTAGGGAGTGATTGCGGGCATGTTTGCTGCAGCCCAGGTATGAGCAAGCCTGAGGTTGGTTGAGGGAAGTCATGCCCCTCCCACAGTTAGATAGAAGCCAGGCACAGAAGGGATTCAATGTGCCCTTGTTACTGAACCAAGCACCGCCTTCACTGGACTCTCCTGCTCTGAGACGGGCATTTTACTGCTGGCATTTGGCCAAGCAGTAGGAAGACAGTTCCCCCAGCCCTGGAGCCCCAGTTGGCATCTATGCCTTCAGTCAATTTGGGTACGGTGGAGAAAATAAGATGGAGTAGTATCTTTGCATAAAGCAATAATAACATAGAAATGTTCACACCACTAGGATTTTCCAGCGTACAATGAGCCTGGGGCCCAGAGTTCCAGTGGGAAAATACATAAGTCTTCTCACCTGCCCCAAAACAGCTCAAGAAGGAGCTGGGTACCAAGGTGACCAGTTTCCACCATGTGAGACCAAACAGCAACAGAGAATTTGAAAATAGCTTAGATTATTTCATTAATACATAAATTCAGTAAATAACCTTCCTGGAGGGAGAAGGCTGTTGAGGTTTTGAGGTTCTCAAATATTACTTGCTTTGGGGATGGAAGAGTATTTATTAAAATTTCTGCTTGGCTTACCCACCCTGCCAAGGTGTCCTCACAGGCTGCTTCCAAAGGAAATTTACAGGTGACACCAAACATCTGGAAGCTGGATTGCAGCTTCCATTCAGCAGACCAGAGTCATTTGCAACATCATGTCACTCTACACGGATAGAGTTGCAATTCTCTACACACAAAGCCTGTTATCGAGGATGCCTTTTAGAGAAGAGGGATTATATGAAACAGTTAGGAAGGCCAAAAATGTCTTAAGTGAGAATGTCAAAGGCTATTCGATGAATATTACCTTTGAAGACAAACTAAGCTTCTTGGGATTGGGGTCGGTTTGCCAGATAAAATAAAGGATGCCCAGTTCAATTTTAATTTCACATCATCAATGAATTTTTTTTTAGTGTAGCTCATACAATATTTAAGATAGAGTTACATTAAAAATATTGGTTGATGCTTATCTGGGAATCAGATTTAACTCAGTGTGTTGTATGCTCATTTGCTAAATCTGACGGTGCTAGGTGGAAGCCCTGGGCCCAGTCACTCTATCACTCCATTACTCCTTCTGAAGACGGACTGGTTGTTTCACAGCTTCTGTGTCATGTGTTACGATTCCTAACTGGATATTTTGTTGTTTGACATTTCTAGCTCATGACATCACTTTTCTACAACTGTTCCCTTAACTCTTCATTGTGATCAAGTCCAAATCATTCTTGAATTGTATAAACCCACAGACGTATGCCATTATGGTTTTTGTTTTGTATGTTTGTTTTACAGAATTTTTTTTTTCAATCTGCCTATAAGATTTGCACGCTGCTGTGTTTTTAAGGAGAAAACTTGAGTGTGGTTAAAGCGTCACTTCCACGGTCAGGCAGTTTCACATCGCTTTATGTCTCCTACGTTGGAACCTGAGCTTGTTAAATTTCAAGCACAGAATACTTGGCCTGGTTGCAAACTGCCTGGCTGCTTGCTACAGAGCCCCAACCAGCCTAAAGGAGGGTTGGCTGGGAGGCCAGGGTTTGCCAGGGAGCCCAGTGGCAGGTTACACGTGTGCTTCATCAGGAGCCCAACTGCCTTCGTCTCATGCTGCACACTCATTCTACCCTTATCATCTTGGACTGCTATTTCTGGCTAAAATCTTGGCTTTCTCTGCCCACCGAAGCTGAATAAAAAATACAAAGACAGAGTCTGGAGGAAATAGAAAGGGGGCTTTAATTCTCAGCCAGCAGAGGGGGAACACAGTAGATTCATGTCTCAATAACTGTGACCCCCTCCCAAGAGGAGTCTAGGGGTGGTATATAAGATGGGGGTTTTCTGTCATGATGGTGGATGAGAAGCAAAGACGTAGGATCTTATCTCCTTCCTCTTATGTTGTTTCAAAACTAGGCAAAGGCTGGTGTTAGGCAGCCTCTGGCAGCCTGGTGGCCCAGGTGTTGGATCCATTTTCTGTTCTATACTGTACTCTGGCCTTCTTCTGATATGTGAAAAAGAGAGAAACTACAAGGGGTGGTTTGCAGAGTGCATGTGTGTGCATTCTAAGTCCCTTCAGTTCACCACCCGACTCGGTGCGACCCCAGGGACTGTGGCACCAGGCGCCTCTGTCCATGGGATTCTCCAGGCAGCAACAGTGGAGGGGGTTGCCATTTCCTTCTCTGTGGGATCTTCCCGACCCAGAGACAGAACCTGAGTCTCTCATGTTTTCTACATTGGCAGGCAAGTTCTCTACACGAGCGCCAGCTGCGAAGTCCAGACTAAAAACTGGGGAACAGTTAAAGGAAAGCTGGGAATGTTCAGGCCTGCTCACTGTTCTCTATCTTCTTTGTTCTCAGGAAAGAGAATGAAAAAAACTCATTCCTCTTTTTCCCTTTTCACTGCAACACCACTGGACCTCTGCGTCCCTGTAGAATTCCCTCCCCCACAGTCCAGTTTCAGTGACCCCTTGAGTTTCCCAGCTCCAAAATGAGTTACTTCTTTCCCCAAAGAGGGATTGGATTCACTGGGTTCCAGGTCCAAATGGTGGGGAGAGCCTCTGGTTGGCTTAGGGCCAATTAGCTGGGTTAGAGCCCTCCCTGGTAGAGTCTCTCATGCACTCGTGGCTCTGGGAGCCAGTCACAGCAAAGTGGGAGGTGGACCCCTGGGAGAAGATGCCCTATGGTGAGTGAATCCATGATGTATTCACAGATATAATCTTGGATACACTCTAAGGCAACACAAGGATTATGATAATAAGGTTGGAGGAGAGAGCTTCCAGCTCCAAGTCTCTGAATCAGCTAATCTACCAGTCACCATCTCTGCTATCAGACTCTGAACCGAAGTATATTTTGGAGTGTTATGTACCCTGCAGCCATCATTCTGAACACACCACCAGGAAACTCATCCTGTTGACACACGCCACCACATTTCTGGAAATAAACATCATCAATTCAATTCAGGAACTTCAAACCATTGCCTGCTGGTAAGTAGGTTTTAGTTACCGTGCAAATAGTGGAGATCATCAACTGGGCATGATCAGAGGAAATTCGCACACTTGCTAATGAGAATGTATCAGAATGAGTGTGTGGTAGGTATAAACTCTCTGGAGACTGTAAATCAGCAAAGCCCCACACCGAGTATTCCATACACACATGTACCCACATGAAGCCACTGGATGCTTCTGTTGGCTGAAACGTGACACATCCCCACCCTAGCCTCCTCTTTCGTCTATATATATTTGTCTATTTTGATACCTAGTTAATGCATGTCCATGGAGACCAAGTAGAAAATAGCCATGAGCAGAAAGAAAAAAATTGCCTGTGTTACCCTATCACCCACAGATAAAACATAATCATAGTTTTTAAAAGTGGGATGAATCTGTATACCTAGCCATCCTAAAATATCATGAGCATCCTTCCATGTCAATAGACAGGTTTTAGTGGCCATGCATTTTTGCATTATCAGAGCATGCTGGCTCCTCACTGTTGCGTAGTTTGACTGTTGTAATCAAGACTGTAACTTTCTCACTGTGGTAATCAAGGCTGTAATATGCAGCATTCCCCCTAGGGCTGAATTTTTGTACAACATGATACTTTTTAATAGTTTATAATTGGGGTTTTGATTTTGTCTTTGGCCCAGTCATTACATAAGACTGTTTTGTTTTGTCTTGCTTTGTTTTAATTTTCCGATGGCTACAGTTTCCTATTTATGTATCTTTGTCATCTTGCTTGTTTTACGGCACTGTGGTCAAAGAATGTGCATAGTGCTATTTCTGCTCTTTAAAGTTTATTGAGTTTTTAAAAGATAGTTAAATATACAGGCCATTTTTTGTAGCTGTCCCATGGGGTGGTTAGATGATACTGGATTGTTTCCTCGGAGAGCCCGCTAGTGGACTTTGCCCTCTCAAACTTACGTTATTAACTATAGTATTTGAATCCTCATTCTCATTTTTTTCCCTTAAGCGATCTCTTAAAGAAATGAGGCCCCTGCTCTTTATTTCTGGCACTTTCTCGCGCTAGCACCAAGTCAGAGCGCTCTGTGGTTGCTGTTGCTCAGTTTGGCCTGAAGGTCCAGGGCAGATGTGTTCTGGGATCTGCTTGATGAGCATTCTTCATGTGTTAGATATTTTCCTTCAATTGCAGTAGGGAAGAAGATTCCATAGTGGGCCTATTTCTTTTATTTTAGCCTTTGTATTCTACTGCTTTTGTTAGAGGTCGACAATATTGCCTATAGACTGAAATACACAAGCAAGCCCACTCTCATGGCTCTGATCTTTCAAGGTATAATTCTTTTCCATTCATACAGAGATTAAAAAGTTGCAGAACAGAGAATAACATCTGTCCTATCGGACGTTTACAGGCACATGGTAATCTGACCTAGGTGGACAGCTGAAAAAACAAAGGATTTTTACATCAACCACATCTCCTCTCCTTTTGGTATAAAGAAGGCTGATTTCTAATTTGGGAAGATAGTTCTTTGGGACAGTAGTCCACCATCTCAGTCTGCTGGCTCTCTGAATAAAGTCACTATTCTTTCAGGCCTTGGTTTATTGACCTGTCATGTGGTAAGCAGTATGAGCTTAGACTCAGTAACAAAATCAAAGTTCATTGAAGCACCACTATCTCTCATTCACAGCTATTGTATTTTTTCTAATATCTTTTATCTCTTCACTTTTCATACTTCATCCTAAAAGAGATTCTAAAATGTGCCTGTTTCAGTTTTTTGAATTCCAACTGACTTTTACCTTTCCTAATCCCATTTTAAATTCTGTTGTCAGGAGGAAGGCCAAGTGACGTCTCTCATCTTGAGCCTTGCCTTCCACAGCCCAGTGAGTTTCCCCAAAACAACCCCCACCAATCCCCACGAGCCTCACTGATTTCTGGGAAAAGATGAGGGTCCTTCTGTGTCCACCTTGTCTCATCTACATCCCATGCAGCAGAAAGCCTTCAGTATTCTCAGCCATGGAGCCTGCAGCCTCTACTCTCAGTGCTGGCAATGTTTACTTCCAACGATTGAACATTTTTGTCTTAATTGATTAATCCTTGCCATCAGTTGCAGGGAGAGAGAAGTGAATCTTACCCCCACGATGTTCATAGGAATAATAATAATAGCTAGTAAACTAAATTTTAAAATAAATATTTTTAATTAAAAAAGGATTATGATTTTTTTTAAAGTAGCTAGTAAACTAATAAGGACTTCCCAGGTGGTGTGGAATCCACCTACTTTAATGCAGGGGGTGCAAGAAACTCAGGTTCAGTTCCTACGATGGGAGATACCCCAGAGGAGGAAATGGCAACCTGCTCCGTTATTCTTGCCTGGAGAATCTGATGGATAGGAACCTGGTGGGTTACAGTCCATGGGGTCACCAAGAGTCGCACATGACGGTACCCACACAGAAACTAATAAGGCACAAATTGTGCGCCAAGAACGGGCTTAAGCATCCAATATACATCAATCTATTTCATCTTCATGAAGCTGGTACTGTTATTTTTATTCCCCTTTTACAGAGAAGGAAACTAAGGCTCACAGCACAGACGCTAAGTCACTTGTTTCCAGTCATACAGTTGCCACGTGGTTCCAACAGATCAAATTCAGCCCAGCTCAAGTCTGTGTCTCAATACGCCTTTTACGCCTTTAACCCAATCACGTAAGTGGCCCCAGTTGCTTTATGTCCCAGTACTGGGTTCTTCAAATGACTGAGTAGGAAGAACACAGGGAATGGTGAAGTGAAGTCGCTCAGTCGTGTCCGACTCTTTGCGGCCCCATAGACTGTATCCTACAAGGCTCCTCTGTCCATGGGATTTTCCAGGCAATATAGTACTGGAGTGGATTGCCATTTTCTTCTCCAGGGGATCTTCTCAACCCAGGGCTCGAACCCAGGTCTCCTGCATTGTAGACAGACGCTTTACCAGCATGAGCTTAAATCCTGGCCCCAATACGCAATATTGGAGTGGCTCCAGGGCCGTCTGTTGGTTATAAGATAACCAGTTTGTAGAGACAAGAGCCCACACCCATGCCACCCAGCTCTGTGCCCGGGCTGGTGGAAAAACACTGGCTTCCTCGTGATCAGGAAAATTCTTTGAAGTGGCCTTTCCACGTGGTGCTTCAGAGAAGCGTTTGGCTAAATGACCACTGCTTTGTTGCACATAAGACACAGGAAAACCTCCTGTCTGCACACGGGGCTATCCGGACTTCAAACTTGGCTCCTCTTTTTAATCTCTTCAACAAGCTCCGCCTGGCACATTCTCCATCTCGGGCACAAGATAAATTTTAAAAGAAATACAACTCGGCAATCATAAAAGATTCCAAGAAAATGCTAAATAACTATCTTAGTCATAGCCCAAGACTAGCAGAGCACTGGGTGGTATTAATAATATTCAGGTGCCCTTCAGATAGGTGAAGATGCCACAGAGGTTTATCTGAACAACTCTTTTTTCTGGTTTCTCTGCTAGCCACCCAGGCTTCCCAGGTGGCTCAGACAGCAAAGAATCTGCCTGCCAAGAAGGAGATGTGGGTTTGATCCCTGGTCAGGAAGATACCCTGGAGAAGGAAATGACAACCCACTCCAGTATTCTTTCCCAGAGAACTCCATGGACAGAGGAGAGTGGCAGGCTATAGTCCATGGGGTCACAAGGAGTCAAATGCAGCTGAGCACGCATGCAGCCTACCAACCATCCACCCACCTTCCTGCACACGCCCCACACAAGTGTGAATTACTCTGGAGACCGTGGAAAACTCACTACCATTTCTTTGCCCAATTGGGATGCCTCCCAACTATCTGTTCTCTAGTTACTGAACGCCAACTCCATTCCTAAAGAATCAAAGTGTTTAAAAGATACTTTGCCCAATTAATGCCATGCCACACAAACAGAAGTGTCTGTGGGGTTTCTACTTTCCCTAATTAAGGATCTCCATGGAGAAATAAACAAATACTGTCTATTCACCAACATTTAGATAGGAGGTTGGGAATGCATCACCATGTGAGGAAGAGAAATTTCTACAGTCAGAAGGTGTGTGATTAATTTGGAGGATCCATGGTCTTCCTGGGTGATCTCAGGCAAGTTTCTGTGCTTCAGCTGACTTTCCCAATCTGTAAAATCTTCCAGGGATACTAAGATCAGTCAAGGAATGTCTGTAAAGTTCTTTGAACTCCTAGAGTTAGACGTTAAATAAATACCCAGTGTTATTAGAACTCCATTGAGGCAATAGAATGTTCAAAATGGGACTTTATTATAAATACTCTCTGACGTTTGCCAAGAATAAATTGAATGGGCAAAGGCAACATACTTGGCTGTAACTTAATCCAAACTTGGCTTTTTTTTTTTTTTTTTTTTCCAAAACTTGGCATCATGATTCATGAATAGAGAGCTCTGGAGATAACATGAAAGGGTTTATTCTTTTGAGCCAACTCTTCAGCTAAATTTCCATATCTTCCATTTATTTGTTCTATTCTTTAAATTGCTGCTTTATANTTTTTTTTTTTTTTTTTTTGCCAAAACTTGGCATCATGATTCATGAATAGAGAGCTCTGGAGATAACATGAAAGGGTTTATTCTTTTGAGCCAACTCTTCAGCTAAATTTCCATATCTTCCATTTATTTGTTCTATTCTTTAAATTGCTGCTTTATAGCAGAAAGCAAAAGTACAAAATAAAAACAAAGGTTCATCAGCCTGTTTGCCTTTTCCTGTAATGAATAAAACTGAAAGCAAATTGATTTAATGACCACAAAATCAACCCCACATCAACTGACTAAGATGGATAAAAACCAAGATTCCCTTTTCTAAGTTCTCACAGCAAAAGCTACAGCAGGTTTAAACTGACTTTGCACTGGGATAATAACTATGTTCTCTGAGTTGATCAGAGAAAGCTATGCCTTCAATCAAATTAGATGCATTTTAAAGTCTGACCCCTTATAAAGAAATCCTGACTTTCCTTGAGTTGGAATGAAGTTTAGAATTGCAAATTCAAAACATTTGCCTGGACTCGAAGCTTGCATTATGATTTGGAGGTTTTATTAAGACACGATGTGAGGCAATTACCTGCCATTCCTAAGAAGCAGGATATTCCCATCTATGGTGGGATATCAGTCATGGCAGACATCAGGGTGCAGAGAAAATCCTACCAATGTTGGAGTGGAGTTTCTGGAGTCTGGTCTCATTTCTGTCCTGAACTAGCAATTCTGTGGGAGTCAGTACCCTGGATACACTTCAGTTTCCTTATCTGTAAAATGAATACGTTGTAACAGTTTTGAGGAACCAGTGAACACTTCTTCAAATAGCAACTCTTCCTCAAAGCATTCCAAGTGAGGATCTGGCCAAAAAAATACATTCCTGGAAGGAAGTAGCCCCAAATTGATGCTTGCTGCTGCTAAGTCACTTCAGTCGTGTCCGACTCTGTGCGACCCCATAGACGGCAGCCCACCAGGCTCCCCCGTCCCTGGGATTCTCCAGGCAAGAACACTGGAGTGGGTTGCCATTTCCTTCTTCAATGCATGAAAGTGAAAAGTGAAGGTGAAGTTGCTCAGTCGTGTCCAACTCTCAGTGACGCCATGGACTGCAGCCTACCAGGCTCCTTTGCTAAGTCACTGCAGTCATGTCCGACTCTGTGCGACCCTCTAGACGGCAGCCCACCAGGCTCCCTCGTCCCTGGGATTCTCCAGGCAAGAACACTGGAGTGGGTTGCCATTTCCTTCTCCAATGCACGAAAGTGAAAAGTCAAAGTGAAGTTACTCAGTCATGTCCGACCCTCAGCAACCCCATGGACTGCAGCCCACCAGGCTTCTCTATCCATGGGATTTTCCAGGCAAGAGTACTGGAGTGGGGTGCCATTGCCTTCTCCACCAGGCTCCTTTACGCCCTCGTTAATAGCCAAGAACAAATATTTTCAGAATAACATTTTTAAATCAGACCTAATGTCTGAAGTGTGTTTTTTTTCCCCCGTCACCTGCTTACAGGAAAAAGAAAAAGCCTTTGTATTCACAAATGTCACTGGCTATGTTCTTGTGTATCCCTGTGTTTAAACTCAGCACTAATTTTAATTCTTTCTCTGATCAAGAATTCTTGAATTCTCTGACTCAAGAATTAAATACATACTTTGAGGTGTGCTTCCAGATGTGCTTATCAGGAGATTAAATCCCCCTGCAATGGATGGCAGGAATCGCCTAAGAGGAGCTCTGGATTGAAAGTAGGTCACATGTTTTCTGGATGGGTACATGGGGGAAAACTAAAAGGTTCAGAAAATGATTTCAATGAAACAGCTCACTCAGGGCTTTTGCCTTGAATATGTGCTTTTGGCAAATGAGCAGGTCACACTCGTATTCTAACGAAACTTAGGGGGGAAAGCAAACGCCCGCCAACATGGCCTTGGGGAAATGTGGAGATTGGAGCCAGACCTGCAACCAGGCCTGCAGTGCATCCACCCAGCTTTCCACCAGCTCCTTCTCCTTCAAGCCCAAGTGACAGAGGCTGTGACAGGAGGGTTGACCTTCAGCCAGGGTCTGAGCAGAGATCCTGCTGCGAGGCTCGGCAAGCCCACTCTCCGAAGCCTGCAGATTCCCACTGTCCTTCAAGAGAAAGCAAGCGCTGGTGCTTGAATATTTGCGAAGCTACCAGCTCACCAGGCAGTGAACTGCCAGCCACTGGATCCCGAGGTCCCAGGAGCTACTGGCAACAACAGGCATTAACAGACAGGAGAGGGCTAAGTCCCACCTGGGGTCAGGATGAGAAAGAGGGGTCTCCCAGGACCCAGGATCCCCCTGAGGTCTGTGCAGGGTGGGAGCAGGTCCAGCCCTCCCAACCTCCTGATCACTGGTCCCAGAGCACCCCAGCGGCTTATCCAGCAGGGGGTTGCCATGGGGACCGACAGAAGGCAGAAGACCACGCAGCCCAAGCACTGGGCGCCCGGCCCTAAAGATGCTGCGGATGAATACGGATGACCGTCTCTCATTGAAGATGCTGATTGCCGCAGCCCCTCTGCCGCGCCCTCCTGAATATTCTGCATCATCGCGTCTTGGGGGTGGGGTGGGGGTTGCCGGCACCCTCCAGGCGGGGGTCATAGAACAATGTAAAAGTCCTTCTCTTCTGCACATTGCCCAGTGTGTGATCACACATCCAGTTAAATAACCAACCCGAATCCCTCGCCAGCTTTGCCGTGATGCAACAGCAGCAACACTGATGAACTATTCCGAGGAAGTTGTTAGCTTCATTTCCCTGTGAGAACTACCACTCCTGAGAGCATCCTGTCCCCCTGGCTTCCCGGCCACCAGAGGAAACGTTCAACGGCCGCCTCATTGTTCCCGCCAGCCCGGGCTAACCTCAGCCGGAGCCCCAGGCATCCCCTTTCCCACATCCTCGCTCAGAAAGGTCAGTGCTCTCTGCCTTCAAAGCCAAGGGTGATCATTTCTAGCCTCGTCTGAACTGAGAAATGCACGAGAGTCAAGTCAGGACTGTTTTTCCTTCTCGTGGAAGGGGGTTGGGAGGAAGTGGGTCACACTCACACACGTTCACACGTGTGTACAGTCACATGGACTCACCTGTTCACACTCAAACATCACTTACACGGACACACACAGGTTCATACACACCCAAATACTCAGGCTCACACACTCAAGTGCATGAACACACCCACACACATTTGTAAGCAGACAGGCCACACTTATGCTCACATGCACACACTCACAGGCTTAGGCAGATATTCACACATGCTTGTACTAATACACGTGTGCACACAAACACCCCCACCTGGAAAGCTGCATGCTGAGAAGACGGGGTCACTGCCCACATCCCCCGGGGCAGGGGCGTCACAGCCAAGCTCCCTAGGCCTCGGGGCACAGAGGGGCTTGCTTCTGGTGCTGTCAGGTCCCGAGTGCGCAGTTACCAGGCAAGAAGCATCCACTCTCCCCGCCTCACTCCCCCTTCCCGCGGCCGGGAGCTCGTGCGGGGACCAAAGGGGCTTGCCCAGTGCAGCCGCGGAGCTGGCCAGGGCACCTCCTCTCAGGACAGGCGGCCCTGAGCCACCGCGCGGCCTCAGGGGCCCCAAGGGAGCCCTCCCGACCCGAGACCCGGGTCCCCACTGGGCAGAGGGCCTGCACACACACTCACTCTCACACACACGTGGTCTCACACACACTGTCACACACACACTCATAACCACACACACATAGAGTCAAACACACAGTCACACACACACAACACACACACAGTCTCATACACACACACACACAGACACCCACATACACTCACACACTCATAACCACACACACACAATACATTCAAACACACACAAACACACAGTCTCACACACACACTGTCACACACTCAAATGCACACTAACACAGACACACATTCATAACCACCCACACATACACACACACAGTCTCACACACAAACATACACATGGTCTCACACACACTGTCATACACACACTCAAACGCACACTAACACACACACACTCATAACCACACACACACACAATACATTCAAACACACACAAACACACAGTCTCACACACACACTGTCACACACAC
>SJYX01005253.1:54676-83860 GCA_006410675.1 Oreotragus oreotragus
GAAGAAGCACAAGCTGAAATCAAGATTGCCGGGAGATATATCAATAACCTCAGATATGCAGATGACACGACCTTTATGGCAAAAAGTGAAGAGGAACTCAAAAGCCTCTTGATGAAAGTGAAAGTGGAGAGTGAAAAAGTTGGCTTAAAGCTCAACATTCAGAAAACTAAGATCATGGCATCCGGTCCCATCACTTCATGGGAAATAGATGGGGAAACAGTGTCAGGCTATTTTTCTGGGCTCCAAAATCACTGCAGATGGTGACTGCAGCCATGAAATTAAAAGACGCTTACTCTTTGAAAGGAAAGTTATGACCAACCTAGATGGCATATTCAAAAGCAGAGACATTATTTTGCCAACAAAGGTCCATCTAGTCAAGGCTATGGTTTTTCCAGTTGTCTTGTATGGATGTGAGTTGGACTGTGAAGAAAGCTGAGCACTGAAGAATTGATGCTTTTGAACTGTGATGTTGGAGAAGACTCTTGAGAGTCCCTTGGACTGCAAGGAGATCAACCAGTCATTTCTAAAGGAGATCAGTCCTGGGTGTTCTTTGGAAGAAATGATGCTAAAGCTGAAACTCCAGTACTCTGGCCACTTCATGCGAAGAGTTGACTCATTGGAAAAGACTCTGATGCTGGGAGAGGTTGGGGGCAGGAGGAGAAGGGGACGCAGAGGATGAGATGGCTGGATGGCATCACCGACTCGATGGACGTGGGTTTGGGTGGACTCCAGGAGATGGTGATGGACAGGGATACCTGGCGTGCTATAATTCATGAGGTCGAAAAGAGTCAAACATGACTGAGCAACTGAACTGAACTGAACTGAAGACATCATTTTTAACATGATATCTCTATATAGATCTTACCTCCAAATAAGGTCACACTGTGGGGCTTAGAACCCCAACCTGGAGGGGAGGGAACGCAATTGAATCTGTAATAATTAGTTGAATGGTGGTAAGTTATAAACCATTAAGAAGGTTCCACACTCTATATTAGAATGGAAAATACTTGGGTTGTGATGTGAAACGATATAAAGAAAACAGATGGGGAAAGTAAGACAAATGAAAACAATGGGTGTGCTCAGCTCAAAAGTTCGTTAGTAATCTTTGTCCTTTTTCATTTCCCGAGTGCCACTCGGTGGGACTCCATCACCTTTGTGACACAACATTTGCCTTGTATTAGCAGCTCTCACCTGCATTGGGAGGCCAGGCTTAGGGCTGACAGAAACATTCCTTTCAGTTCTCGAGAGGCTGTGAGTGCAACAGGGTCCAAGCAAAATCCAAACAAGAGTCCACAGGATGCCCCCCCTCACCCCACCACTCACACACACACACCTCAAAGCTCCTGGCCCTGGAAAANAGGGCTGACAGAAACATTCCTTTCAGTTCTCGAGAGGCTGTGAGTGCAACAGGGTCCAAGCAAAATCCAAACAAGAGTCCACAGGATGCCCCCCCTCACCCCACCACTCACACACACACACCTCAAAGCTCCTGGCCCTGGAAAAGCACTGGCTTGTCATTGGTCAGAAGCTCCACCTCCATCCGGTCCAGAGAGGTGCTGGGACAGCAGAGGTGTCAGGCCTTTTACAACCCAGTGCCTGCAGAGGAGACCAAGAAGGGCTGGTGGGATGCCTCTGGGCACCTCCATCCCTGGTCCAGAAAAGCAATACGGAGTCCTATCCCCAGACCATGGGGTAGGATGAGCTGGAGGGAGTCGGGAATGAAACTGCACACCCCATCCAGCCTAATAGAGTCCTGAGCCCTGAAGACCCAGGACCTCTAAGGGGCCACCAATCTGGTATGTGGGAGGGTAAGCAGAGTTACCAAGCCCTGAGCATCTCCCTGATGCACAGTGGCCATCCTGGGCAGTCAGGGGGCTCCACTGGGTGCTGGGAACCCTGGTGTGTTGAATCCCAGGCACCACGGGTCCCAGGCTCACAGTGTGGTGAGTCCAAGGAGCTCATGAAGATGTTGGGTAACACACTGCTCTGTATCAGGCTGAGAACCAAGCTTCAGAAACCTCACTTGCTGGAAAATTGGGGTCATTTGGGTTTGCTACTTTTCTTTGGGAAAAAAAAATCAAACACTCTAATGATAACTGTGCGAGGTAAAGCCAATGTCCTCTTCCAGGATGGGAAGGTTGGAGAAATTCAAGAGCTCGATTGTGTGCAGTAAATGGTCTCAAGGCTGCTTTTGTTGCTGGTAGATGTACAATGTGGAAGATTGCTGTGATGAGGAGGAGGAGGAAGCCTGGTCTCACACCAGAGTGCTTGGGGCAGGAGGGGTGGACTCTGGGAAAGGAGGACACAGACATAAGCAATCCCAGGCCAGGAGGCAGAGGCAGTGCCTGAAACCCGGCGATAGTGGGGAGCTAAGGGCATATGGAACCTCAGGAACTCCACTGGGAAAGGAACAGCTGCAAGTTCATGTCAAGGTGACTTTTCTGCATGGTAAGCTCTCCGCTGGTAAGCTCTGGCCTTCCATCAGGTTATCTGAGCTGTGACAGCTCCATCTTGGCTCTCCTTTGGGTTATTAGAGAAGGGGCTGTGTCCACACTGGGGAGACACCAGGTGCTGGGGAGCAGGAAGCCTGAGAGAGGTGGAGTTAAGGCGTGCAGAGGCGACCTGCAAAGGCCTGGAGCATAGTGCAGGGTGACTGTAGGCTGCCGTGCAAATGACCTGCAGGGTCATCCCCAGGGACCACCAGATGCAGGGAGGAACTGCCCAGAGTGAGTTCCTATGATTTGTTATAAAGAGGGCTGCTGGGCAGCCTGAACAAGTGGCAGGAGCTCCAGAAAAGGGTGAGACTTTGGCTATCATCACATAGACAACTGATCAGTGAGACTGAGGGGCAGTGGGTGACAGAGCTGCCCCGTGTATCTGTCAGGATAGATGAGGTTATGCTATGTAACAAACAGTCCCCACATCTCAGTGCCTGAGTAACAAAGTCATTTCTCACTCATACACGTGTCCACTGGAGGGCAGCTGGGGGCACTCAGTCACCCAGGGAACCAGGTGATGGAACCATCTCCACCTCAAACTGAGCTCAGGGAAGAGCCTGGGCAGATACATGCCCCTCTTGGACGCAATGCACTTCTGCTCACAACTCAGGACCAAGTACACAGTCCCATCTGATTCTATGGGCGTCAGAAGTACAACCCTATCAGACCATGGCAGGGGGCCAGGGACCCCAGTGGTCGACCACTCAAGCCTCCTGTGTCCCAGTGAGCAGCTGCCCTTGGCATTGTGTCCAGGAGCCGCAGCTGCCCACAGTGTCTCCTTACAGATGGAGAAGGGGGAAGCCCACCCCGCACCTCCCCTCGAGGGACTGGCTCCATCTGAACTCCAGTGGCAGTCTCCCCAGAGGGGCAGAGTTTGGCTTCCACCAAGAGCAAGGGGAGTTTAGATACCTAGACCTGTGCAGCTGGCAGGGCTAGAATAGAACTCCACTGCCTGCATCCTGAAATCTGCAGATTTACTCAAAATGGGGGTGTCACCCTCAGATCATGCAAAACTTGCCCTCCAATGTCAACTGAAGAGACAGTGATTCATCTTTGATTTTCTAAGGAGAAGCACTTGAGACTTGTGCTAAGTCACTCAGTTGTGTCTGGCTCTTGGTGACCCCACAGACCATAGCCCGCCAGGCTCCTCTGTCTATGGGATTTCCCAGCAAGAATACGGGAGTGGGTTGACATTTCTTCCTCTAGGGGATCTTCCAACCCAGGAATTGAGCCCAAGTCTGCTATGTTGGCAGGCGAGCTCTCTACCACTGAACCACCTGGGAAGACCCACTTAAGACTCAGAGGAAGATTTCCTTCATCCTGAAGTTAGTGTTTTTTTTTTCTCTGCTGAGAACAGCAGCACAATTCTATCAGTAGATGCAGGAATCCTTCCTGGAAGCCTTCCTCTCAGCTGCCCAGTGCTGTCTGCATGTAATTACATTCCACCCTCACCTCACAGGAGCTGCAAAGGGCAGTTTTCGGGTTCCATCAAGGCTGGTGCTGAGTGGCCTCAAATTGTTCCTGCGCCCTTCACTCCTTCCTTCCCAGGGTCACACTTGCCATTTGCTCCAGTTTGAGCCAAACCAGCTCTGACCCGTCCAACGTGGACCTAGTGGCTGGCAAATTGAATCCAGCCTCCCAAAGCATTCTGTTTGTCTCTGCTATTTTTGAACACTGCATAATTTGTCAATATTAATTTCAAATATTTGTAAACTATTCCACAAATCACAAGCTGGAGTCATCCAGCTTTAAAATATTTCACATTTTAAGAAGTCCAGATATCTGGCTTCCTTTGAAAATCCAAGTGTTAAAAAAAAGCTGGGACCTACATCCTTGCAAGGTGACTGTCAGGTAAGCCACAGCACAGGTGGCCAGGTCACCGGTGTCCACATCCCAGTCCCCTCCGAGGCCTGCCACCCCCTCCTGTTACCTGCTGGCCCTGAGACGCCTAAGGTGTGGCTCTGGATGGAGGGTGTGTGAATGCAGCTGTGCTCTGAACTCTAGCCCCTGGCGCCTAGTGTCAGGTCCAGAGCATGGTGGGGGCCATGAGACCTGCTAATAAACAACTGAATGAGTGAATACTGAATAGAGAAACACACCAGGCCTTTGAGTCAAGCGCCTTGGCTCCCCTCTCAGCTCATCACTTACTGGTGTTTGGGCCATTCACACACAGATGGGGGCTTCCCTGGTGGCTCAGATGGTAAAGAATCCACCTGCGAGGCAGGAGACCCAGGTTTCATCCCTGAGTCAAGAAGATCCCTGGAGGAGGAAATGGCCACCTGCTCCAGTATTCTTGCCTGGAGAATTCCATGGACAGAGGAGCCTGGTGGGCTACAGTCCATGTGGTCGCAAAGAGTCGGGCACGACTGAGCAGATAACACAGTGCTCACAGGTGACCGTGTCCAGCTCAGCACACAGCAGGGTGGTTGCTGTTATGTGACTGCTCTGGTGAATAGGGTTCTCCCTCCATCCCAGCCCTTCCTTAGGGGCAGCAGAGGCAGTGACCAGAAATAGTCTAGTCCTCCCCACACCCGACCCTTCCAAGGCAAGGGCACCTGAGTTCAGGTGGGCATGGGGTCCAAACTCCCTGCCTTTGAAGACAGTAAGAGCCCTGCCCCTCACCCCCCTGCACGCGGGGAGCGCCGTCAGCACCCTTGGATGCTGCGGGCGTCCTGTTAGCTTCCTTGTGTTGCTGCAGCACGTGACCACTCAGTGGCTTAAAGCAGCACCAACTTCTTGCCTTACAGTTCTGGAGGCTGGGGGTCTGACGTGGGGCCCCTAGGCTGCCTCCTTGTCACATGTCTGCTTGACTTTCCCAGCTTCCAAAGGCTGCCCACATACCTTTGCTTGTGGCCTCTTCTGTCTTCAAAGCCAATGGCTGCATCGCTCTGGCCTCTGCTTCTGTTCTCACATCTTTCTGCTGGCTGACTCTCTGCCTTCTTCTTCCACTTTCAAGATCCATGATGACATTGGACCAACCTGTGTAATTCAGACGTGCGCTCATGCTAAGTCGCTTCAGTCATCTGACTCTTTGTTCCATGGACTGTAGCCTGCCAGGCTCCCCTGTCCATGGGATTCTCCAGGCAAGAATACTGGAGTGAGTTGCCATGCCCTTCTCCAGGGGATTTTCCCAACCCAGGGATCAATCCTGCATCTTCTGCATTGCAGGCGGATTCCTTATTCTTTGAGCCACCCGTGCATGCTAAGTCCCTTCAGTCATGTCCGACTGCCTCATCCCAGCAGTCTCCCTACTTTAAGGTCAACTAATGAGCAATGTTAATGCTCTTTGCCATGTAATCTAACACATTCACAGGTCCCAGGGACAAGGACGGGGCACCTTTGGGGGGAGGAGGCAGTTATTCTGCCACTGTAGGCATGTTCTTGGGGAGGAATGAGGTGACACTGAAATCCTGACCAAGAGAAAACCCCTCTGAGCAAACACAATCACAGGTTACATTCAACCAGTGCAGCTGGGATCCCCTACCAGCTAAAGTCAGTGTCCCGGGGCAAAGAAGATGGCCATCAGTTAAATGCAAAGACCCTCCGTTGCAAGCTCCTCTGCAGAGGCACTGAACCCTCCCTCCCCAGCCCATGACTCAGGACCCATCTGCCATCCTTTCACTAAAGAAAGAAAAGAAAGAAAGTGAAGTCTCTCAGTCATGTCCAACTCTTTTCAGCCCCATGGACTGTAGCCTACCAGGGTCCTCTGTCCATGGGGTTGTCCAGGCCAGAATACTGGAGCGGGTTGTCGTTCCCTTCTCCAGGGGATCTTCCCAACCCAGGGACCAAACCCAGGTCTCTCGCATTGCAGGCAGATGTTGTACCGTCTGAGCCACTAGGAAAGCCCGACTTAGCTTTGGGATCCTTTAACTCAAAGGAAGAGAAAATCCACTCTTCCTTATTAAACTGCCCGAGACCGGTCCTGTAGCCTGAAGGGCTGCCCCTCCTTCTGAAGTCAGCGGCGTCACCGGAGAGCTCCGCCCTGCTTCAGCGTGGCCGATTGTTGGCAGCGCGGCTTCAGGCCACTCACACGACCTCTGTTCACCACCTCTACTCTCAGGCACACATTTTATTATTCTTTCCTTTGCCAGAGGACCCTTCATTCACCTGAAGCTCTGCACAGAAGTCCAGGATGAGAAACCAGTCAGAGGCGAGGGGCAGGGGCCAGGGTCACAGCCGCCCCTGACCTTTCAGCTACTAAGCAAAAAAACCCCAGGGAGTCCTGGAGGCCTCCTTACCTGTAGGACCCCTTGGGGCCCTGCCCTGCAGACTCACAGGCGCTCCTGTGAGGGTTTTTTTCTGTCTTTAAAATCTGGATCCCGCATGGCTGTGTAGACAGTTTTTTAGAGAGTAACTCATGGGCATGTGTAATGTCTCAGCAGCCTCTTTCAAGTTCTTGGTCATCACAGACTCAGGCCACGTATGACTGGATGATGCTGGTCTCAGCAGAATGGGCCTGGTTTCTTCCAAGCTCGGCTGAAACCCCTGGTTCTATGCAGCCTGTGATCAGTATCTCTTCCTGTGTGTGGTCAGAAAGCCCCGTGATTCATCCAGAAGCCACGCTCAACGTAGACAAACTGAACTGTTATAACTTGTTCAAATGACTCGATCAAGCTTGTAGAATGCTTCAGAATCCATCTGGATGAAAGCACCATCATTAACCTCAAACCATCGTGCCAACATTCCCAGGGTCCCACCACTCCGAGAAGCAGACCCAGCTCTGCAGGGATATTCAGTCTGGGCAACTGCTGTGCAAACAAACATCTCCCCTGATGAGACAGCATCTGCCCAGGGTGGACGGGAGGTGAGAAGGAGCAAAGTGCGATCCTTGGGAGTGAAATGATTCCCAGGCTTGTGCTCTGAGAGCTGGAGCTGGCCTGCTAAACTGTCAGCCACGCGCCTCCACCATCAGGACTGCGGTCTGGGCAGCCTTTCAAAGACGCCCCCAGGAGATGCTCAAAGCCCTTCTCAGCCCTGCACAGGATGCTGGGTGTTTTTATTGCAGGGCAATCAGAGTTTCTGGAGAGCCAGTGATAACTTAGGAGCTGTCCATACATACTCGTTCCCCACACGCATCCTAAATTTTCAGTTCATGTCTGGCCTTTTCTTTTTCCCTTCCAGGCAAGATTCACAGGTTTGGCCGTGAGAGCTGGTCTCCCTGATATGAGGACACACAGGCTGGGCCAGCAGAAGGAGAGCCAGGGAGACTGCACTCGTGAACAAGTGTCCTGCAGGCCTGCTCCTGGAATTTCACCCCTCCCCATCCCCGCTTCACCCCTCAAGCCCGACGAGGACTTCACTCTGGCCGAAACATCAGCTCCACAAGGACAAAGTGAAGCGGGGACTGGAGACATTAGGAAACATAGCACACGATGGAAACCTCAAGATTCTTAACTTTGAGCTTAGTAGAAACTGACAGAAGGGAGCTGGGATTTGCCCATCCTGTCTAGTCAAGGCTGTGGTTTTTCCAGTGGTCATGTATGGATGTGAGAGTTGGACTATAAAGAAAGCTGAGTGCTGAAAAATTGATGCTTTTGAACTGTGGTGTTGGAGAAGACTCTTGAGAGTCCCTTGGACTACAAGGAGATTCAACCAGTCCATCCTAAAGGGAATCAGTCCTGAATATTCACTGGAAGGACTGATGCTGAAACTGAAACTCCAATACTTTGGCCACCTGATGCAAAGAACTACTCATTGGGAAAGAGCCTAAAGCTGGGAAAGGTTGAAGGTGGGAGAAGAAGGGGACAACAGAGGATGAGATGGTTGGATGGCATCACTGACTCTATGGACATGAGTTTGAGCAAGTTCCAGGAGTTGGTGACGGACAGGGAAGCCTGGCGTGCTGCAGTCCATGTGGTCACAAAGAGTCGGGCACGGCTGAGTGACTGAACTGAACTGAACACCGAGCCAAATCTGACCTTACCATAACTTCTACATGATATCTCTTCACCTGCCTCTGTAATCACACAGACCAGATCCAACCTCTTTTAGTAAATCTACGTATGCCCTCCTAAGGAGAGAAGACTGCTGCCACCCACCTAAGGCATCTCTGTCCCCAGATGAAACCTCTTGGGTCTCCAGGCCCTTCTTTATCTCCCAGGAGGCTCCCTGCTAGGTAAGCTACAGATGGGTCCCAGGTGGGAGATGCTGCTCCTGTGATTAGTTTCTTGAGTTGGTCCATCCCTGGAGCTGGATCCAAGGCTGGAAGGGATGCGATCATTGAGTAGACCTGGGTGTCTCAGCCTCAGACTAGGGGCCGGCTGATTCTTTGTTCTTCCAGGTAGTCCTGTCCATTGTGGGAGGCTTATCGGCATCCTCGGCCTCTACCCACCAGAGGCTGGGAGCATTCTCTTCCCACGGTGACAACCAGAAATGTCCCCAGACATTGCTGATGTCCCTTGAGAGGCAAAGCCACCGTGGGTGAGGACCACTAGGGAGAATGCTGGATGAGAGTGCCTCCAATAACAAGGTCAAACCTTAAAAACTCTGTGAAGTTCCTAACTTTTCCCAAATCGTCTGCTTAAGTCAGATTGTGAAACCACTAAAGGCATAAGACTAATTTAACACACACTCACACCAAAAAAACTTGGTATTTTGAAAGTTCTCAGTGGGTAATGAAAATCATACTGAAAGGTTATGATGGTGAAGGTGAAATTGCAAGAATGCCCAGTCTCCCTTGGAATGAAAGGGGTGGGGGGTGTGCAAGAACTGAGCAGAGGGAAAGATTCCTGAAATCTTGTTCCTTGAGAACTGCTCTTTCTGGCTAAGAGCATTCATAGCAGACAGCTTAGCAAATGAACTTCAGGAAATGTTCTTTCCACCTGCAAATGGTGGTTTCCTATCATTTCAGCTGGCAGGAAGAGAGAGAAAATCAAAGAGCCACAGTTTAAATTAAATGGAATAGGATAGTCAGTGCTCAGACATCCTCAAATAAATGGCTGGCTGGCAAAAACCAAACAAGCTTTAAAGAAAATCAAGAGCCAGCTTTCAGATGTCTCGTTGCTGGCTGTAGTGTGGCCAGGATTGTGTATTGGTTAAAGAATGTAGGGGGATGCCTGACCTGAGATTTCAAAGCATCTGATTCTGGTTTGCAATTAACTCGGAAACCCATAGGAAGAAGAGACACACCACTCACATCCAACACATTGTAAAATTTCATTCTCGGAGCCCAGAAGATTGGATAGAAAGCCAAGGAGATGATTGCCTCGTTGCCTGCCTGATATATCTCAAAAACATTTTTTTAGCTTGATTCTCTTTTATATGGAAAAGTCAGCGGCTAAGATTAAAGCAAGAGGTCTTAAACTAATTGCTGCACTGTTTTTACTCCTAAAACTTTTCTCCTTGGGCCTTCTCTGTGAGAGCCACAGCAGTCTAGGAGTCAGGACTGAGTGCAAAGCAGCTTTGCTACCTGCTGCCCCTTAGGACGCCCATTGACCCAGGAACCCATCCTCTCTGCTTGAAATGCTGGGTGACTCTGAGCCCAGGAAAGCAAGCCAGAGCAGAAGAGGTTCTCAGCTCCTAGGACTCAATGGAACTGGGATACGAGTGAGAGAATCACAGCTGCAAAGGCTCCTGATGAAACAACCCAGTCCCCTGAAATCCCTGACCCCGCAGAGCCTGTGTTTTCCAAATAACTTCCTTAGAAATGACCCCACCTCCTTGCATGAGTCAGATGGTGGAGGCTGGCCTCCGCACCAGGTTTTGACATATTCTAGGCTCAGCAGTGCTGAGCTGATACATGCTAACAGCTTCCCAGGTGATTGTGTGTTGTGTTAACTTGTTTCCGTTGCATTTGACTCTTTGCAACCCTCTGGACTCAAAGCTGCCAGGCTCCCCTGTCCATGGGATTCTCCAGGCAAGAATATTGGAGTGGGTTGCCATGCCCTCCTCCAGGGAATCTTCCTGATCCAGGGATTAAATCTGAGTCTCTGTGTTTCCTGCACTAGCAGGCAGGCTCTTTACCACCAGCACCACCTGGGGTTGGGGTGGGGCAACCCTGATTTTCAGCACTTGCCAATTGTTGCTGTTCAGCTGTTAAGTCATGTTCAACTCTAGGTGACCCCATGGAATGCAGCACTCCAGGCTCCCCTGTCCTCCACGATCGCCCAAAGTTCGCTCAAGTTTATGTCCATTGAGTCAGGGATGCTGTCTAACCAGCTCCTCTTGCCAATTGCTGTGGTGTAAATATTCCTGCCACAACCAATTTCAAGCTACTATCACGTAGTCAGCTAGCTCTCCCGACATCTGGAAATTTAACGCTCAGCTCTGGCAAGCAAGCACAAGCCAACTCTGGCGTACCAGCATGGAGCCTCACCCACCCCCTCTCCTCGCTCTTTCTCCCATGCAAGACACCCTCAGTAAGAGCTCTAAAAAATCTTATTTACTTGAATCTTATTTATTCTTGTTCCCTAAGTGCCCGGGGCCTTCCCTTGTGGCTCATCTAGTAAAAAAAAAAAAAAAAAAACCCACCTGCCAATGCAGGAAATGCAAGAGATGCAGGTTTAATACCTGGGTCAGGAAGATCCCCTAGGAAGGAAATGGCAGCCCGCTCCAGTATTCTTACCCGGAAAATTTCGTGGACAGAGGAACCTGGCGGGTTACAGTCCATGGGGTCGCAAAGAGTCGTCTGATTAAGAGCACATGCATGCATGCGTAAATGTCAAAGGGGTAAAACGTTTTTGGCAAGAGAATCAGATTATCTGGCTCTGGGCAAGGCAAAAGGAAGTTTGAGTAAATTTAAGTTTGCTTTTGTGTGTGTGTGTGAGAGAGACAGGGTAGCTGCAAAGTAGTACAGGAAACTTTAATGTTCTCAACCCTGAACCCTAAAGAATACACGCTGTACCTAACAACAAACACCACCAGATTTTACCTCCCAGAAGAGGGAAAGGTGATTTATTTTTCTTCAACTCTTCTCAACTAGGGAGTAGCCTGCCTCATACCATGAAGCTAATCTTTACTATGTATCAGGGCCTGCTTTTACCCATTAATGTTTTATTGTGCCCGAGTATTGATAATATCTCCCCAAAACAACCAATTCTACTTGACCTCCCTCCACGAAATGAGCTTATAATTTCCCTTTAGTAACAGGAAGAACAACAATAAAGAAGCTTCATATCTTGACTTGAGACATTCAGGTCACTGCTTCCTTCGCACTGAAAAATAAATGACCACTTTGATGAAAAGATGACCACAGTTTTGTAAATATATCCTCCACTAGAATTCTCCAGGGCAAAGAGAGGTTGAACAAACAGCATCTCTAGGACCCATCAGTAGGAGAAAGGGCTTCATAAACATAGAAGAAATGCCATAATGATCTAGAAAGACTCGGAAGAGACCTTTAATACTTAAGCACGTTAAGTAACTTGATATAAACATGAAATTAACTTGAAACTCCCTTCCCATTCTGTTGCACTTTTATATTTATCCCAGATGAGAAACAGTTGAAAAGAGTGAATAAAGGGACAAATGCCTTTTCATGCTTCAGGATTTCCAAGGAGACAATGTGCGTGATTTTATCTCAATGGCCAACCACACTAGGTTAATGCGTAATCCCTTCACTTAACCTGCGGCTGGGGTGGGGAGTTTAGAAGTGAGGGGGTAGGCAGTGGAATATGAGAATGACTTGAGTGCTAATTGATGGACTCCCTCTTAAATAAACTCACCAAGTACTCATAACTTGGAAGCAGTTCAGGTCACTCTGTAATTTGCCAGACATGTCCGCTATGATCCATACTTTAATGTACAAAGGCAACGCGAGAGCCAACACGGCAAGGTGATGCCAAGACTCAGTCACCATTAACGTGCCTATTAAAGGTCAGCAGGCTGCGCAGCGCGGCTCCATCACGTGGCAATCAGTCATGTCTAGCGTAACCCAAGGACTCCCTGAGACAGCCCATAAAGCCATCTAAACTTCACTGCTTGTGAAGGTTAACCTAAGAGCACTGATTACAACCACGGAGTTGACACACATAATTAGGTTAGAACAGCTCTCCATGCGAAACCGAAGACAGAATCTTATAGAAACAGATGCTTATCCAACTAAAGCTGCTGGGTGAGTGCCATGTGGCCGGGTCTGGGAGACGCTTCAGTCTGGAGCATCCTTTTACTCTATGCCTCGTTGTAACTCTGAGCCTCCATTTAATGGAAGCCAACTGCACTTCCCCGGGAACCAGCAGATGTGGCATGAGAAGGCAAGCCTGCCTGGTGCCCTGTCCCTCACACCTCTTTTACAGCCTGGGACTCAAACACCAAGCAAGAGACGGAAGGAACCTGGCAAGGGGCCAAGTATAATATAGATGATCAACACAGATCTACTGAATAGCACAGGGAAAGCTACTCAACATTCTGCAGTGACCTTTACAGGAAAAGAACTTGAAAAAGAATGGATGTGTGCATACATATAATTGGAGAAGGAAATGGCAACCCACCCCAGTGCTCTTGCCTAGAGAATCCTGTGGACAGAGGAGCCTGGTGGGCTATGGTCTCTGGGGTCGCCCAGAGTCAGACACGGCTGAAGCGACTTGGCAGCGGCGGCAGCAGATCTGTGACTGAGTGTCTTAGTTGCACAGCTGACAGCAACCAGCACTGGAAATTAACTCCGGATGCTTGGTTGGCTGGTTTAGTCGCTCAGTCGTCTCCAACTCTTGCGGCCCCATTGACGCAGCCCGCCAGACTCCTCTGCCCATGGGATTCTCCAGGCAAGAATACTGGAGTGGGCTGCCATTTCCTTCTCCAAGGGGTCTTCCCAACCCAGGGATCGAACCAGGGTCTCCTGCATTGCAGGCAGATTCTTTACCAACTGAGCTATGAGGGAAGTCCAACATAAAATAAAAATTAAATTTAAAAAGGGAGCTGGCAATAGCCGCCTGGCTACAGAGAGAGAAGCAACCATCCTGATATCAGAGCATCTTGATGGTGGCTCCACAACACTATCAGTGGAAGTCCCGGTCACATGGGACGGTCCACAAGCTGGGAAGTGGGATAAGGCAGGGAGGAAAGGTCCAAGGGGCTGATTAGCAGGCCCGCTTATCTTCTCACACTGAGAGGGTCAAAGAAGGGAGTGGTGAGTGACAGTCAGATAGACCTCAGGAGGCAACACTTGCCTCCACCCCTCCCACCACCAAAGGCTTTTCTTTCTGGATCACAAGTCGGAGAGTGCCCAGCAGACAGGAAACGGTGTCCCTCACCAAGGGCTGCACTCAGGTAACCAGAGCAGCTTCACAAGGGCACCAGTCTGTGTGAGTGCCCCATTTCCTTGGGAAACTTAAGCTCCCTTCCCATTCTGACTCATTACCCTCCTCTTCCTGCAACTTCACTAACAGCAGAAGGCTGGGATATTGGCTCGAAGTGGGACATGCGTGATTGTTCCTCTCTCCAAACTTCCTCCTGCCTGCCCCACTAACTGGTCATCCATCGGCCAGCGTCCCTGGACTTATCCCCACTGCTATACCATCACTAAATCCTGTCACTCCTACTTCCAAAATGATCTTGAGTCTGCCCAAGCCTGTTCCTTCTCCTCCACGCCCGCCCCGCTCCAGGCCTCTGAAATAATCTCACATTTGGTCTCTCCCCTCCCCTCCTGGCCCCTTTCAACTCTATCCCACATATGACAGCCAGAATGATCCCTTTAAATTGTTACTCAATCATGTCAACTCCCCGCCTAAACCCTTTTATGGCTTCCTACAGCCCTTTGGATAAAATCCAAAATCCTTCACATGCCTAAAAGACCCTGCATGATTGAACATAATGCAAAGTAGTACAATTGGAGACCATCTAAAAGACACAGAAGGAGTGAATGCTGCAGTACCCCAATATGAGCTTATTGTTCATATTAAATTAGCAATGAGTTTCCCAAAGGCCAATCAAAACTGAAATGCTTTGGTGCCTGATTGGCATTTTTAAAGAAAATGTTCCATGCAAGTACATCTGGAAAGTTCTTCTGGCACTATACCCAAGGACTTAACTCTTGCCTAATGAAGGAAAACCCTTTCCTATGAGTGATGTGATAAGAAAACTTTCTCTGCACATCCAAGGGGTTAGGATTAGTACCAGGTTCAAACAAGAAGCTGCCAACAGTAAAAGTGCTTTGTAAACTGTAAAGGGCATTAACCGATCTTAGGCGATCTAAACTGAAAGGTGCGTTCCATCTCCACACTACTTGCATTGCCTCTCTGTCTTTATAATGAGCTGGAAACATTTGCGGGGGGGATGGATAGGTGAGGTCATATGATCAAGGCATTTTGCTTTCTGATGATCTACAGGTGTTCGGTTCGCTTGCTTATTCTAAAATGAAGGATGGGCAGGATTCTGACTCTCAAATAGCCCCTTCCTTGAGTAAAGCTTTGTCGTTCAGTTGCTCAGTCATGTCCGACTCTTTGCAGTCCCATGGACTGCAGCGTGCCAAAAGCAAAGCTTGAAGTGAAGTGAAGTGAAGTTGCTCAGTCGTGTCCCACTCTTTGCGACCCCGTGGACTGTAGCCTACCAGGCTCCTCTGTCCATGGGAGTCTCCAGGCAAGAGTACTGGAGTGGGTTGCCATTTCCTTCTCCAGGGGATCTTCCCAACCTAGGGATCGAACCCAGGTCTCCCGCTTTGCAGGCAGACGCTTTAACCTCTGAGCCACCAGCTTAGGCAAGGTCAAAACAGCAGCACAGAATGGACGTTCCGGGTCAGAGAAGCAAACCCTGTAGGTTTTAGACAAGAGATGAAGGCGTTCTGGCTCTATTCTGTCGTGAAATCTAAAACTGTAACACAGCACGCTATGAATTTAGTTCTTTGGGAATAACAAATCCTTCCTTGCTCCTCCAATTCAAAAGAGATATCCAGGTGATGATAAAATGTCTGTTTGTTGTTCTTGGCCATGAACACAAGTCAAGAGCATTTTCGATGGGAAATAGTCAATTGTGCGATGAATCCCAGGAAAAGCCCTATTCTTATTTCAGTGCTGTTGGAAGTGATGGTGTGGGCACTCAGCCAAACACGGCAGGAGGGTGGGTCTGACACCCCTTCCCTGCACCTGCAGGCTCTCCTTCCCCTCCCCCAGTCGTCTGAGCCGACATCTCTCAATGTTTTCCTGGAGGCAGCCAGTGAGGGTCTCTACCCCACGCCCACCCAAAGCAAGTGCTCAAAGGCAAGCTCTTTAGAAATACTGGGAACTTTAGAAGCCCTGAAGTACAGATGCCCTTTCTCAGGACCATTTGTATCACCGTGTAAGAGTGCACAGTGCAAACCCTGCGTGTGTCATTCCAGGGGCCCCCTTGATCTGACCAGTGATTTTCCACTGCACCCCGGACCCCGGGGTAGTGCATTAAGCTTTTGGATTCCTGATGAAGCTCCTGCTCCCGCAGTAGTCTCTCAGTCTAGGTTGGCCACACAGGGTCTGGCTGACCTTTGTGGGTTGCAGTTCCAGTGACGGTCTGAATTAGGGCCCTTGCTGTGCTATTCTGTCAACTCTATGTGCAGCTCAGGGGCTGCCTGGGGAGCCTGGCTGGTTTTCCATGCTGCAGTCCAGCTCTGAGACCTGGAGGTCAGTTGCAGGTTTAAGGTGACCAGGAGTTTGCCCAGGACTTTCTAAGGAAATTGAGAGAGCCCCTTTCTTCAACTCTGGCCCATCTGGGAGTCTCCCTCACTCTTCAAGTTCAGAGGGAGGAAGCCCAGAGTCCCCTCTCTGTCTGCCCTGACACTGGGGCAGCGGGGAAGGGGGGATCTTCTCTGGGTCCTCAATGGTACGAAAGGTGGGGGGCCAGGGTGGGTGTCCACACTCTGTGTGGGTATGCTGACAGCACCATGGGGTGGGACAAGGAGGAGGGGTCATGGGTTTAGGTTGGGGTGGGCAGGGGTTGCTGCCAAACCTCTCCGTCCTACTGGGATGTCCCCTTGCTCGTCTCTTGGCCAGAAAGCCTGGGATTTTCTTGGGGCTTTTGTTGCCTGCTCCTGTTGGAAGTCCTGAGTTTCAGGCTCATCCAGCACCCACTCTACAGTATATGGAACATAGAAAGAGGGGCCTGGGGGATTCTGCCCTGTTGTTCCCAAGGCCTGAGGTCCTTAGCCAGTCCTTTCACCATTCAGAGCTGTCTTAGGATTGTCTTCAGTTGGCTGTCCAGGGTTTTGCTGAATCTAGCAAGAGGAGCAGGATGAGGGTGGCTTGGAAGTTTGATAAGATGTTAATTTTGGAATAATTCTAGATTTACGGAACAAGTGCAAAGGCAGGGCTGAGGGTTCCTGTGTCACTTTACCCGCTTTCCCCAGTGTTCACATCTTACACAACTTCAGTGCCTTTCTCAGAACTGAGAAGTGAACACGGTATGTCACTATCAGCTAGACTCCCTGACCATCTCTGGTTTATAACAGTTTCTCAGGGTGTGCTTTTATCATGATCTCATAGACTGGAGGATACTGGTCCCCTCCACGGCTCCCCTCAATCTGGATGTTTTCTCGTGATGACCCTTGGAAGAAACCACAGAGACGCAGTGACCTTCTCATCTGAGGTGGGGGCGGGCATGACATCAGAGCAACTCATCCTGGGAGGTCTTAACCTCAGTCCCTTGGCTAACATGTTTTCTGTGAGGCCTCTTCACTGTGGTGTGAGGATTCTTCCATCTTCAGACTTTGTTTTTTGGAAGCTAGTCATTAAATCCACCCACACGTGAAGGTAGAGGACTTCATGGTCCCCTTCCTGGAGCAAGGAGAGCTGCCCAGGTGGCCTGGAATTCTTCTGCATGGAGGGCTGGTCTCTTCTCCCCTTGCTCTGCCCCATCTCGATGGGGTGTGTGAATGGCGCCCTGTGTATCCGATGCTTTGGGTTTTAATCCAGCACTGTGCTGTCTCTTCTGCTGCCAGATTTGCTCTGGCTTTGACCACTGGCGGCTCTTTCAGGGCTCTTCCTCAGTTTTCACGGTGAAATTGGCGACGGGAGCCGAAAGCCTCCGTAGGGTCCTCCAGAAAACCTCCCTCCTCTACACGCCAACACTGAGGAGGAGCATGGAGGTGAGGGTCTTTGGCCACAGCCAGTGTTTCCAGATCAACGTGTGTGTGTGTGTGTGTGTGTACACTCCCAAATGACACCGTTCAACCTTCGGGTGCCACAGAACACCGACTGTAAGAAATTGCATAAATTTCAAATCTATATCTTTGCCACCCCACATGCACGTGTTAGTTCCCCCAATCAGGTTTCAAACCACGCTCCTTTCAGTGAAAGCATGAAGTCTTAACCATTGGGCTGCAACGGAAGTCCCTCCAAAACTACGTTTTTTAAGACCAAACTTTATTTCATTAAGGACAGGGAAGTCTGGTATATCGCAGTCCACAGGGTCACAAAGAGTCAGCCACGACTGAGTGACTGAGCATCAGCAGCAGGGTAAGCTCACCCCTTGGCAAAGAAATAAGCTGTGGGCTCCACATACCTGACTGGGAGACAGCTCATGTGAAACTTGCTCTGCAGCTCACATATGGGCTTCACGGAGCAGCAGAGACAGAAAAGCTGCCCTTCATCCAGGCAGAGAGAGGAAAGGGAGCCGTGCACGCAGGAAATGCACTTTTACATAAGCTCCATTTATACTACGCTCTCCAAAGAATTCTAATTGTACTGAGCTGCCACTGGGACACTGGTGTGATCACTTAACTCCAGCAGCAACATCAACTGAGAGAAATTTCAACATTGCTTGAGAAGAGAGACCAAAATTTACAGTTTCCGACTCAGAAGAAGATACTGTGAAAGAGTAATAACAAGAATACTGCTGCTCACAAAAGATGGAAACAAAAAATTGAATAAGACCCACATTTATATGTGGATTTATAAAACGTTGTCCTAAACATTTAGCTAGCAAGTCTCCATTTGAATCGTTGTATATTTACGTAAGCAACAGCAGTAAGAGCAAAAGAGAAAATTTTCTAATTTATTCTAGGAAAATGACAAAATAAAATCGTTGCCATCTTTTTGGATGATTTGTGAACAACAATAAAGACACTATAACACACTCCTTACAAATACAATTCAATCAATAAACTTATATGAGTCAGATTTATACAAACTATAGTTATAAAACATTATCTAAGAATAATAAAATCCTATCACGTTTCCATCTGGGCCAATAAACACTAACAGCAATAAAAGGCAAAGGGAAAAAAAAAAAAATTATTTGAGTAGAGAGAAGAGCCTCTCACTGTGGTTCTGGATCCGCAGAAGCAGCCTCACTGGAAGGAAGGTGACTCACTTCTGCTTTCTCCTGCTGTGTGGACAGGCCTTGTTGTAGACATGCTGTGTCTATGTGTAGACATGGTGTCGACATGCAGCCACTCGGGAGGATGAGCCTGGAGGGGGAGTGCTCATGAGGACCCCTCCCGGGCAGTCTCTTCCTCCATTCTGGAATCTAAGGCAGGCTGGGGAGAGGGGCAAGGCAAAGAGTCCTCCAAGAGCTGCCCCAGGGACGTCAGACAGGGGAGGCTGGAGCCCAGGCCAGAGGCTCCATCTGAAGGTGGGAGGGTTAGAGCAAGAGCCAGCCCTGCCTTCTCGTCTCAGTGAGGAGCTGCCGCATGGGGATGGACCGACCATCAGAGGCTCTGACCTCTGGACCCTGGACCCCTCATGGGGGTTATCCTTGCAGGCGTCTGCCAGACTCCCCATGTGCAACATCAGAAACAAAAGGATGTTTTGGAAACCTTTAAAAGGTTTCTCAATATTTTTGGTCTTTGATAAGCGCTCATTTTTTAATTTGTGCCAGCGTCTCTCGGCCAAAAGAACACTCAGCTCATTATCACGAGCTCTTCTTTCCTGGAGAATTAGCTGCTTGGATGTCAGCCAGTGACTCTTTCAAATTTTCTTGCAAGAAATTTGACTTGTATGTTCCAGGTGTCAGATGGGACTGCTGCACACGTGTGACGGATCGTGTCACATACTTGGAAAGGGTCTCCTAAACCGTGACGGGGTAAACTGTCTCTAAGTCTGGAACTTGGCAAACATGCCTGCTTTCCCCTGATGCAGGCTGGGAGGGCGTATCGTTTTCCCTGGGGTCCGCAACCTCCTCTGTCTGGCTGTGGGGAAGCTTTCCGGAGGCGGAGGCTTCTGGTGTGATGTCTAAGGGCATTAATTATTTCATCTGCTTCAGCTAGTCTAGTGTACACTTGGATTCTTTCTCCATCAGGATTTTTAAACAAGTATTTAGCTCAGCTACAAGATTCCTGTCTTCAGAACCCCTTTCATTCGCCTCCCAGGTGGTCTATTTCCAATCAGTTTGTTCCCTTTGCTCCCCCGTGAATGGCTCAAAGGAGATCTGCCCCCGGGAACTTTGCCACCTTCCTCCTTCAGTCAAGAATCAAGCTCTGTACGAGGATCAGCACCTTGGAATCAGAATTCTCCTAAGTGGCAATCAGTTTCCCAAACTAGTTTCCCTATGGCACCCCCTCTGCTCCAGCTTCCCATGACTCTGATTAACATGGCACAGAGCCAGCACTAGAGTGCACTTTGGGAAGGTGGTCAGGGGCAAAGAGGCCGGGTCTTCGTAGGGGCTTAACAGAGCAGGGGAACTTGGACTTGGGGTCATCATACCTGCCTCATCCATGTGGAGGACAGGGCACAGTGTCTGACTTTCAAAAAGCATCCAGTAACTTGGAGGATAAGTCTTACTCTTTCCGTTGGGGTCCTGTCCTCTGACTTCAGGGTCCTGCAGATACTACCAGACCATGGCCTTGGAATGACTCCCAGACCCTCCAAAACTGTCTGGGTCTGAAGGGAGCCAGGCTGTTCTGACCTGCAGTAAATGTCTTTCCTCTGGAGGCCTCAGTGAGCCTCACAGCTAGAAAGTCAAGAAGGAAACTCCAACACGGCTTTGCTGGACTTCCAGTTTCAGCTCAGATGCCTAAAGTGCTTGGAAGTCAGCATTCTCATCCTGCTACTAAGAAAAGCTGGATGAACTTAACAGGACCAACATCAGAGAACTGAGGCTCTGGGCAAACCACCATCCGTAAACCTGAAGAAATGGGCTTTCAGGGTAAATACAGGGGAGATTTGCTAACCTGGAGCAGACACCACCAGACGCCGCAAGTGGAAACAGCAAGGTGGGAATTCTGATGAGCTGCTGGCCTCTGTGTGTGACGTGACACGTGAGAAGCTCCTAGGGGCCAGAGTCCTGCAGGGACCCCTCTCCTCTGCAGACTTCTCCTCCAGGAATTGCAACACACTCTCACGGAGAAAATCAGGATGCATATAGAGGGTGCCTACTCTTCTCATTGTCCTGACAGAAGGAAGGAAAGGGGTAATCATTGTGCATCCCAACCAAGAGCGCCCTCCCTACCAATCAGAAGCCTTGCTCCCGGGCAGGGCATTTCCAGAGAACACAGCAGGGTCCCACCCAGCCAGTAACAGGGCACCTTCCCCATTCCCTTCCTCCCGTTGAGGCCTCCAGTTACAGTAATGGTTGTCACAGCCGGGTTGCTGTCAGAGCCAACGGAGGAGGTAAAAACCAAGAGGGGAGACAAGGACAGTCCAGTTAATTGATGCCCCAGTGACACCGGGCAACCTTCAGGTACCACAGAACACTGACTGTAAGAAATTGCCCAAAGCACAGACTCCATTGTTGGCTTTTTGGTCCACACACACAAAGCAGCGTGCGTCAGACCAGCCACCAACCCACCCTTCTTTCACAATCTGCTGGGGGGTGGTCACTGCACACCTGTTTTTCAGTCCCTTCACGGAGAGCCAAGCACGTCGTCCTGTTTCCTCCTTGCCTCCCAGTGATAAAACCATGTGATATTTGCAAAGAGTAGACAGTTGAAGAGGAAACTGGTCAAGGTACATGAAATTGCATCAAGTAAATGACAAGTGATAATGTGCAAGAAAAATTCCCGTTGGACACAAATGGATTTACAGAAGAAACAGATGACCCCAGGAAACCCTCTACCACCTTTCAAAAGACTGTACAAAAGCAGCCAGAGGAATATAAGGTACGTTTATCAACATAAATGAGGACAGTGGTTCTGACCAAAAGGATGAGGCTTTCCAGTGTTAGTGATACCAGACAAAATTTCACATTAAAGGAATTCCCAGAGATATTGTATGATGTTATAAGAGCAAAGGATAAAATGATGTAGGCTGATCAAAATTTAGGAAGAAGTATGCCAATTTACAGAAGCCTAGGAAAGGTGTCCCTACGTACTCCTCCTTACATCACGAGAGAGGGCAAGCACTGTACACACACTGTTGGTAGCTTTTTACCAATAATGAACACATTAATTCTCAATGTTTCTAATGCTTTTAGGGAATTCCCAAGTGGCGCAGTGGTAAAGAATCTGCCTGCCAATACAGGAGGTGCAAGAGACTTGAGTTCGATCCCTGGGTTGGGAATATCCCCTGGAGTAGGAAATGGCTGTTCAGTTCAGTTCAGTTCAGTTGCTCAGTCATGTCTGATTCTTTGTGACCCCATGGACTGTAGCACGCCAGGCTTCCCTGTCCATCACCAACTCCTGGAGTTTGTTCAAACTTATATCCATCAAGTTGGTGATGCCATCCAACCATCTCAGCCTCTGTTGTCCCCTTCTCCTTCTGCCTTCAATCTTTCCCAGCATCAAGGTCTTTTCAAATGAGTCAGTTCTTTGCATCAGGTGACCAAAGTATTGTAGCTTCAGTCGAAGCATCAGTCCTTCCAAGGAACACTATAAAAAGGAAGTGGCGACCCACTCCAGTATTCTCGCCTGGAAAATCCCATGGACAGAGGAGTGTGGTGGGCTACAGTCCATGGGGTTGCACCTAGTCGAACACAGCTGAGCATGCGTGCACATACTAATGTCTTGAATGATAGGATTCTAAGTAAATAAGAGTTGCACAATTGTTTCATTTTTCTATATTTTTGTAATCAATAGCAGGAGACTTGTGAAAGATTAAAGGTTATGAAACCATATTAATTTTTCCATTGATCATTAAGATCACTTTGTATTATTTCATCTTCCATATTTAGTTCCACAGTCCACACTACTGTACAAAGCAAGGCAGGCCTATGTATGAACAATCACTTTAAACACAAATGGTTTAGACAGAACAGCTAAAAGTCAGAAATTGTCAAATTGGATTAAAAAGAGATGAAAAGATCCAACTATATGCTATTCACAAGAAACATGTTTTAAATTAAGGACAGCTACATCAAGAGTTCAGGGGCAAAGGAAGATAACATTATGCAAATACTCATCTAAATAAAGCTGGTATGCTAAATTGCTTAGTTGTGTCCAGTTCTTTGAGACCCCATGGATGGACTGCAGCCCACCAGGCTCCTCTGTCCATGGGATTTTCCAGGCAAGAATGCTGGAGTGGGTTGCCATGCCCTCCTCCAGAGGATCTTCCCAACCCAGGAATCGAACCCAGGTTCCCTGCATTGCAGGCAGATTCTTCACCAACTGAGCCACCAGGGAAGCCCAGGAGAAAGCTAGAGGAGCCACACTGGCCCTGTACAGAGCAGATTTCAGAACGAGGAGCATCACCAGAGACAAAGAGGTCCACTGTATAGTGATAAGTGATCAGTTCTTACAGAGGACAGCAATCCTAAACACACACGCACCTCAAAACAGGACGCCGAATTCCATGCAGCAAAAGCTTGCAGAACTGAAAGGAGACATTGATAAATACACGATTACATGTGGAGACGTCGACATTCCTCTCTGAGTATTATAACTGACAAAACACCAGAAAATGAGGAAGGAAACAGATGACCTGAAGAGCACTATCCGTCCATTTGTTGCAATTGACACCCAACATTAGCAGAATAGCCATTCTTTTCAAGGGCACCTGGAACATTCACTAAGGTAGGCTACATTCTAAGGCACGAAACATACCTTAACAAAGTCTTTTAAAAATAGAAATGGTACAAAGTACATTCTCGGACTATAACAAATGAAACTGAAAATTAACAAGAAAGATAGCTGGGAAATCCCCAACTATTTAGAGATTATGCAATACGTTTCTAAGGAATCCGTGTGTTAAAGACGAACTCTAAAGGAAGTTAACATAATGTATGTTTAACTAAGTGAAAATGAGGCAAAAATGTGGGATTCAGTGAAATCAGTGCTTGGAGGGAAACTTACAGCATTAAACGCACATTTTAGAGAAATATATTTAAATTCAATCATCTAAACTTCACCCTAGGAAAATAAAGGAAAGAAGAGCAAATTTAACTGAAATGCAAGCAGAGGAAGGAAAAAAATTTAAAAATTAGAGTATAAATCAATGACATTTAAAATAGGAAAATAATAGTAAAATTCAGAATAGGAAGTGGTGAAGCTAAAAATTGGTTCTTTGGGAATACCAACGAAGTAAACAGACTTCTAGAGAGACTAATCAAGAGAAAAAGAGAGAAAACACAGATTATTAATATCAGGGATGCAAGAGAGGTAACAATAAATGGACACATGGATCAACGGAACAGAATAGAGATCCAGAAATAGACCCCTACAAACATGGTCAATTGAGTTTCAACAAATGTACAAAGACATTTCAAAGAATGACGGGTAGTCTTATCAATGAATTATGTTGGAAAAATAAACCCAGACTTTTACTTCCCTCCTTACATGAAGTTTAATTCAGTGAATCAGAGGCCTAAACACAGTATGTAACACTATAAAGCTTTTAGAAAAAGCATAGGGAAGAAATTGGTTACCCCCTGTTAGGAAAAGAATTCCTAGAAAAGACGAAAGCACAATTCACAAAAGAAAAAAATAGATCAATTTGATACCATCAGAATTTCAAACCAGCTGCTCTGTAACAGAGAGCAAGAAGACAAACCACCAACTGACGAAATATATTTGCACATCATGTAACTGACCATAAACTTGTATTAAGAATATATAAAGTCTCAAAACAACAACAACAGAGCCCAATTTTTACCATTTTTATTGGAGTCTAGGTGATTCACAGTGTTGTGTTAGCGTCAAGAGTTACAGCTCAGTGAATCAGTTACACGCATACACACATCCGCTCTTTTTTTAGCTTCTTTTCCCACATAGGGAATATATACGTCAGTCTCAATCTCCCAGTTCATCCCTCTTCCCTGACTGTTAAAACGTGGACAGAAAAAATATACACGTATCAGAGACGCGCATGAGAAGATGCTCAACACCATTACTCACTAAGGAAACAGAGATTAAAACCATGAGATATCACTAACACTTAAGAAATGACTACAAATTGTTAAAAACCCAACAATACCAAGCGTTTGCACAAATATGGAATAATTGGAACTCTGCCTGGTGGCTCAGTGGTAAAGAATCCATCTGCCAATGCAGGAGACACAAGAGACATAGGTTTGATCCCTGGGTCAGGAAGGTCCCCTGGGGGAGGAAATGGCAACCTGCTCTACTATTCTTGCCTGGAAAATCCCATGGACAGAGGGGGCTGGGGGACTGTAGTCTCCACAGTGTGGCAAAAAGTCAGACAGCGCTGTGCAACAGAGCATGAACATATGCAGATTGTAGAAATACAAATAGGACAACTTTCGAAGAGCAACTTGACAGTTCTTAACAACGTTAAAAATACACTTCCTTTGGAACTCAGCAATTGTCTCCTAGGTTCTTACCCAAGAGAAATGAAAATGTATGTCCACAGGAATGTTTATAATAGTTTTATTCCTGATTGCCGAAAACTGGAAACAACCAAAATTTCTCTCAGCTGGGAAATGGATAAACCGTGGCACAAACGTACAATGGATACTGTTCAGCCCTCAAAGGACAGACCATTGATTCAAGTAGCCACACAAGTGAATCTTAGATGCTCTGTGCAAAGTGAAATACGCCAGACCCAGACAACTGTCTGCTATAGTATGCTATTAATTTCACCTTCTGACAAAGGCCTAATACAGGGAGAGAGAACAGATCAGTTTGACTAAGGGCAGCTAGAGGGACTTTGGGGTAGGTTGTAACTGTCTGTACCCTGATTTTAACAGTGGTCACATGACCGTGTGCATTTGCCAAAACCCACAGAACTGTAGTCCAAAAATGTAATGGAGCAGGACCCTATGAGACCTTTCCATGACAGACTCCATGCCCTCTGCCTGCTTCATGTCTGTAAGAAAAGACCCAAAGAATAAATTTAATCAGAGTAATTTAGTCAATGAATAAACTTAATCAGAGAAATTAGAAAATGCAGAAACAAAGGGAAACAGTCAAGACAAAATAATAATAGTTTAACCATTAAGCAAAGTCGAGGACATTTAGTTCCTCCTCACGGGCTATAGATAATAGTCTGAGCCGCTTCCTCTAAGCACTGAAACCCCCATCAGGTGGGAGAAGTTAATCACATGATGACGACACTGGAGCCACGACATAAACTGCTCCATCTTGCACAATTCCATGAACTGGCCTCAAGGAAATGGGAACAAACTGACCCCAGAGTTGAAGAGCATACTTAAAGCAATTAAGATGCTGCTGATCAAACCACTGCATGACCAATTTCCAGAGCTGCTCTGCGCATCGCGCCTCCCCATACACCCCTGGAACTCCCCTTTAAAAGCTCTTGCCCCTTCACTGGCAGTGAGGAATCGGTTCTTTGGAATGTGAGTCCACCTTCTCCCCAGGACTGCTGGCTTCCTTACTAAAGCTTTCTTTCCTTTTACAGAGCACTTGTCTCTCAGTATTGGATTCTTGAGTGATGGGCAGCCAAACGTTAAGTTCAATAACAAAGATCATTTGTACTTTGTATAGATTTTAAAATAACCTTAAAAGTCAGTGTCCTTTGTAAGCATCCGTTCATTTACAGACGCAATCTGTCTTCACCAAGTGACCGTTTTATGATATAGTCTTCACTTGACTCTGTGTGGTAGCAAAGGAGATAAATACAGTTTCCACTCTCTAAACTCACTATCTACTGCCAGGGTCGATGAACTATAGTGTGAGGGCCAAACACAGCCCACCACTTATTTATGTTAATACATTTTATGGGAACACAGCCAGTGGCCATCCACCAGAGCATCATCTGTAGCGGAGTTGGGTAGTTGTCACAGAGACCCGTGTCCACAAATCCTGAAATGTTGACTACTTAGCTCTTCTTAGAAAGTGTTTACCGACCCCTAAAGTAACAGGTCCCAAACTTTATGTTGCCTAAATATCTTTCTGAAGCCTGTTAAACTCAAATTCTACCTGGAGAATTTCTAATTGAGTAGGTCTGGAGTAAGCCCAGAGATGTAAGTCCACAGATGTCTAGACAATTCTAAAGCAAGTAGTTCTGGACCACACTTGGGAAAAACTGCTTAAGAAACACAGACGTTGAGCAATGAATTGCAGTCAAGGGGATCTTCTTTGCAGGATTACAGTACAGTTCATGCATTAAGCTCAATTCAACAGCCTGGTCCTTTTAGAAGTTGCTTTAACTATTTGAAAGTGGCACCCTCTGGGTGAAACAATATTTTGAAAACATACGTTTCAGAAAAAATTATGAGCAAGGGGTTATTTTACTCACCTTATCTTCCACTAAGAATACATATAAAACTGCTGAAGAATTTGGTAATAAAACCACACATTATTTTAGGTTTCAGCCCTAGTCCAGATCAGCCAGGGTTCATCAGGGAGGCAAGACGGCCCCTTGGTGGGGAGGGCCATATCTGTCTCTGCATGGAATCCTGAGGGGTGGGAGTGCAGGCAGCTGGGTGGAGAAGACGAAGGGATGCTGTGGGAATGGGGAAGGCATGCTGGAAGAACTGGAGATTCTCCTGGGGGGACTTGGCAATAATACTCACCGCATGACCCCTCCTTCCTCTAAACTTTTCCCCACCAGCACAATCATTCAAACTTCCCTGCTTTCCAAGCATGAAGGCCAATTCCTAGCTGGGCCCTGATATCCTCGACACTTGTAGGGTATAACATAGAATTAAAGGTCAAGGCAGAAGAAAGACCATATTCAAGGAGCAGAGGAAGCTGTTGTGAAATAATTATTACCCATGATCACTGCACTTAGCTCTGAGTTTTCACAAAGCTACAGTGGAAAAAAAAATNAAAAAAAAAAATTATTTGAGTAGAGAGAAGAGCCTCTCACTGTGGTTCTGGATCCGCAGAAGCAGCCTCACTGGAAGGAAGGTGACTCACTTCTGCTTTCTCCTGCTGTGTGGACAGGCCTTGTTGTAGACATGCTGTGTCTATGTGTAGACATGGTGTCGACATGCAGCCACTCGGGAGGATGAGCCTGGAGGGGGAGTGCTCATGAGGACCCCTCCCGGGCAGTCTCTTCCTCCATTCTGGAATCTAAGGCAGGCTGGGGAGAGGGGCAAGGCAAAGAGTCCTCCAAGAGCTGCCCCAGGGACGTCAGACAGGGGAGGCTGGAGCCCAGGCCAGAGGCTCCATCTGAAGGTGGGAGGGTTAGAGCAAGAGCCAGCCCTGCCTTCTCGTCTCAGTGAGGAGCTGCCGCATGGGGATGGACCGACCATCAGAGGCTCTGACCTCTGGACCCTGGACCCCTCATGGGGGTTATCCTTGCAGGCGTCTGCCAGACTCCCCATGTGCAACATCAGAAACAAAAGGATGTTTTGGAAACCTTTAAAAGGTTTCTCAATATTTTTGGTCTTTGATAAGCGCTCATTTTTTAATTTGTGCCAGCGTCTCTCGGCCAAAAGAACACTCAGCTCATTATCACGAGCTCTTCTTTCCTGGAGAATTAGCTGCTTGGATGTCAGCCAGTGACTCTTTCAAATTTTCTTGCAAGAAATTTGACTTGTATGTTCCAGGTGTCAGATGGGACTGCTGCACACGTGTGACGGATCGTGTCACATACTTGGAAAGGGTCTCCTAAACCGTGACGGGGTAAACTGTCTCTAAGTCTGGAACTTGGCAAACATGCCTGCTTTCCCCTGATGCAGGCTGGGAGGGCGTATCGTTTTCCCTGGGGTCCGCAACCTCCTCTGTCTGGCTGTGGGGAAGCTTTCCGGAGGCGGAGGCTTCTGGTGTGATGTCTAAGGGCATTAATTATTTCATCTGCTTCAGCTAGTCTAGTGTACACTTGGATTCTTTCTCCATCAGGATTTTTAAACAAGTATTTAGCTCAGCTACAAGATTCCTGTCTTCAGAACCCCTTTCATTCGCCTCCCAGGTGGTCTATTTCCAATCAGTTTGTTCCCTTTGCTCCCCCGTGAATGGCTCATAGGAGATCTGCCCCCGGGAACTTTGCCACCTTCCTCCTTCAGTCAAGAATCAAGCTCTGTACGAGGATCAGCACCTTGGAATCAGAATTCTCCTAAGTGGCAATCAGTTTCCCAAACTAGTTTCCCTATGGCACCCCCTCTGCTCCAGCTTCCCATGACTCTGATTAACATGGCACAGAGCCAGCACTAGAGTGCACTTTGGGAAGGTGGTCAGGGGCAAAGAGGCCGGGTCTTCGTAGGGGCTTAACAGAGCAGGGGAACTTGGACTTGGGGTCATCATACCTGCCTCATCCATGTGGAGGACAGGGCACAGTGTCTGACTTTCAAAAAGCATCCAGTAACTTGGAGGATAAGTCTTACTCTTTCCGTTGGGGTCCTGTCCTCTGACTTCAGGGTCCTGCAGATACTACCAGACCATCGCCTTGGAATGACTCCCAGACCCTCCAAAACTGTCTGGGTCTGAAGGGAGCCAGGCTGTTCTGACCTGCAGTAAACGTCTTTCCTCTGGAGGCCTCAGTGAGCCTCACAGCTAGAAAGTCAAGAAGGAAACTCCAACACGGCTTTGCTGGACTTCCAGTTTCAGCTCAGA
>SJYX01005255.1:0-21209 GCA_006410675.1 Oreotragus oreotragus
GTCTATGGGGTCGCACAGAGTCGGACACGACTGAAGCGACTTAGCAGCAGCAGCAGCAGCAGTCGCATTTCAGAGGGATGGACAAAACTTCAAGGCTGAGTGGCTGTCCAAATAGAATCCCTCATGGTTGGCAAAAGACGGGATTAGAATCTCCTGTTTGGGAGGGCGTTTCCTGAATTTGCTTTGCCTGGTATTAGGTAAAGGTGTGGGGCTGTAGCCGCTTCTCCGCACATATTCACTTGTAATATTCTTTTCACCCTGGTATAAAAGTGAAAACTACTAGGAACCAGGTGACTGCCTTCACAGTGGTTGCTTTCCAAGGAGATCATGTCAGGAGAATGGGGCTTGAGGAGGGGTTGGAGTGAGACGCAGAGTAGAAGTTACACATGGCTTTGGGCATGTCAATCCAGGGAAAGTCATCTGAGAGACACACAACTACTGTGTCATTTTCAAGGCAAGACATAAAGCGCTTCTTTCATCTGCATGGGGCTCTTTATGTAATGTGGCTGTGTGTGTTGTGTTGGGAGAATGAATAGGAAGCACACGCTTGCCTTTCTTCAAGAAGGCCTATGGGAACATTCTTGTCAGCCCTGCCTCTCTCCTATCTCCTCCCACTCTACCCACCAAGAGTAAAGAGGAGAAGCACAAAGCCCACTTCAAACCACGCTTACTAAAAAGCCAAGTACCCTTGTGCGGTTAGCATACGTTATTTAAGTATGTTGCTGCTGCTGATGACATATCCTGAAAAGGTTATATAAACTGCTTGTGAAACACACAGCAAAGAAAGGTAATATCTTCATAAATTTTTTTTTTGGCCATGCCATGTAGCATGTGGGAATCACAGTTCCATGACTAGGGACTGAACCCATGCCCTCTGCATTGGAAGCAAGGAGTCTTAACCACTATGCCACCAGGGAAGTTCCAGAAAGGTAATATGACAATCGTTCCTAGGTTGTATATCTTTTTCCCCCCACCCTCCTACCTCAAAGACTGACTGTATATCAACTTGCCCATTGACTTTAGAATTCATAACAAGGGGCAAATCAAGTGAAAGACAAAAGAGTTTTCATTTTGCTAAAATCTAAAGAAGCTTGACCTTATGATTTTATAAAGCTTTATTTCCTGAGTTAATGGAAAAAATTTTTAGCATTAAAATTTAATGGCGCTATGCCTTTTTCTTTTCCAAAAAAGGTTTACGTCATAGCTTATCTTTCCTGTCTGTGCATCCTTCTTGTTAGCAATTTTAAGCTTGCACTGTGCTTATCCTGACAATAGATCCTTTCAGCAAGGAACAAGACATTGAGAAATCACAAATCACTGCTTTGCTTACATTTCTAGTGTAAGAGTTGAATATTTGTTTTACATAAGACACTATTATTTTCAGCCACCTTTTTTTTAAAGGCCACACCATATGGCATGTGGGATCTTAGTTCCCCAACCAGGGCTTGAACCCGTGCCCCATGCATTGCAAGCATGGAGTCTTAACCACTGGGCTGCCAGGGAAGTCCCTCAGTCACCTTTTTTAATGAAAGTCATTTAGTGAAGCCACTTCAAAGTTATGAGAACAAGAAATTTCTGTGCCTATTTCTTATTTCATTTAATAGAAGGAATCAAAGTTTAGTCAATGCTCTAACTTGCAAAAACCTCTAACTAATAAAGAACTAAATGTTTTGTGTATTTAGTCTTTGTCAGGCAATATTTAAGGAATTTATGAATTGTTCTTTGGAAATTAAGAGGTACAGAAGACCAAGTGGAGGGTGGGAAAGTCCAAAAACTTAGTTTTAAGGGCATAGCTTATTAACTGCCTAACCTTGAGCAATGGATTGATCTGACTTACCTCTCTGATTTGAATTATATGAACTGCACATGAATTGAGGAACTTGTAGCTGTAAAACCCTAACATGGAATGATTAGTATACTAATTAGGTCCTGAGCCCAAGGACTCTGGAATCAGACTGCCTGGGTTCAAATCCCAGCTCATTTGTCTTCTGCACTGTGACCCAGAGTAAATTACTTAACCTCTCTGTGCATCACTTCACTATCTATAAAATATGGATGAAAATAACACCTACCTCATAGAGTTGTTTTGATGATTAAATGACATAGTATATGAAGATCACATAGAAAGTAGTATGTAAGCGTTAGCTATTATACTAAGGCTAGTTTTAATGTATACATTGGTTAACGATCATTCACAGAATAATCTGCCACAATACCATTCTTGAATTGGTTTGATTACCAACAAGAAAATGAGAAAAAAACTCCTTATGGATGACAACCAAAACTATGTACCCACCCAGCTTACTGTCTACAATCATTAATGTGACTGTATTCCTCCATACTTCACTGTCTTCATCACCATAATTTACTATCTCAGCAGACTCTTGCCCAGGAAGGTAATATTTTCAAATAACTTTATTGCCTATTCTGGGAACTTTCTGAAAGACACACTACACACCCAGACTTTTAATTCCTTGCCCTGAAAATTCTCACCTTCCTGTGTGTACCAATCCTAAAATCATGATATTGTATATCACAATTCTTACCTAATCCTAAACCAAGACTCCTCATTGAAATGTCTTCCTTAATCCAGACTTCCAAATCTCATAAGTATCCTGGTTTTCCCCTCCTCAATCACTATTCTGTCAAGTTTGCTTTCTTTTACTGCACTAAGAATAAATTCAGCTACGTCTTGTCAACAAGACATCTCAGTGATACTTACGGGGAGCCAGTATTGCTATGATGAATTCTGGAACTGAAATCAGAAGGTGTGAACTGAAGTCACAGCTGTGCCAGATGGACAAGCCACTAATTTTCACATGCACACATACATTAACACATATAATATTATAAAAGTGCCCACTCTAGCATATGGTAATGAATACTTGAGCTTTCCTGGTGGCTCAGTGGTAAAGAACCCATCTGCCAGTGCAGAAGATGCAGGTTCGATCCCTGGGTCGGGAAGATCCCCTGGAGAAGGAAATGGCAACTCACTCCAGTATTCTTGCCTNTAGCATATGGTAATGAATACTTGAGCTTTCCTGGTGGCTCAGTGGTAAAGAACCCATCTGCCAGTGCAGAAGATGCAGGTTCGATCCCTGGGTCGGGAAGATCCCCTGGAGAAGGAAATGGCAACTCACTCCAGTATTCTTGCCTGGAAAATCCCCTGGACAGAGGAGCCTGGTGGGCTACAGTCAATGGGGTCACAAAGAATTGGATGTGACTTAGTGGCTAAATAACAACAAAGAATACTTAATGTTTCTTATGTTACTGTTCCTTTTTGATTGCCAGCAGGGAAATGACTACAGTGTTAGTCTGTTCGAGCCATCCTCTCTAGTAAATGCTCCTGGGCTGCTAGTAAACCACCTTATACATACAGCCAGTGAGAGCTGAAGAGCCTGGAGGATGAGGTCTTCTGAGTGGAAGGAACACAGAACCCAAAGCAAATACTGAACTGTTCTTACCTGCAGAGAGCTAGTACCTGTGTGCATGCTCAGTCATGTCCAACTCTTAGGAGCCTGGAAGGCTACCATCCATGCGGTTGCAAAGAGAGCTAGTAGCTGACTCTCAAACTTTATGGGTGGGACTTCTCTGGTAGTCCAGTGGTTAAGAATCCGTCTTGCAATGCAGGGGATATGGACTCAATTCCTGGGTCAGGGAACTAAGATCCCACAAGTTGCAGAGCAGTTGGCAACTACTGAGTCCATGTGCTCCAGTGCCCATGTGCCACAAATAGAGAGCCCACATGCTGTAACTATTAAGCCCATATGCCACTAGAGAGTCGTGTGCCGCAACAAAGATCCTGCATGCTGCAACTAAGACCCAATGCAGCCAAATAAATAACATATGAATAAATAAATTTTTTTTAATACCTTATGGGTGGAGGGCTGAGGAGGACTCGCCCACACAGCTTCCTGTTCCCCAGAACCTGGTGGCTCTGTGGAGGTGTGCTGTGTGGACACTTCTTAGGCCTTCATCACCTTGCTCACAGACTCCCCTGCTCCTGCTTTCTCATTTCCTGTGCCAGTTACTGATAAACTGACTCTAAGGTCTGCCTGCTGTGGGAAAATGGGTTTGGACCTTTAAACTCTTCTTCCTTTGTCAGCTGCTCAATGTTCAGCTTTGTCAGTAGAAGGTGCTGGAGAGACACTGTGGGGGGAACGGATTCTACGTCATGGTCTGATGTGCTTGCTCAGCAAGCTCCTAAAGGATGCTGGGTATCCCCAGTGAGGGTAACTTCTCCAGCATCCAGCACCCATGGTGCACTAGAGCCAGCAGCCTTCAGGGTCCAGAAACTTCCCTCGGTGCCCACCTTGAGTGGTTTTATAGCAGAGTGCCTCCCATGAGACACCTCCATGTTACCAGCTTCCCGGGAACCCTGGAATGTAGAATCCCCCCACCAGGCTACAGATAGAGGGTTTCTATAAGGGTTTCTATAAGGTTCTGCTGGCGTGGCCATGCAGTGACTTCTCCGTCACCCAGTGAGTTGTGGTCATGACTTCCCTGCAAGCTCTGGATTGGGTCTACGAGTGGTAGCTGCTTCTACATCTACTTCTAGATTCTGTAAAGTTCTCTATACCTTTCACCGAGCAATCCCNTGGCGTGGCCATGCAGTGACTTCTCCGTCACCCAGTGAGTTGTGGTCATGACTTCCCTGCAAGCTCTGGATTGGGTCTACGAGTGGTAGCTGCTTCTACATCTACTTCTAGATTCTGTAAAGTTCTCTATACCTTTCACCGAGCAATCCCTCATTTCCCCAACTTCCTGTGATATTTAACGGGCCTTCTAAAATTTTTTTATTAGGCATTTTTATTTCTTACTCTCTGAAATGCCTCTTCGCATTCTTTGCTCATTGAAAAAACTAAGTATGACTGACATTCAAAAGCTGTATATAATTAATGTATACAACTTGATGAGTCTAGAGGTTTGATACATCCATGAAATCATTATCACAATGTATTTTAAATGAATCACAACTTCAATCACATATAACATTTCTACACATTTACTCCTCTTCTTTTATGTTAGTAATACCAGTATTGACGTCTTTTTTTTTTTTTTTTGACTTCTTTTTATATTATAGATACTAACAACGGGGAAAGGAAATGGCAGCCGACTCCAGTATTCTTGCCTGGAGAATCACATTGACAAAGGAACTTGGTGGGTTACAGTCCATGGGGTCGCAAAGAGTTTTACACGACTGAAGCTGAAACTCCAATACTTTGGCCACCTGCTGTGAAGAACTGACTCATTTGAAAAGACCCTGATGCTGGGAAAGACTGAAGGCAGGAGGAGAAGGGAATGACAGAGGATGAGATGGTTGGATGGCATCACCAACTCAATGGATGTGTTTGCCACACCTATTTAAAGGCCAAGGAAAGATAAAACTTTCCAGACAAACAAAAACAGAGAATTGTTCACCACACATGCTTTACAAGAAGTGCTAATGGGAGTTCTATAAAGTGAAATGAAAGGACACTGAACAGCAACATAGAAGCATAGAAATGTATACATTTCTCCTCTGTTCATGGAATTCTCCAGGCAAGAATACTGGAGTGGGTTGCCACTTCCTTCTCCAGGGGCTCTTCCTGGCCCAGGGATTGAACCCAGGTTTCCTGCATTGGAGGCAGATTCTTTACCATCTGAGCCACCAGGGAAGCCCAATAGGCAAATACATAATAATGTAATACTGTAATAGTGGTACATAGGACACATTTGACCCTGGCATAAACATTAAAAACGAAGGCATTAAGAGCAAATATAAGCACAAAAATTTGTTAGTTTAGTTGCTCCACAGCATGTGGGATCTTCCCCAGATCAGGGACTGAACCCATGTCTGCACTGGCAGGCAAATTCTTTGCCAATGAGCCAAAGGGAAGCCTTTTCCTTGACTTTTAAAGGAGAGTTTTGCCAGGTATAGTTAGTATTACCAGCTCATAGCATTTTTCTTTGAGCACTTTGAATATATCATCTCATTCTTCCCTGGACTGCAAGGTTTTTGCTGAGAAATCTGCTGCTAGTTTTATGGAGGTCCCTTTGTATGTAATGAGTCAATTTTATCTTGCTGCTTTCAGGATTCTCATTATCTCTAACTTTTGACAATTTATAGGCATAAATTTCTAAGATATTGTTGGTTTGGTTCCAGACCACGACAATAAAGTGAATATCACAATGAAGTGAGTTTTCCAGTAAAAGCTATGTTTACATACAAAAACTCCTAGAATTGATGAATGAATTCAGCAAGATAGCAGGATACAAGATCAGCATATAGTATTCTGTTGTATTTCTTTCCACTAACAATGAAATATCAAAATGGGAATGTCAAAAACAATCCCTTTTAAAATCACATAAACAAAGACTTAGAAATGAAACTGACCAAGGAGGTCAAAGACTTATATGCTGAGAACTATAAAACACAGATAAAGGAAACTGAAGATGATTTTAAGAAAAAGGAAAGATATCCAATGCTCTTGGATTGGAAGAATTAATATTGCCCAAATAGCCATACTACCCAAAGCAATCTACAGATTTAATGTGATCGCTATCAAATTACTCGACCTTTTTCATAGAACTAGTACAAATGATCCTAAAATTTATATGGAATCATAAAAGATCTAGAATTGCTAAATCAATTCTGAGGGAAAAAAACAGTGCTGGAGACATAAACCTCCCAGACTTCTCAGTACTACAAAGCTGCAGGAATCAAAAGAGTATGGTATTAGCAAAAAAACAGACATATGGATCAATGGAATAGAATAGAAGGCCCAGAAACAAAGCCTCATCCCTTCAGTCAATAGAACTTTAACAAAGGAGGTAAGAGTATATGAGAAAAGATAGTCTCGTCAGCAAGTGGTGATTGGGAAAGTTGGACTGCTGCATGTAAGTCAATGAATTTAGAACATATTCTCACACCATATACAAAAATAAACTCAAAATGGCTTAAGGCCTTAAATATAAGACATGATACCATAAAACTCCTAAAGGAGAACATAGGCAAAACATTCTCCGAAAGAAATCACATCAATGTTTTCTGAGGTCAGTCTCCCAAGCCAATAAAAATGAGCAAAAATAAACAAATGGGACCTAATCAAACTTCAAAGCTTTAGCACAACAAAGGAAGCCATCAACACAATGAAAAGGCAATCTATGGACTGGGAAAAAATATTTGCAAATGATGCTACCAACAAGGCCTCAGTTTTCAAAATATACTAACAACTCATACAACTCAAAAAAAACAAAAAACAAAAAAACAGGCAGAAGACCTAAATAGACGTTTCTCTAAAGATGACCTACAGATACCCTCTAGGCACATGAAAAGATGCTCAACATTGCTAGTTATTAGAGAAGTGCTAATCAAAACTACAATTAGGTATCATCTCACACCAGTCAGAATAGTCATCATTAAAAAGTTTACAAATAACAAATGCTGGAGAGGGTGTGGAAAAAAGGGAACCCTCCTAGACTGTTGGGGGTATCATAAATAGATGCAGCCACTGTGGAAAAGAGTAAGGAGTTTCCTTAAAAAACTGAAATTATAGTTGCTCTATGATCTAGTAATCCCACTCCTGGGCATATATCTGGAAACTCTAATTCAAAAAGATACATGCACCCCAGTACTATGTACAATAGCCAAGACATAGAACCAACCTAGATGTCCATTGGCAGATGAATGGATAAAGAAAATGTCGTTTACACACACACACACACACACACACACACACACACACACACACACACACTGGAATACTACACAGCCATAAAAAGAATGAAACAATTTCATTTACAGCAACAGGGATGGACCTAGAGATTGTCATACTAAGTGAAGTAAGTCAGAAAGAGAAAAACCAATACCATATGATATTGTCATTGCTGTTGTTCAGTCACTGAGTCGTGTCTGACTCTTTGAGACCCCATGGACTGGAGCCTTCCAGGATCGTCTGTCCATGGGATTTCCCAGACAAGACTACTGGAGTGGGTTGCCATTTTCTTCTCCAGGGGATTTTCCTGACCCAGGGATCGAACCTAACGAACATATAATTTACATATAATATTACTTACATGTAATATAATATGTAAAATCTAAAACATGATACAAATAAACTTGTTTGAAGAACAGAAACACACTCATAGACAGTAAACAAACTTATGGTTACCAAAGGGGAAAATGGGAAGGGATAAATTATAAGTTTAGACAAATGGATAAGAAAGTTATGGTACATACACACAACGGAATATTACTCAGCTCTTAAAAAGAACGTATTTGAATCAGTTCTAATAAGGTGGATGAAACTGGAGCCTATTATACATAGTGAAGTAAGTCTGAAAGAAAAACACCAATATAGTTTATTAATACATATATATGGAATTTAGAAAGATGGTAATGACAACCCTATATGTGAGAGAGCAAAAGAGACACAGATATAAAGAACAGACTTTTGGACTCTCTGGGAAAAGGCAAGAGTGGGATAATTTGAGAGCATAGCATTGAAACATGTATATGACCATATGTGAAATGGATCACCAGTCTAGTTTCGATGCATGAAACAGGGCACTCAAAGCCAGTGCACTGGGACAATCCAGAGGGATGGGGTGGGGAAGGAGGTGGGAGAGGGGTTCGTGATGGGGGACACGTGTATACCCGTGGCTGATTCATGTCAATGTATGGCAAAAACCACCACAATATTGTAAAGCAATTCGCCTCCAGTTATAATAAATAAATTAATTTAAAAACAAACAAAAAAGTCTAGGATTAGCAGATACAAACTACTGTATATAAGATAAACAACAAGGTACTACTGTTTAGCACAGGGAACTATATTCAATATCTTGCAACCATAACAGAAAAGAACATGAAAAAGAATATAAACACACACACAGACATATATATCTGAATCACTTTGCTGTACACCAGAAACTAACACAACACTGTAAATCAGCTATACTTCTATTTTAAAAAACGTTGTGAGAATTACCTGGTGGTCCAGTGGTTATGACTCTGCTTCTACTGCAGGGAGCAGGGGTTTGATCCCTGGCCAGGGAACTAGATCCCACATGCTGCAACTAAGAGCCATGAAAGGATGCCAACATGCCATGAAAGGGTCCTGTGTGCTGCAATCAAGATTGAAGATCTCACATGCTGCAACCAAGACCTGGTATAGTTCGATAAATAAATAACAATCTCTGCTTCTACTGCAGGGAGCAGGGGTTTGATCCCTGGCCAGGGAACTAGATCCCACATGCTGCAACTAAGAGCCATGAAAGGATGCCAACATGCCATGAAAGGGTCCTGTGTGCTGCAATCAAGATTGAAGATCTCACATGCTGCAACCAAGACCTGGTATAGTTCGATAAATAAATAACAAGAAAAAAAGATCATTGATCAGAGATCACTATAACAAATAGTAACACAGTCTGAAATATTGTTACAATGATCAAAATGTGACACTGAGACACGAAGTGAGCAAATGCTATTGGAAAATGCACTGGTAGACATGCTCTACGCAAGGTTGTCATAAACCTTCAATTTGTCTTAAAAAAATAAAAGCAATGTCTGTAAAGTACAATGAAGCAAAGTAAATTAAAACAACGTATGCCTGTAATGATCATGTGTAGCAGTATAGACCTCTTTAGGTTCAACCTGTTTGAAATGTTTGGGTGTCATGAATCCAGATGTTCATTTTCCTCCCCAGATTTGGGAAGTTTTCAGTCATTATTTCTTTTAATAAGCTTTCTGACCCTTTCTCTTTATCTTCTCTTTCTGAGATTTCCATGATGCTTGTTTTGACATGGGGCCTGAGATCTCCTATTCTACCCTCTTGCTGATGTCACTTCTTATTAGTAATTCTTTATATGGCAAACTTTCTTTGTACACATTTTCTTTCCTGATTTGACTCACACTAATATGCTTTCCAAAGCATTTCTCTCTCTTTATTCTTTTTAAAAATATTTGTTTTTATTCATTTATTTATCTGGCTGTGCCAGGTCTTAGCTACAGCACGTGGGATCTAGTTCCCTGACAGGGATCAAACCCAGGTCTCCTGCATTGGGAGTACTGAGTCTTAACCAATGGACCACCATGGAAGTCCCGCTCTTTTTAATCTTTTCCTGTAGGGTAAAGGGTAGGGCAAGAGATGAGGCCTTTCCCTAAGTATTTGCCAGATTCCCCAATAGAAATAATTACATCACCGCACCCATTAGTCTCTTCTGCAGCTTTGCAGATTTTGAAGCTTTAAGTATTTCTATTTTCAGTATGCCTTTCTTTTCTTTCTAGTTACCACTGCTCTAAGGCAGATATGCTTAGACTCTGGTAGTCTCTATTGGGGAAAAGAGGTGCTAGAGAAGGGGAACATGAAGAATGACGAGCTCCGGTTGATCTAGAAAATTTAAAATCAAACACATCCTGCCGTCACAAAATTAATTTTCTTCCCAAAGTCTGTCTATAAGAGACAAAAGACAAAGGCCTATAAGAGAAATCCAGTTTTCTCTCTAATATACACTTGACTTTTATTTATTGGGAAATAACATTTTGTTTTATTAGCTTAAAAGAACATTTGCCTTCTCTCAGCTCTAATTTATGTTACAAACTATGCCGCATTATTTGAGATTAACTGGTCACAGTGATTGCAATCTCTTTCCTCCTTGAAATGGGTGTGTGTGTTTATGTGTCTTCTAAATTTTAAATTAAAAAACCTTCAACTTAAGGAATAAAACAGGTTACTAACAAAATATATTTAGAAATAATTTATAAAATGAGAAATGATTAGCATTTGTTTCTAAAATTGCTTCCTCTTTTCTCAGTTGGTTGAAGTTATTTTTACATTCTTTTAAGCCACAAAGCAGCTGTTCTTTGACCATGTCTCTCATTCTGTTAATTGCTTCTGAGTCTTTCGCACTGATGCCAAAGCATCAACTGTAACTGAACATCTTTTGGAATATAACAAGTTAATTTACTGCAGAAGATTTTTTTATTATTTTTAATAGCGTCATGAAGCTATCACTGACATATAATGAAGTTCACATATTTAAAGTATATAGTTTGATGTGTTTTGACATATGTACATACTCATGAATTCATTATCACATGATGCATTTTTGTTACTATTGATTAATTTATATATTTTAGAGTTTTATGCAAATGGAATCATGCAGTATGTACTCATTTCTGTTTGGCTTTTTTTAACACAGAAAATTACTTTGAGATTCATCAATGTTGTTTGTATCACTAGTACATTCCTTTTTATTGTTTACCATACATCACAATCTTTTAATTCATTTACTTTTTTATGGACATTCAGGATGTTGGGCTTTACTGGTGGCTCAGACAGTTAGGAATCCACCTGCAATTCAGGAGACCCCCGTTTGATCCCTGAGTCAGGAAGATTCCGTTGAGAAGGGAATGGCTACCCGCTCCAGTATTCTTGCCTGGAAAATCTCATGAACAGAGGAGTCTCGCAGGTTCCATAGGGTTGCAAAGAGTTGGACATGACTGAGCAACTAAGCATGCACACAAGGATATTTCTAGTTTTTGGTTATTACAAGTATAACTGTAAAGTATGACATCTGTATACAAGTATTTGTATGGATATATGTGTTTATTCCTCTTTCATTAGGCAAATAACTAGGAGTGGAATAGTTGGATCATATGGCTCATATATGTTTAACTCTTTGATAAAATGTAAAAATGTCCTCTGAAATGACTGTACCATTTTACATCTCCACTAGAAATGTATGAAAGCTCGAGCTGCTCCACATCCTCACCAAAACTTGGTATGGTCAGCCATCTTAATTTTGGACATTCTAACAAGTATTTAGTATAAGTGCATTATAATTTTAATTTGCATTTCCTTGAACTAATGATGTTGACCATCTGTTTATGTGCTTATCTGACAACAATTTATCTTCTTTGATGTAGTATTTATTCAATTTTTTGACTACTTTTCGTCAATCAGCCATAAGCATACATACACCTTTATTGGAATATAGTTGCTTTATAATGTTGTGTTAGCTTCTGCTGTACAGAAAAGTTAATCAGCTATGTGTATACATATAGCCCCTATTTTTTTGGACTTTCATTCCATTTCTTCCCATTTTGGACTTTCTACTCAGAGCACTGAGTAGAGTTTCCTGTGCTATACAGTAGTTATCTATTTTATACAGAGTATCAGTAGTGTATATATGTCAATCCCAACTTTCCAATTAATTCCATCCTCCCTTACCTCCTTGGTATCCACAAGTTTGTTCTCTACATCTATGCCTCTATCAATCTATACTCATAAAATTACTTAATTAATTTTTAAAATTCTATATACAAATGAGATCATATGGTATTTACCTTTTTCTGTCTTATTTATTTCACCTAGCACAATGCCCTTAAGGTCTATCCATGCAATCACAAGTGGCAAGACCTCATTCTTTTTTATGGCTCAATAATAGTCCATTGTATACATATACCACACTTTATTTATTTGTCCAATGATGGACATTTAGATAGTTTCCATATTTTTTTTCCACTCCTCCCCTCCCCTAGTTTCCATATTTTAGCTACTGTAAAAAACGCTGCAATGATCATATGGGTGTATATGTTTTTTTAAATTAGTACCCAGAAGTATTTTAGACAAATACCTGGAAGTGGAATTGCTAGATCATATGGTAGCTATGTTTTTAATTTTCAAAGAAAATTAGTGGCTGCATCAATTTATATTCCCACCAAGTGTACAAGGCTTTGCTTTTCTTCACATCTTTGACAATACTATGTATTTTTCTTGTCTTTTTGGTAACAGCCACTCTAACAGGTATCAGGTGATATCTCACTGTGGTTTTGATTTGCATTTTGCATAATCCTTCTTTACTGTAGAAATCACTTACTTATTCATTGAGCATATGAAAGTATAGAAAGATCTATGTCACAAATTAGAATCTGGCTGACATCTTTAAGTTTTGTAGTGTACCAAAATTTAGACAGAATAAATCTATTTGGATGTGGCATTTACCCCCACATTAAGTGTATGGGTTCAGAACTCATTGTGTAAATGGCACTGCTTAAGTTGTGCAGTGTACTCAATAATATATGCAGTAAGAATTTCATAAGGCCATCAATAACCTCCACATTGACTATATGAACAATCCAGAATGATCTGTGACATAAACTAGGATGCAGTTGTCAGTTCTTGAATAGTACAGTATATCCAACTATAAGTAAGATAAGTCGAAACTCACAATGATCATCACGTACTTCCACATAGCGTACGAGAAATCCAGAAATAGGTATGGAATTTACCAGACAGTAAATGGCAATTCTTCAGTTGCACAGTGTACCCAAATGTACAATTTGCTTTCATGTGGCCATCACTGACCTCCATATTGAGCATATGAGGAGATTAGAAAGATTCACGGCAAAGACTAGCATACAACTACAATTTTGCAGTGCACTCAATGTACATGGGACAATCTAACTACATATGGCAACACTTCCACATATATTAACATGTGAAACATGTTTGAGCATATGAAAAATACAGAAAGACTCATGGCATAGACTGTAATATGAAGAGAATCCTTTAAGCTGTGGGGTGCACACACATTTATTTTCATGAGATCATTACTAATGCCACACTGACCACATGAGGAGTCCAAAAAGGTACATGGTATATACTGAAATGTAAATTACACCAGTTGAGTTGTGCAGTGCATCTATGAGTGCTTACCTCCATTTTGAGCATATCAGGAGTCCAGGAAGAAACCTGGCATGGACTGACATGAATGGCATCCTCTGGGTGAGCAGCGTTCACAATCGAATATAGAGTAAGCCTTCTTTTCTGAGGCCATTTCTTGCCTCCACACTGAACACATGCAGTCCAGAAAGATCTATGGAATAAAGTAGAATATGAATGGCCCCTCTTCAGCTGTGCACTGCACCCAACCATACATGCACTGTCTACTTTCACGTGGTTGTCACTTACCTTCACATTGAGTAGTAGAAATTAAGAGAGATCCATGGCACAGACTATATGACTGGTGTCTTTTGGTTAGCATCGTCCTATCAAACATACGTAGGCTGTCTACTTTTATGTGATACTCACTAATTCACATTCACATATTGGTAGCCTGAATAATTTATGGTGGAGGCCATAATAAAAATAGCATCCTTTCAGTTGTTCACTGTAGTAATGTGTAACTGGTAGATCTCTTCCCAGTATCTATCCCATTCTTTTTTCTCCCATGAATTTCAAAATTCTGATTCCCTGACTTTTAGTCTGGTAAATAAATACCAAAGTATTTCTCAGCCTCCAATGTAACTAACTGTGGTTATATAATTAAATTCTATGTCATGTGTATAATAGATGTGAAACTTCCCCAAAGTATCTTTAAAGTAAAGTAGATGCTCTTCTTTTTCCCCTCTTTCTGCAAACTTTAATGAAACTGTGATAGTTGAGGCTAAAGCAGTCATCATGGGACATGAGGCAGAAGCTATGTATTGAGGATGCTGCTGCTGCTGCTGCTGCTGCCAAGTCGCTTCAGTTGTGTCCGACTCTGTGCGACCCCAGAGATGGCAGCCCACCAGGCTCCCCCGTCCCTAGGATTCTCCAGGCAAGAACACTGGAGTGGGTTGCCATTTCCTTCTCCAGTGCATGAAAGTGAAAAGTGAAAGTGAAGTCGCTCAGTCGTGTCTGACTCCTAGTGACCCCATGGACTGCAGCCTACCAGGCTCCTCCATCCATGGGATTTGCCAGGCAAGAGTACTGGAGTGGGGTGCCATTGCCTTTTCCGATGTATTGAGGATAGAGGCGTAAAAAACTCTAATGGGACTGGACCCATAATGACTGTAGAGTCAGCTCTACCAGCTTGGGACTGCTACATCTATCTGCTCACTTGAAAGCTATCTTGCTTAAATGATTGTTAATTTAGAATATGAGTCACACACAGGCATTCAAAATCCAGTGATGGTTAATTTTATGCATCAGTTGGGCTAGGCTATGGTGCCCAGTTACTTGGCCAAAACCAGTTCAGATGCTGCTATAAAGGTACTTTTCAGATATAATTATCATTTAAATAAGCAGACTTTGAGTGAAGCAGATTACTCTCCATAATGTGGCTGGGCCTTATCCAATCAGTTGAGAGCCTTAAGAGAAAAGAGTGAGGTCTACCTGAGAAGAAGGATTCTGCCTCCAGATGACTTTTGGACTCAATATATCAAGTTTTTGCTGGATTTTTCAGCTTGTCAGGTTGCTCTGAAGATTTAGGACTTTCCAGGCCCTGCAATCATATGAGGAAATTCCTTAAAATATGAGGAAATCCTTTCTGTGTCTCTATCTGTCCATATTTATTCTGTTTCTCTGGAGAGCCCTGACTAATACACCAACAAACTAGTTTCCCATATGTTTCAGTTTAGCATATACATTTTATAGGATGATTACAAATTTAAAAATTACCAAATGTAGAAACCAGCTATAAGCCAACAGTGTGACTTTTGGGCAAGCCACTTTATACCTCCAAAATTAGGTCCAAATATGTAATAACTAGGTAATAACACTCACTCCACTTTTATCACAGAGGACAAACATTTGAGAACAAAATAGTTGTGATGTCTGGCAACCAAAGCATTTATGAAAGCACTCTTAAATATTGGAAATAAACATATAAAATTGTTAGCAAGTATGAGATAATTATTTCTGACATCTGAAACAAATTATCAACTGCAAAATGAAACAACTTATTAAACAGTTAAAAGAACAGACTTTTCAGCTTGTAAAGAAAGATCACTCCATTTTCAAGAGCTTCAAATAAAATTTCAGATGTATGTTTGTAAAATGCCATTCATGACTAAGATATTTCATCTGGTTATTGGGTTGAGTACAATGCGAAATTGGTATCTCAGTGCTCATGCACCCAATTACCCACCATCAGGATTTTAAAGGGGTTTTAGAGGGCCTCTCAAAGTTGTATACCAAGAGGCATGCCTTTCGTATCTCTACCTGTGTAGCTGGATATTATTAATAGCATCAGGAGTTCACTAGCTTGTGGAGTATTTCTTGTCCTGGGGCTTCCCTGGTGGCTCAGATGGTAAAGAATCTGCCTGTAATGCGGGACCCAGGTTCAATCCCTGGTTGAACTAGATATGGGAACTAGATCCCATATGCCACAACAAAGGTTTCACATGTCACAATGAAGATCAAAGATCTTGCATGCTGCAACTAAGACCAGGCACAGCCAAATAAATAAATACTAAAAACAAACCGAAAAGAGCTTCTCTTTCTTGATGTATTCCATGTACATAATGACTAATACTTGGGGTTTTGCCTCATTATCTTGGTAGTAAACTCAAACTCCTTCTGTTATGAGGATTTGATTATAATAAATCTCTGTCTCAATCCTCCCTAATACACACCAACTATTCTTCTGTTAACCCCACCAGTTTCTTCACAGAAAGATCTTCCTAGTTCCTAACACTCTTCCTCCCTAGGCCACTATGCCACCCCTGAACAATTGATCATGCCCTCATCACACTAAAGCTCTTATTCTCTGGCATATCTCCTTCTTTAGCACCCCTCCTGGGTCTATATATTTTTCTTACCTATATGTATAGTCAAAGCTATGGTTTTTCCAGTAGTCATGTATGGATGTGAGAGCTGGACCATAAAGAAGGCTGAGCACTGAAGAATTGATGCTTTTAAACTGTGGTGTTGGAGAAGACTTTTCAGAGTCCCTTAGACTGCAAGGAGATCAAACCAGTCAATCCTAAAGGAAATCAGTCCTGAATGTTCATTGGAAAGACTGATGCTGAAGCTGAAGCTGAAGCTCCAATACTTTGGCCACCTAATGCAAGGAACTGACTCATTGGAAAAGACCCTGATGCTGGAAAAGATTGAAGGCAGGAGGAGAAGGGGACAACAGAGGATGAGATGGTTGGATGGCATCACCGACTCAATGGACATGAGTTTGAGCAAGCTCCAGGAGATGATGAAGGACAGAAGCCTGGTGTGCTGCAGTCCATGGGGTCGCAAAGAGTAGGACACACCTGAGTGACTGAACAACAACAATACACGTTCGTAATATCTTCTAGGCAGAATTACTTTTACAGGGGAAATCTGTGTGTGAGCTTGCTTAATTTTAGGCATAATTGTCACTTGTGTTCTTCAGGCCATTCTTGCCATGAGAAAAAGGTCAAAGGCCATTCCTTAGAAAGTGGTATTTGGAACAAGGCTGTAAGAATTTTTAAAATTAATTTCTTGGGGGGAGGAAGAGGTTATATAGAGATACTGTACAAAAGTGTAAACAATTCCCTAGGCACCTAATTCTTTTCTCTGAAGGTAACTAAAATTCCCAGTTTCACATAAATTCTTCCAGAGATGTTCTAGCATTTAACACACACACACACACAAGCATACTGTACACACACTATATAAGCCCTCTTTTTCACTTAACAATATATCTTGAAGACAGTTTTGTATCAGTACACATATAGCAGCTTCATTCTTTTAAATAGATGCATTATTCTCTATTATATTGATGAACCATATTTATATATCCAATTCCTTACTGGGGAACACTTGGCCGATTTCCCATCTCTTGCTATAATAAAAAATGCTCCAATGGATATCTTCATACATACATCATTTTACACACATGTGAAGATATCACTCTGATAAATAAGTAAGAATAAAACTGCCCAGTCAGAGGGTTTGTGCAATACATTTTTTATAGATATTTGTGACCATTCTTGTAAAGGGAAAATGGAATCACTTTTTAGTTCCAATTTATATTTCTCCGATTAAAGTGAAGCTGAACATCTTCTCTCAGCAAATTTTACAAGGACTTTATGTCGACTGCTTCATCTGATACCCAGCTGCAGCCTGAACAAATCCTCCACTGCTCTAGAATACCCTCCTCTCGTCCATGCCCGCTTAGGGAAGTATGTAGAGGCTGGGGGCTATTAAGCTGAAGGGTCCCTGAGTAGTGAGACCCTAAATGGTACAGTATCACCACTGTTTCTGTCCTCTGCTTCTGATTTCCTCTCTTCTCATCTATTGATGTTTATCTCAGTTTTTTCCACCCAAGAGTTATAGCATTTTCGGCCCCTTGTGGATGGAGGCCACTGGAAGTTCCTTCTGCTCATCTTGGCTGGTCAGGATTTTGGGGTTCTCTGTGTTGGTCGGTCAGGGAAGCAGGATGACTAGACTTTTTATATACACACAAATAGGCTTTGAAGACAAGATATAATTTGCATATTAAACATTATCTGTATATGACACATTATATATAGTCTAGATTTGTGGTAAAGATTTGGCCTTGCCCAGTTGTGGGAGCTAATTTAAAAAATCTACATGAGGCTGTTGAAGCTGGGGACTGAGGCTTCATGGAGGCAGTTGAGAAGGGAAAGGAAACCAACATGAAATAGGAGGGAACAAGAATAAGCTGGAAGCTGTGAGGCTGAGCTGGAACCTAGGAAGGTGGACTAGACTAACTGTCAGTCTGTACACCTTTAAGCCTCCAACTGGGAGGATGGGAGTATCCCGAAGGAGAAGCTGGTACATTTTTTTTTTAATTGGAGTATAGTTGTTTTACAATGTTGTGTTGGTTTCTTCTACAGCAAAAACATATATATAGCTCTGTGTGTGTTATATATATCCCCTACCTCTTGGACCTCCCTTCCACCTCACCTCCTGCCATACATCAAGGTCATAACAGAGTACCAAGCTGCTGGGCATATACCCTGAGAAAACCACAATTCAAAATGACACAAGTACACCAATGTTCACAACAGCACTATTCACAGTAGCCAAGACATGGAAGCAACCTCAATGTCCAATGACAGATGAATGGATAGGGAAGATGTGCCACAATGGAAGCTGGTACCTCTTGTACAGAGTCACACATACATGCGCTTGGAGAGAGACGCTGGAGAGGCGTGTAACAGAGGCTGGAAGGGGTGTATACAGGAGCTGAGTCCATGTGCCACAACCACTGAAGCCTGCAAGCCCTAGAGCTTGTGCTCCGCAACAAGAGAAGCCACTGCAATGAGAAGCCTGTGCACAGCAATGAAGGGTAGCCCTTGCTCACTGCAACTAGAGAAAAGCCCATGCAGCCACGAAGACCCAGCACAAACAAAAATAAACAAGTATGAATAAAAGAAAACCTAAAAATCTGGGCTTCCCTGGTAGCTCAGTTAGTAAAGAATCTGCCTGCAATGCAGGAGATGCTAGTTCAGTCCCTGGGTTGGGAAGATCCCCTGGAGAAGGGATAGACTACCCACTCCAGTGTTCTTGGCCTTCCCTGGTGGCTCAGACAGTAAAGAATCCACCTGCAGTGCGGGAGACCTGTGTTCTATCCCTGGATTGGGAAGATCACCTGGATTGGGAAGATCCACTGTTCTTGCCTGGAGAATTCCATGGACAGAGGAGCCTGGCAGGTACGAGTTCATGGGGTTACAAAAAGTTGGACATGACTGGGTGACTTTCACTTTCACTTAAAAATCTTACTCAAGGTTTTTGGCCATAACTCATTACTGTGGTAGCATTGTTTAAAATAGTTTTCCTACTAAAGTATGTATGATACTCTGATTCGAAACTCTGACTCAACCTTAGCATTCTTGAAACTAGGATCTTGGCAATGTCTACTTGGGGAGGTAGGAGCTATCTCCTACCCCTTTGCACTGGAGATAAGTTAAAAAAATGCATGTAATATGAATGATCAAATGCCTGAACTGATAAAGAAGTAATGATGTAGGAGGAAGCAAGTAGGAGGTAGATGGCAATCCCATAGCTGGAGGCATGGAGAAACTATAAGTGTTGCCCCAGTTCTGGGAGTGACAAGTTATTTAAGAAGACTGAGATGGAGATCTGTTGAGATTTCCCTGGTGGCCCAGTGGCTAAGACTCCACGTTCCCAATGCAGGGGCCTAAGTTCAACCCCTGGTCAGGGAACTACATCCCACATGCCACAGTGAAGATCAAAGATTTCGTGTGCTGCAACTAAGACCTGGCACAGCCAAAGTAAATATTTTTAAAAAGAAGGAGTTCTGCTGAAATCCTTGATTTCTTGGTCAAGGTGCTCTCATCAAGGTGCATTTGAGGGGAGGAGGCATGCTTCCTGAAATTGGAACTTATCCCAGTCAGGGCAGTGGGCTGATGGTAGTTGTATATTAGCAACTTGGGAAGGAATGCTCTAGGTGACTCTGAACTGAGACTATGTTGAGGAGGAGGCTCTCAGGTCTTGGGTTTCTTGGAGGTTTGAGGATGTTTGGACATATACAAAGCTGTGCCTTGTTGGTGCATATTTATAACAAATGAGGCACTCAGCATACAGTACTGAGTGGATAAATAATAGAAATAGCACTAGCTTCAAGCTGGGCAGCTATTAGGAAGATGTACATGGAAAGGTGTATGGGATATTTCTGTAAATAGTTTTCCCTGGCTTTCCCCATTGCTTGAATTTCTATAATTTTGTCTTTTATATATGGAAAGATTCCAAACATTTTAAAAAGACTTAAAATTTTTATTAGTTAATTTATTTTAATATAAATTTATTTTAATTGGAGGCTAATTACTTTACAATATTGTATTGGTTTTGCCATACATCATCATGAGTCTGCCATGGGTGTACACGTGTTTCCCATCCTGAACCCCCCTCCCACCTCCCTCTCCATACCATCCCTCTGGGTCATCCCAGTGCACCAGCCCCGAGCACCCTGTCTCATGCATCGAACCTGGACTGGTGACTTGTTTCACATTTGATATTATACATGTTTCAATGCCATTCTCCCAAATCATCCTACCCTCGCCCTCTCCCACAGAGTCCAAAAGACTGTTCTATACATCTGTGTCTCTTTTGCTGTCTCACATACAGGGTTATGGTTCCCATCTTTCTAAATTCCATATATACCTGTTAGTATACTGTATTGGTATTGTTCTTCTGGCTTACTTCACTCTGTATAAAAGGCTCCAGTTTCATCCACCTCATTAGAACTGATTCAAATGTGTTCTTTTTAATGGCTGAGTAATACTCCACTGTGTATATGTACCACAGCTTTCTTATCCATTTGTCTGCTGATGGACATCTAGGTTGCTTCCATGTTCTGGCTATTATAAACAGTGCTGAGATGAACACTGGGGTACACGTGTCTCTTTCAATTCTGGTTTCCTCAGTGTGTATGCCCAGCAGTGGGATTGCTGGGTCATAAGGCAGTTCTATTTCCAGTTTTTTAAGGAATCTCCA
>SJYX01005255.1:24231-47687 GCA_006410675.1 Oreotragus oreotragus
TCGTCCCCTTTTCCTTCTGCCCCCAATCCCTCCCAGAATCACAGTCTTTTCCAATGAGTCAACTCTTCACATCAGGTGGCCAAAGTACTGGAGTTTCAGCTTCAGCATCATTCCTTCCAAAGAAATCCCAGGGCTGATCTTCAGAATGGACCAGTTAGATCTCCTTGTAGTCCAACGGATTCTCAAGAGTCTTCTCCAACACCACAGTTCAAAAGTGTCAATTCTTTGGTGTTCAGCTTTCTTCACAGTCCAACTCTCACATCCATACATGACCACAGGAAAAACCATAGCCTTGACTAGACGGACCTTTGTTGGCAAAGTAATGTCTCTGCTTTTGAATATGCTATCTAGGTTGGGCATAACTTTTCTTCCAAGGAGTAAGCGTCTTTTAATTTCATGGTTACAGTCACCATCTGCAGTGATTTTGGAGCCCCCCAAAATAAAGTCTGACACTGTTTCCCCATCTATTTCCCACAAAGTGATGGGACCAGATGCCATGATCTTCATTTTCTGAATGTTGAGCTTTAAGCCAACTTGTTCACATAAATGGTAGCACACCTTAAATACCATTCAGCATCTTGTTTCCTTATAACAGATCTTAGTGATCCATTACATTTCCGTTCACTGAAATTGTCAGTACTTTTGCTAAGTGGCAAGAACTACTGAATGTTTCCCAAGTGGCTCAGTGGTAAAGAATCCACTTGTCAATGCAGGAGATGTGGGTTCAATCCCTGGGTTGGAAAATCCCCTGGAGAAGGAAAAGGCAACCCACACCAGTATTCTTGCTTGGGAAATCCACGGACAAAGGAGCCTGGTGGGTTACAGTCCATGGGGTCACAAAAGAGCTGGACATGACTTAGCAACTAAACAACAACAACAACAACAAGAACTACTGAAGTCCAAGATATCTTTTTTGGGAGTAAGACCATTAAGACAAGCAATTAAAGAGAAGCTGATACCTTTTGAATGAGACTCAGAATTGTTAATATGAGCAGGACAGAGAATGGAGATTAGAGAGAGACCAAGAATTTGAAGAGGATGGTGGGGAACTGGCCAGAGGCTGGGGAATGGTGGGTACGAAGTTGCTAAGTTCTAGCTGGGAAGAGAGACTGCTGGGAGAAGCGGAGTGGTTGAGGTCAGTGACAAAAGATAGGAAGGGAAAGAGAAATTCATGGAGGAGAATGAGAAAGAACTATTGAAATCTTAAAGAATCTCTGGTTTGGTTCTACTTTGCAGGTGTAAAGGAGAAATTTCTGCCTAGCTGCAACCCCCAACTTATGCTTCAGAGCACCTCCTCATGGCCACCGTACCCCAGTTGCTGTTCTAGTTGGTTTTGCCTCCTGCACTCCCTCTTGGCACAGCAGGGCTGCCCTGATGTGAGGGACTCTCAGGGCCACTCCACACCTATTTTGTGTGGCTGTTTGAGGTGACTTCTTTATCAAAGTTGGGACAGATGCCAGGAGCAAATCAACCTCTCCTTCTCTGAGATGCTTTTCCTGTTCTCTCTCAGGGGATTCAGAACTTTTTCTCAGTATCTTTCCTAGTAGAGTGCTGGAGTTTTTACTTCTCACAGATGCTCTGTTCTTGGCTTAGTAGTGGGAAGTTTTGGGAACTACTCTCTGCTTTCTGGGGGTCTTCCCTGGTGGCTCAGCAGTAAAGAATCTGCCTGTCTCCTGGAGAAGGAAATGGCAACCCACTCCAGCATCCTTGCCTGGGAAATCCTATGGACAGAAGGAGCCTGGTGGACTACAGTCCATAGTGTTGCAAAGGATTGGACATGGCTGAGCGACAAAAGAACAACAGGAAGGAAGTTCTACAGTGGAAATCATGCCGGACTGAACACCCAAAGAAGCAGCTTCCAGTTCCTGGCTTGTTTGTTACTGGCCATGTGGATTTAGGAAGCCATGTCACCCCTCTGGGGCCTTAGATGTCTAAAAAAAAAAAAAAAAGGGAATCTGCCTGCCAATGCAGGAGACATGGGTTCGATCCCTGGGTCAGGAAGATCCCCTGGAGAAGGAAACGGCAACCTACTCCAGCATCCTTGCCTGGGAAATCCCATGGACAGAGGAGTCTGGTGGGCTACAGTCCATAGGGTCATAAAAGAGATGGATATGACTGAGCACGAGTGTGCACACACATGCACACACACACACACACTGATTTCTGAGGGAACAGGTCCTTTGCCAATCTTCTGATGGGGCAAGGCTTGACTTGTGTTATAATTCTTGGGCTGGGGATTTCAACTTACCCCCAGTAATGCACTGAAGTTGGATCAATGTATTTGTCTCCTATGTAAAAGTAGGGTTTTATCTTGTCCAATAATAAAATAGTTCTTAGGACACGCTCTATGTTGAACATATTTTGAGTAGCTAGAAATAATGAGGAGATAGAAATGTGGTTAGGTTCCCAGGCTAGCACAGAAAAGTTTATTTAAGCAGAATGAAGGCAGAGTCTATGTTATGAGAAGTACAGATCAGAACCACTAGGTGTAGCAATACTTTCAGGGGAAATGTCCTCAGGGGTTCCTGACAGGTCTAAATGGAAGAGCAGATTGGTGCAGTTCCAAGCTGTAGTCCATGTGGGCAGAGAGTGGAATTCTAGGGTTGGAAAATACAGCCTATAATGGGAAGTGGGAAACCTTAGGAAGGAGAAACCCATATTGGGTTTGGAACTGAGTGGCTGCGGTGGGTGTGAAGGAGTAGATAAGCCTCTCCTGTGGAGAGGAGGAGCTCATTGCCTCTTCCCTTCTCATCCTTCTCACCAGGGAGTTTGTGTGTGCTAAGCAGACTGAAACCCTTAGGGGAAGACAGCAAGTGGAGGAAAGGAGGAGGAGGAGAGGCAGCTGAAATGTTTGGAGTCTTTATTTACAGAACAGGCCTTCTCTTCTTGCTGGTAGATGCTGTTGCCTCCTGAGCGAGGGTTTTCCTGCCCCTAAAGTCCCTTCTCTTCTTGCAGAGACCCTCTGCTCTGCTCTGACCTGGGAAAGACAAGAAGGTACAGTCAGGACTTGGGAAGGGAGACTGAGAAAAGACAGAAGTGTGTCACAGAAGCAGAGTCACAATTCACAGCAGGGTCTTCAGTACCTGAGGGGGGAGGGGGTAAGGGAGGAGCCCCACGGGCCAGGGGGAGGCAGTTTCTGGAGCACACATGGAAGGGCCAAGTTGGGGGAGTGTTATTTGCATTTTTATGCTTTTTCATGGCTAAAAATGAATAACATTTCTTTCAAGATGAAGAGTTTCCCAGTGACTAGAGAAATGGAGTTCCACTTAGGAAAGAGTCTTGGGCTTAACATATAAACCCATTCTATTGGATTAAGTAACAATACCATGGCCATTATTTTTAGATAAAGAAAATATACCCCAAGATGACTAATTCTTGTGGTGGTAAATGCTAAAGGAAATGGTTCTGTTGTTACACCCATGACTGTTCCAGTGGCCTGGTCTTGGCCAGGAACAGGTGTGCTCTTCAATGGGTGTCTGTCATATGCTCAGTATGACATCGACCACATCATTTTCCCATCTGCAGACTCGGCCACCACATCCTGATCTTGAAAATCTGAAACATAAACTGAACTAGGCTCCTTTTTAGGACTCTATTCTTAGTGACTTATGTGAATTCACTTCTTGCCTAAAATTTCCACACACTTCACAAGGTTTTTCCACACATGTTTTTGCTTCTCCTTGAGAAAACGAAATGAATAAACCAAGACCTTGTGATCACATGATATTTTATATGCACACAGGCAAAAGTATTTGTTTCATGTATTTAAGTAGCTCTTTTATTCAGAACACAATTATCAGCATGCCAGTCATACACACACACATACACACATACATATGTGTGTGTATGTGATTTTAGGTTTTTCTCATTAGTGCTTTTAATTAGGGGATGATTTAGCTAAGTGGTTTTTTCTTTTCTTTACCCTATCTCCAGCAAAATGGTTTTGAAGTCAGTCTTCTTGGGTTAAAATTCTAGCTAAAATTATTAGCTCTGTGTCCTTAAAACCTAAATAACCTCTCTGTCTCTGTTTTCTCCTGTCTAAATATGGCTAACATGGACCCAGTTGGCAGGATTAAATGAGTTAACACATTTAAAGATCTGAGAACAGATTTTAGAATACAGTAAGTGGGCTGAAACTCCAGTACTTTGGCCACCTGATGCAAAGAGTTGACTCATTGGAAAAGACTTTGATGCTGAGAGGGATTGGGGGCAGAAGGAGAAGGGGACGATAGAGGATGAGATGGCTGGATGGCATCACCAACTCAATGGTTGTGAGTCTGAGTGAACTCCGGGAGTTGGTGATGGACAGGGAGGCCTGGCGTGCTGCGATTCATGGGGTCGCAAAGAGTTGGACACGACTGAGCGACTGAACTGAACTGAAGGGCTCATTAAGTCTTAGTAGCTGTTGCTGCTGCTGCTAAGTCACTTCAGTCGTGTCCGACTCTGTGTGACCCCATAGACGGCAGCCCACCAGGCTCCCCTATCCCTGGGATTCTCCAGGCAAGAATACTGGAGTGGGTTGCCATTTCCTTCTCCAATGCATGAAAGAGAAAAGTGAAAGTGAAGTCGCTCAGTCTGTCTGACTGTTAGCGACCCCATGGACTGCAGCCCACCAGGCTACTCCATCCATTGGATTTTCCAGGCAAGAGTACTGGGGTGGGGTGTCATTAGTAGCTGTTATTTAAGCCCAAATAGTTCAATAGAATGAAAATGACTTGGTACAGTGACAATATAACAAGCTTTAAACCAGGAAGATCTGGATTTTCATCTTTAAATCCTGGTCCTTAAGTGATCTAGAAAATTATTTAACATTTTTTTGAGCTTCAATTTTCTTATTTGTAAAACAGGAATAATGATATCTACTTTGTGAATGTTACTGTGAGTCTTAAATAAGTAAATAATTCATGTCATAGATATTCTAGTCTCAGCAATATATACCTAAATAAGTAGATTTATTAGTATTAAATCTTGATCCTTGAGTACACTTTACAAAATATTCTCTCTAATGAAATGTGAACTAGGCAGAAAGCACTTTGGCTGAAGTAGAACTGATGTCTCCAGGAAAAACACTTGAGTAACTGAGCTGTGGGCTGAACTTGTTTCAGGAAACACCATTTTCTCCCCTGAAAGAACAACGGATAAACTATGGCTATGCAGATTTGGAATTTTAGCAGATATTTTCTTGAAAAAGAATGCAATGTGTCACTCAAGGAAACAATTGACAGTATATGCAGCCAATGACAAAATTTAAGTTTACAAACAAAAATTTTAAACTTTGAAAACTGTATCCACTAATTATGAAATATGTCAGCATTTCCAAGGGCCACATAATTTCGTGGACCAGTGTTTTTTTCAAATGACTGGTACATAATGTTAGAAAATCATACATGAGCAAAATATACATTCAAAGTGTAAGTTACCTTATATAAACTTTGAAAACTGTATCCACTAATTATGAAATATGTCAGCATTTCCAAGGGCCACATAATTTCGTGGACCAGTGTTTTTTTCAAATGACTGGTACATAATGTTAGAAAATCATACATGAGCAAAATATACATTCAAAGTGTAAGTTACCTTATACCTGTCAGAATGGCTATTATCAAGAAGATAAGAAATAACATGGAGATTTACCCAAGAAAGACATACAAATGGCCAAAAAGCACATGAAAAGATGCTCAACATCACTATCAGAGAAATGAAAATCAAAACCACAATGAGGTATCATCTTATACCATCAGAATGGCCATCATCAAAAAGTCTACAAACAATAAATGCTTGAGAAGGTGTAGCAAAAAGGAAACTCTTTTACACTGTTGGTGGGAATGTAAATTGGTACAACCACTATGGAGAACAATATGGAGATTCCTTAAAAAAAATAAAAATAGAACTACCATATGGGAATATAAGTTGGTGCAGTCACTATGGAAAACAGTACAGAAGTTCCTCAGAAAACTGAAAATAGATTTACCACATGATCAGCAATGCTACTTCTGGGCATAGAAAGAGAAAGAGAAATCGCTGTTGTGTCTGACACTTTGCAACCCCATGGACTGTAGCTGACCAGTCTCCTCCATCCATGGGATTTTCCAGACAAGAATACTGGAGTGGGTTGTCATTTCCTTCTCCAGGGGATATTCCCAATCCAGGGATCGAACCCGGGTCTCCCATACTGCAGGCGGACTCTTTACCATCTGGGCCACCAGGGCGGCCCAACTTTTGGGCATATATCCAGACAAAAACTTTAATTCAGAAAGATTCATGCACCCCTATTTTCATAGAAGCACTATTCAAAACAGCCAAGACATGGAAGCAATGTAAATGTCCATCAACAGATGAATGGATAAAGAAGAGGTGGTGCATATATACAATGGAATAGTACTCAGTTATAAAAAAGAATAAAATAATGCCATTTGCAGCAACATGGAAGCAACTAGACATTATCATACGAGGTGAAGTAAGTTAGAAAGAGAAAAACAAACACCATATGATATCCTCTATATGTGGAGTCTAAAATAAGCCACAGATGAATCTATCTACGAAACAGAAACAGAATCATGGACATAGAGAGTAGACTGGTAGGTTGCCAAGGGGAAGGTGGAGTAGTACTTTGGGATTAGCAGATGCAAACTGTATATATACACTGGACAAACAACAAGCTTCTACTGTATAGCACAGGGAACTATATACAATATCCTGTGATAAACCATAATGGAAAATAATGTGAAAAGATATATAACTGAGTCACTTTGTTGTGTAGCAGTAATTAACACAATACTGTAAATCAATTACACTTCAATTAAAAAAAACAACTACCACAAGATTCAGCAATCCCACTCTTGGGCATATATCCAGAGAAAACCATAATATAAAAAGATACATGCATTCCAACATTCATTGGAGCACTATTTGCAATGGCCAAGATATGGAAACAACTGAAATGTCCATTGACAGAGGAATGGATAAAGACGCTATGGTACATATATACAGTGGAATACTACTTAGCTATAAAAAGGATGATCTAATGCCATTTGCAGCAACATAGACGAATCTAGATATTATCATACTAAGGTGACGTGAGTCTGAGTGAACTCCAGGAGATGGTGATGGACAGGGAGGCCTGGCGTGCTGTGATTCATGGGGTTGCAAAGAGTCAGACACGACTGAGCGACTGAACTGAACTGAACTGAACTGAAGGTGAATTAAGTCAGGCAGAGAAAGACAAGTATACAGTATCACTCGTATATGGAATCTAATTTTAAAAAGTAATACAAATGAACTTTTTCACAAAACAGAAACAGACTTATGGATATTGAAAACAAACTTATGTTACCAAAGGGGAAACATTGTGGGGAAGGATAAATCAGGAGATTGGATGAACCCACACACTACTATATATGAGACAGATAAACAACATGGCACAGGGAACTCAACTCAATATTCTGTGGTGATCTATATGAGAAAAGAATCTAAAACAGAATGGATATATGTATATGTATAAGTGAATCATTTTGCTGTACATTTGAAACTAATACAACATTGTAAGTCAGTTCAGTTCAGTTGCTCAGTCATGTCCGACTCTTTGTGACCCCATGAATCGCAGCACGCCAGGCCTCCCTGCCCATCACCAACTCCCGGAGTTCACCCAGACTCACGTCCATCGAGTCAGTGATGCCATCCAGCCATCTCATCCTCTGTCGTCCCCTTCTCCTCCTGCCCCCAATCCCTCCCAGCACCAGGGTCTTTTCCAATGAGTCAACTCTCTGCATGAGGTGGCCAAAGTACTGGAGTTTCAGCCTCAGCATCACTGTAATCCAATTTAAAAAGAGAAATAAAGTGGAGAAAATGAGACACTCATGTCCTGTTGGTGGGAATAGAAATTGCGACAGCTACTATGGAAACAGTATGGGGGTTCCTCATAAAATTAAATATAGATCTACTGTATGACTCAGCAATTCCACCACTGGGTTCCTATCTGAAGAAAATAAAAACACTAAAACGTGTATGCACTAAGTGTCCATTAATGAGTGAGTGAATAAAGAATACACACAAGCATGCACACAGTAGAGCACTACTCGGCCATAAAAAAGAAAAAAATCTTGCCATTTGTGACAACATGAATGGAACTTCAGGGTATTATGCTAAGTGTGATAAGTCAGAGAAAGACAAATATCACACGACTTCATTTATATGTGGAATCCAGAAAAAAAAAAAAATCCAGACTTAAAGAGAGCAGCCTGGTGGTTGACAGGGCAGCAAAATGGATGAAGAAGATCAAGAAATACAAATTTCCATCTTAGCTATGGCCATCTGACAGGAAGTAAAAGGTACCCAACTTGGAAAGGAAGAGGTAAAACTATCACTATTTGCAGATGACATGATACTCTACATAGAGAACCCGAAAGACTACACAGAAAATTGTTAGAATTAGTAAATGAATTCAGCAAGGTAGCAGGGTACAGAAATGTGTTGTATTTCTTTACACTAATAACAATGAAATATCAGGAAGAGAAAGTTAAAAAATTTTAATTTGTGTCAAAAATAAAATACCTAGGAACAAATAATGCCAAGGAGGTGAGAGACCTATATGTTGAAAACTATAAAACACTGATAAAGGAAGTTGAAGATGCTTCAAAAAATGGAAGTCTATACCATGCTCTTGAATTGGAAGAATTAATATTGTTAAAATGGTATACTATCCAAAGGAATCTACAGATTTAAGGTGATCCCTATCTAAATATCCATGACATTTTTCACAGAACTAGAACAGAAATACTAAAATTTATATGGAACCACAAAAGACCCAGAAATTTCAGAACAATCCTGAGGAAAAAGAACAAAGCTAGAGGCATATCCCTTCCAAACTTCAAACAATACCACAAAGCTACAGTAATCAAAAGAGTGTGGTGTTAGAATAATAACTATATATATATATATCAGTGGAACAGAATAGAGTCCAGAAATAAACCCACACAGCTAGGTCAATTAATCCTGGACAAAGGAGGCAAGAATATACTATGGAGAAAAGACAGTCTCTTCAGCAAGTGGTGTTGGAAAAGCTGGACAGCTACGTGAAAATCAATGAAATGAGAATATTCCCATACACCATACACAAAAATAAATTGAAAATGGCTTAAAGACTTAATTAAATATAAGACATGACACCATAAAACTCCTAGAAGAAAACACTGGTGAAGCATTCTATCACATAAATATTTTCTTATTTACATCAGTCTACCAAAGCAAAAGAAATAAAAGCAAAAATAAACAAGTGGGACCTAATCAAACACAGAAGATTCTGCACAGCAAAGGAAACCATCAACAAAATGAAAAGACAACTTACAGAATAGGAGAAAATCTCTGCAAGTTATGTGACTGACAAGAGATTAATATCCAAAATATAAAAACAGCTTATATAACTCAATATAAAAAAGCCCTAGTTAAAAATGGGCAGAAACTTTAAATGGACATTTCTCCAAAGAAGACAAAAATGTCCAGCAGGCAAATGAAAAGATGTTCAATATCCTTAATTACTACTGCTGCTAAGTTGCTTCAGTTGTGTCCGACTCTGTGCGACCCCATAGACGGCAGCCCACCAGGCTCCTCTGTCTCTGGGATTCTCCAGGCAAGAATACTGGAGTGAGTTGCCATCCTTAATTACTACAGAAATGCAAACCAAAACTATAATGAGGTATTACCTCACACTGGTCAGAATGGCTATCATCAAAAAATATACAAATAAAACTTCTAGAGAGGGTGTGGAGAAATGAGACTCCTCTTGCACTGCTGGTGGGAATGTAAGTTGGTACAGATGCTATGGAGAACAGTATGCTGCTGCTAAGTCACTTCAGTTGTGTCCGACTCTGTGTGACCCCATAGACGGCAGCCCACCAGGCTTCCCCGTCCCTGGGATTCTCCAGGCAAGAACACTGGAGTGGGTTGCCATTTCCTTCTCCAATGCATGAAAGAGAAAAGTGAAAGTGAAGTCGCTCAGTCTGTCCGACTGTTAGCGACCCCATGGACTGCAGCCCACCAGGCCACTCCGTCCACTGGATTTTCCAGGCAAGAGTACTGGGGTGGGGTGCCATTGCCTTCCCCGGGAGAACAGTATGGAGGTTCTTTAAAACACTAAAAATAGAACCACCATATGATTCAGCAGTTCAACTCCTGGGCATATATCTGGAAAAAACAAAAACTCTAATTGGAAAAGATATATGCACCTCAACATTCACAGCAGCACTATGTTATGCAGCTATAAAAAAAGAAATGTTGCCATTTGCAGTAACATGGTTGGACCTAGAGAATATCATACTAGGTGAAGTAAGTCAGACAAAGGCAAATATTATAAGATATGTGGAATCTAAAAAATAATACAAATGAATCTATATACAAAACAGAAACAGACTCACAGACATAGAAAATAAACTTATGGTTAACAAAGGGAAGCAGGGGGATAAATCAGGAGTATAGGATTAACAAACACAAAATACAAAAAACAGATAAGCAACAATGATTTACTGTATAGCATAGGGAACTGTATTCAGTATCTTGTAATAATATGTAATGGAAAATAATTTGAAAATATATGTATAACTGAATCACTTTGCTGTACACCTGAATCTAAGACAACATTGTAAATCAACTATACTTCAATTAAAAAAAAGAAATGCAAACTCCCAGTTATAAAATAGATAAGTCATGATATAAAGATCAACATAGGGAATATAGTCATAATACTGTGTTAACTATGGTGACAGATGGTAAACAGACTTATTGCAGTGGTTCTTTTGCAATATATACAAATGTCAAATCATTATGTTATACACTTGAAACCACTATAATATGGTATGTTATTTATACTTCAATAAAAATGAAAAAATATCCAAAGTATAAGATAGTCCAATGGATTTTAATATAACAGAATATGAAAAGTTCACTAATAGGTTCTAGATTCCACATTACAACCTTTAAGAAATTATCACTTGTTGAGTTTTGCTGTCATGTCAAAGAAGGATATCCATAATTATCTGATAAGTTTATTAAAATACTCTTTCCCCTTTCAACTGCCTATTTCTGAAAGGCTGGATTTTCTTCATATAAATCAAGTTGAAATCTTTAACCAAAAAGACTTATCCTAACTGATTAAATTGCAGAATCTAGTTGTCTTCTATAAGGCAACATTAAAGAGATTCGTAAAGGTAGAAAATAACTTTAGTCTTCTCATTAGTATTTTTGGAAAACATTTTTTTTCTTCGAAACTATGTCATTCATGGGTCTATTACTGTCATTTTTAAATGAGCTAATAAGTATCAAATTTATTTTTACTAATAATTTCTATTGTGTAAAATATCAGTGTGTGCATGCTAAGTCGCTTCAGTCATGTCCGATTCTGTGTGACCTCATGGACTAGAGCCTGCCAGGCTCCTCTGTCCAGGGGATTCTCCAGGCAAGAGTACTGGAGTGGGTTACCACTGCCTCCTCCAGGAAATATTAGTATAACCCATCTAATAACAAAACTCTCTGGCATCCTCCACACTTTTTAAGTGTATAAAGGGATCCTGTCACCAAAAAATTGAGAACTACTGCTATAGACCATGATTTCTGCACACCAGAATAGCTGAACACTAGAATCACCTGAGGCACTCTTAAAAAATATCAATGCCTGACTCCACCCCAGTAACTTAAATCAGAATTTGAGTTGGGAGCCTGGACATTGATATGTATGTGTGTGTATATTTAAACTTCTTGTTGACACTAATGTACATCCAGGGTTGACAATTATTGTCCTAGTGTACTGTTTTCTAAATTTGCCCAATCCTAAGTATTATCTGAGATGGTTGTTAAATGTCCTAGGTCCTTCCCTAGGTCTATGAACCAAATCTCTGGAGAAACGGGCTGGAACATCTGTCTATGTAATAAACATTTTTGATGATTCTTTTTTTTTTAAATTTATTTATTTGGCTACACTAGGTATTAGTTGTAACATGCAGACTCTTAATTGCAGCATATGGGATCTAGTTCCCTGACCAGGGAAGGAACCTGGGTCCCCTGAATTGGGGGCATGGAAGCTTAGCCACTGGGCCACCAGGGAAGTCACTCCAACAATTCTTAGAATAAGATGACTTTGGGAAACATTGCACCATTTCTTTCCCAACCTCCTCACGGAGGCTAGCTAAAGTGTTAGTTGCTAACAAAGGCATTACTCAACAAACTCAACCCACAAAGTTTGCAGTATACACTTTAAAACTTCCCCTGGGAAATTACCCATTCATATGAGATTCTAAATGCAGAAATGACTTTAAATTTTAAAGGAATAAAAACAATATAGTGAATGGTTTGACAAGGTATTATTCTTATAGGGAGGGACTTTTTTCCAGGATACTCAAGTTTCACAGTTTGGTGGCAAGTACTTTGTATACCAGGGTTAGTAAAGTGAATTTTGCATTAAGCAACTGACTCCTCAGACCATTTGTTCAGAAGGACCTAAGTCAGAGGACTGGCAAGAACCAGTCTTTCTTGATTTGATTGTCTTGGACCTAGGATAAAAGCTTTGTAAATACTACAGTTTCATTTCCTCCTGAATTGTAAGAAGGCAAAAAGATTCAAGGAGGGGGTCAACTGGGTTACCCTGGAGTGCTGATCAGAAAATGGTTTATGGGAATCATAGTAGAGAAGTGAAACTTGCCCGAGAATACACCCTCAAATTCCTACTTTTTATCTTTGGGTAAAACAGGAAGAAAAGTACTGCCAACATTCAATAGTAATTTCCTGTCTGCAGCACCACAGTCATTCCTTTTCCTGGTCAAAGAAATGGAGAAATCACTCTACTACCAGTGCGTGGAGGCACAGATGGAGCTTTGTTTTTTATGTACTGAATGCATAATGCCTGGCTCATAATAAATGCTTGATAAAAATAGGGGTCCTTTGTCTAGAGCTCAATGTTAAAAAGGTACAAACGTATTAATAATTCTATACAGAACATTTCTTTTATGTAACTTGTTTTCAACAAGGTTCACACTGAAAACTTATAAAATCCTTTAAGAAAAACTTAGCTCGTCCAGAAAAGATTACCATCACGGTGAAAACCTGTTGTCTGGGGAGTGGAGGTGAGGGGGTAAGGGGAGGAAACTTTTCCCTTTATAGCTCTTTACTGTTTTATTTTTTAAACCATGAGCAGATGGTTTACAGACACTTTTAAAAATGAGGTTAAGTATTTTTTGAAAAATCCTTTTATTTATTTATTTTTGGCTGTGCTGTGTCTTCATTGCGGCGTGGGCTTTTCTCTAGTTGGGTTGAGCAGAAGCTACTCTCCTGTTGCGGTGCACAGGCTTCTCATTGTGGGGGTTTCTCCTGTCGCAGAGCACAGGCTCTAGGGTGCATGGGCGCAGCAGTTGTGGCGCATGGGCTTAGTTGCTCCATGGCACATGGGATCTTCCTGGATCAGGGATCGAACCCACGTCTCCTGCACTGGTAGGCGGATTCTTTACCACTGAGCCGCCAGGGAAGCCCAAGAAGCTTAAATATTGAATTAGATAATCATATAAGTGGAGACTTCACAGTGGCCATGGAGGCCCTTCTCTCCTCTTTAATCCCAACACTCAGAATAGGTCCAACTTCCTCTTCACTGTTATCTACAGGTGGAAGTATTAGAAAGTCCACAATTCTCTTCTTCCATCAAGAGGTAGAATTATTTGAATATGAGTTGGCCATATGATTTACTTTGATTAATGGGAGGTATTTTGATCAATGGGATGTTAGCAAATCATTAGATTCATTAGAAGAGCCCCTGATGCTGGGAAAGATTGAAGGCAGGAGGAGAAGGGGACGACAGAGGATGAGATGGTTGGATGGCATTACTGAGTCAATGGACATGAGTCTGAGCAAGCTCTGGGAGATGGTGAAGGACAGGGAAGCCTGGCGTGCTAAGGTCCATGGGGTTGCAAAGAGTCAGACACAACTGAGCAACTGAACAACAACAACAAATGCTAGCAAATGTTACACAAGCAAAGTCTTGAGAAACATTGGTTCACTGGGGCCTGCCACTTTCATGTTCTTGTCGCTTGTCTACCTGTTGATGATGAGTGACAAGGACCCATTCGCCTTCATTGTCCCTACCAACCCTTGGATATGTTAGCAAAGCCACTTGGGGCCAGTCAGCCCCCATCTGATTCTCCAACTGACCACAGACACATGAGTAATCCCAGATGAGATCAGTTCAGCCTGGCCTGGATCAGTAGAAACCTCCTACAGAACTGTGAACTAAGTAAATGGTTGTTGTTTTAAACCACAAAGTTTCAGTATAGTTTTTTATGCAGCAATTGTAACTGATACAGTCTCTATATTAAGAATTCTCTACTCTAGTCAAATAGGTCCATTCGATCTCCACAACAAATCATTTTGCCCACCTTTGTTCATACCCTATGAACAGTGCTCCTTATCTTCATTCTGTATCCAAGATCTCTCTCTCTTCTTTGACAGTATCTTTAACCCCACCTCTCCATGACCAAGAGCTTCCTTTTCTAAACTCTTAAAATATGCTTTATATCTGTTAAGCATGCCAGTGCTAGTATTTAAATTCTATTGAAAACATTTCTGTAGTTTAACAGAGATTAATGAGAGTTAAAGTAATTTTACAGAAATATGCGGTTTCATTTGTTCCTTTCCAGTTTTAGTACTATTTAACTCAATAGTCTTGGTACAGTGTGAAATGCCACATGCTTGTAAGTTCTGAGATTTTTTTTTCTGAAAAGGATACCAAATTGCTATGATTTATTCAGTAATCCTGGATAAATACTTTGGTATTATGTAGGAACTTGGATGATCCTTTCAGTTTTATTCAGTACTGTTATTTTTTAGAGACCATGTACATTTCAGATCATCAGCAGTAATGTAGCAGATAGGTGAATTTCTGTTTTAGAGAGGATTTCCATGTATTATACTCTCACACGTTCTTAGGAAATTTTGTGGAATGTTTAAGAGTTACTGAAATTCATTTATGGAATATTTTCATGGAGAAGGAAATGGCAACCCACTCCAGTGTTCCTGCCTGGAGAATCCCAGGGATGGGGGAGCCTGGTGGGCTGCCGTCTATGGGGTCGCACAGAGTCGGACACGACTGAAGTGACTTAGCTTAGCTTAGTACAATATTTAACAGTTATTTGAAGCTGAAACGCCAATACTTTGGCATTTCAGCTGAAACTCCAATACTTCTGATGTGAAGAGCTGACTCATTTGAAAAGACCCTGATGCTGGGAAAGATCCAGGGATGGGGGAGCCTGGTGGGCTGCCGTCTGTGGGGTCGCACAGAGTCGGACAGGACTGAAGTGACTTAGCTTAGCTTAGCTCTTATGCCTACTGCATTGACAAGTGGGTTCTTCACCAGTACTGCTACCTGGGAAACCCCATGATAGATCCTGGAGATTAGGTAAAAGGTGCTTTAATCCTGGCCCTGAGACTTAACAGCTGCTTTCTGAGCCTCATGATCCTCCACTGTAAAAGGGAAGCAATGGTGCCCATTTTTTAGAGTTATGTGTTGGTTAAATGAGAGGATATTTGCAAAGGGCCTGCAATATTCAAGTACTCCATAAATGCTAGCTATTTTTATAAAAAAGTATAATAATGATGATAAGTGGACTGACCAAAGGTTTTTGAAAGGAAATATCTTTTCAACAAATACTGTAGTTTATTGCTACATATTTTATTAGCAAACAAAGATAGTCACTATAAAGATTTCTATACTGAAATATACATAAGTGATTTTCATCCAAGAGGCAATGTTTTGAAAGTAGAGAAGTTCAATGAAGTGATTTCTAAAGTATTCTTCCTTGCAGCGTACCCCGCAGTGTTTAAAGCCTTATGAGTCTCTGGATTAGGATGCCCCTCCAAAAATAAGAGCAACTATTTCTTGGAATCTGAGTTTTTCTCTATTGAGAGTGGGTGCGTGTCGACAGAACACTTGTTGTATTAGTCCTCTCAACTAATAGTCTACTCGCAAATAATTCAGACTCAATCTGTCATAACATTGTCTATACACCTGACAGTGCAGAAATAGTAATGATTAAACTATTATAAAAATGGAAGTTACTGCCCATTATTTTGTCCTAACCTTATGGTAGCTTAAATTCTATTTAAAGTGATTGTATTTTATGGCTCATTATTTTTCTATCAATATTAATTACTTCTGATTAGTGCTGTGTATGTATATGGAGGCAATTCTGCCCAAACAGAAGGAAGGAATTCTGCCTTCTGTCGTCTGTTAACCTTGTTCTCAGGAACTAATTTCTCTGATACAATCCCTGCATCTACTGTACATCTTCGGATGTGTCCTTGGACACATGCTCTCTTTCATCTTTTTCGTCTCTAGAATGAGTTGCACGTATAAGTCCATCCTTTAGAGCCAATTTAGAGTCAAGCTTTACCTCAGTTTTGAGCTGGATTTACAGTCTCTCTTACTGAGTGGATCCAGGTTAGCAGACACACAAGACCGTATTTGTTTTCCTCCCCTTCTGTCTCTATATCCATCTTTCTACTTCCTGACTAAGAATAGGAGTCTTTCTTTCCTCATTTCTCAAAAGGAATAGCACAGTATTTTGTGTCTCTCTCTGCTCTGTTTCAGCCACTTAATATATATGTGTGAGAGCATTATCAGTCAAGGTTGCATTCCCCGTTCCCTTATATATTAAACTTTGGTCAGGGACATAAATGATGGGGGGAAATTGTGGGGGTAAGGGTTGAGGATGGAAAGTGGAGGCTGGTGAGCAGGATGATAGCACTTTACAGTTGAAGCCTGAAAGATCTCGATGGGAATTGAGGATGGTATACAAACACAGAATAGAAAGAAACTTCTAGAGTTCAGAAGAACTAGAACTCCATTCTGTGAAGAGACTGGAATTTGTACTCAATATAAACTGTGGAGTGGCTCAGTGGTAAAGAGTCCACTTGCCAATGCAGGACACGTGGGTTTGATTCATGTGTTGGGAAGATCCCCTGGAGAAGGAAATGGTAACCCACTCCAGTATTTTTGTCTGGGAAATCCTGTGGACAGAGGAGCCTGGTGGACTAAAGTCCATGGGGTCTCAAAAGTGTCAGACACAACTTAGCCATTAAACACCACCACTGTAAAATGTGGAGTGGGACTAGTGGCAAGAAGCACACACATGTCAGGCAGGAAAGAGCTGAAGGATGGAATAAAGATGAGGAAATTTAACTCATGTTGCTTCTCATGTACAAATGGCCTTTTATGGTGTTGCTGGGTTTTATCTTTCAAGTGCAGACACATCCCCCAATTTATTAACACGAGTGAGTACAGAGCTCCCTGGAGTATGAGAAAGGAAATGAAAAAAGAGCTGTGCTCCAGCCTACCGAGCTCCCAGCTGACTGAAAGGCTTGTTCCCTTTTTCATCCATTATATGTTGTGTGTTTATATGAACGGTTGTGATACTGCTTAATCACTGTTTCTTTAGGAAAATGCATCCATATTTGAGTTGGATCACCTTAAAATGAATTCTTGAAATATAGCTCACACAGAGATAGGGGACTTCTTCTGGTTTACTATTAATAACATTAACCATCTAGATGTTACGGATAAAGAAAATGCAGGTGGTAAAACAGTGGCTTGGCAAAGACATCATGATCAAATCAAGCTAAAATTAGAACTTCATGCTCCTTCTTTCAGTCTGTGAAATCTCTTTTTCTCCTGGATCTCTAAGGAGCATTCACCTTGAAGAGATTATTGGGGAAGGAAAGTCCAATGAACAGACCGCTTCCTTTTTCTCTCTTCTTTGCATTGCTATTTCTCTTCCAGTCTATAAATCTTTCCTCCTCCCCACCTCCTTCTCCTCTGTTTGGGGAGGGGAGGGATGGATTATTTTTTTTCTCTTCTTTATCTTTGCTTTCTGGTCTTTTACTGCTGTCAGTACTTGGCATGCCTCTTATTTTTCAGCCCCAATTTTTATACCTCCCACTCCTAGTAGAGAAAACATTGTCACTATTAGGATTTTTTTTTTTTAAAAAAAAAAAAATTCTACTTAATCTGTAGGGTTATTTGAGGATTAAATGACCTAAATTAAACTTTTAAACACAAAGTGGTCAGTATAAAACACATAGTAGGCATACTGCACATAAAAAAGTTTTCCTATTAAAAAAGCCTCCTATTCTAAGTCAAAGATCTCTCTTGGTAAATGTCATATTGCACTTGAAAGTATGTGGGTAATTTTTGAGTATCTTTTGATATTGATTTCTAACATAATCCCACAGTGATAAGAAAACAGACTCTGCATGATTTCAATACCTTTAGACCATGACATTTTTGTGTCCAGTGTCTCCCAGTTTATAGTCTATGGGAACTTTAACAGAATTTGTATCCCACTGTTGTATAAATTTTAATTATGTTGAATTGGTTCATGGTGCTTTTCAGGTCTACTATATCCTTCTACTTCTCTATATATTCATTCTATTATTTTTGAGAGTTTGATATTGAAACTCCAACTGAAAATCTTAATTTATCTACTTACATTGCAATATATAGTGGAAAACTGTATGTAGCTCTGTTCTGCATTTTCTAAGAGTCCTGTAAATGTGTTATGACACTTTCATAATTTTTAAAAAAAGTACAGCAGAGAAGAAATGATCATCCTAGAAGTAATGTTTGAACTCATGTTAAGATATAGAATACAGGTACCTTAAAACCTGGCTGCTCAAAGTGTGGCCCTATGTGCACAAGCAGCATTGTCATCCACTGGTAGATTGCTAGAAATATAGATTGTCAATCCCTATGCTAAACCTACTGAAAGTGGATTTTAACAAGATTCCCAGGTGATTTCTGTACATGCCAAAGCTTGAGAAGCACTGCCATAAAAGATGTTAAAGTAAAGCCAAGATTCATAGATTGACTTGACATGATATCTGGGTAATTAAGTAAATCCACTGGATTAGAGTCCTACCTAACATTATTTGATGGGAATTTCTGATAAAGAGCCCCCAAAAGAAAGTTTGTATCATCATACGCATCAAAGTAATTCCTTAAAGAAAGTTGATAGAAGGGATTGCTTTCTTTTCTAAACTTTAAAGACAATGAATTGATTTCTACTAAACATGAATGGAATTTCAACTCCAATACTCTGGCCACCTCATGCGAAGAGTTGATTCATTGGAAAAGACCCTGATGATGGGAGGGATTGGGGGCAGGAGGAGAAGGGGACGACAAAGGATGAGATGGCTGGATGGCATCACCGACTCGATGGACATGAGTTTGGGTAAACTCCGAGAGTTGGTGATGGACAGGGAGGCCTGGCGTGCTGCGATTCATGGGGTTGCAAAGAGTTGGACACAAGTGAGCGACTGAACTGAACTGAACTGAAACATGAATGGGGAGTGACTTGTAGGTTTAATGTTTATCTTGAGTTGTTTTTCATTAGCCTTCAACATCTCATCCTTAGGAATTAAAGAGCAAGGGAAAGAGTTACAAATAATACTATTTGTTGTTGTGACTGGTACCTATAAATTGCTTAAATAAAGCTAAGTCTTGACTCTATAATCCAATACACACATTGCTTGAATTTTACTCTATGGGGACAGGAACCAAAGGAAGGCTTGATGTGGCCAGTAGGAGACAGAGATGGAAAATTTCCACCCCAGAAGACTTTCCACTAAGGGAGGAAATCTGGAGACAAAAGGGTTCAACAGCACTATTTTCACTTCCCTGTTGCTTTGTGAAATAATGTTATTTGGACTGAAGTTTTAGTTTCTCCTCCATAGGCTTCATATGTCCCTGGCTGCCTTTGTAAACATGAGTCAGTATAATGGCACGATAAAAATAGAATCAAGGGCGAAAATAAAACTAAGAAGAATTCCAAAGAGAATGTCAGTTTTTTTTTAAATTTAGAACTTCTCTGAGGTACTAGAAACTTCTACATGGCTTCAGACTGGATAGTCACTCTTCCTTCAGAAATCTACCCAAATTACATAGTTTGGTAGAATTAGAGCTCATAAAGATGATGCAGACTTAATTTTTCTAGGCTCTGTGACCTTTGAGCCAGGATCTAAGAGCTGACAAGACAGCTCTCACGAAGGACTTCTATGAACTTCTAATAACTTCTTGGTGACAGAAATTAAAATTTTGATTAGAAATCTGGGTATAGAGCAATATTGCTTGCAGGACTTCCCTGGTGGTCCAATAGTTACGACTCCACACTTTCAATGTAGGGGGCACGGATTCAGTCTCTGGTTTGGAAACTAAGATCCCATATGCTGTGCAACACAGCCAAAAAAAAAAAACAACCCTAAAAATAAATTGTTTGGGACCTTTGCTTTCCTGGAGGACCTGCCTGCAATGCAGGAGACACAAGTTCGATCCCTGGGTCAGAAAAATCCCCTGGAGAAGGAAATGGAGATCCACTTCCACTCTAGTATTCTTGCCTAGAAAGTTCCATAGACAGAGGAGCCTGTTGGGCTACAGTCCATGGGGTTGCAAAGAGTCAGACACAACTGAGCGACTAATACTTTCACTTTGCCTTCCAGAGCCACCGTTCTAAATCAGTCAGGCTGGGGGAGAAAGATACATTTGGGGAGCTCAAAATCCCTTGGATTTGAAGTTTTATTATGCTCTTTCTTTGTATTATAGTTCAGATAATCTAAAAATGCAGAGATAAGGATGCTAAGGAAAATGAAATCCATACCTTATCCAACCCCCCCCCCCCACAGTTTTAACCCATTGGTTTAATATATCCTTTTCATCTAATTCAGTCCTAGACATGAATAAGAAGGAATACTGAGGTTCAACTTTGCCTTTTCCTTTCTTGTTTTAAAAGTCTGAAAGGCAGACAAAAAAGATAGAGCTGGGTTTAGGGTAAAACTAATGCATGAAGGGAATTCCCTGGTGGTCCAATGGCTAAGACTCCACACTCCCAATGCAGGGGGCCCAGGTTTGATCCCTGGTCAGGGCACTAGATCCCACAGGCCTAAAAAAAAATAATAATAAGTCAGGAGTTCTTCAACTAAACATCCTGCATGCCACAACGAAAAACTGAAGATCTTGCGTGCCGCTGTTAAGAACCATTGTAGTCAAGTAAAACAAACAAACAAAAGTAATGCAAGGAAATTGAGACTCTCTACGAATCTGGTTGAGTCTTTGGCCTCCTCATCTGAACAGAAATAAATTGTTACAGAACTAAAGCAGAGGCAAACAAACAACATCAGCCAAATGGGAATTCTCAGTCGCTCAGCTCAGGAACAGAAGATTTTTTCTCTTCAACGCCAACCTATGGTAGAGGAAGTGAAGCTTCATTTTGACTTGAGGAGGAAGTATCTCTGTGTCCCGAGACCTGGACATCAGACTAAGGGGAGAGGGAAGAGGTTGACAGAGAAAAATATAAAAACTAGGAAAGAGAGACAGAAGTGTGTGTGTTGTTGTTTTTGTTGAGTTGGTAAGTCATGTCCAACTTACTGCAACTCCATGGGCTGTAGCCCGCCAGGCTCCTCTGTCCATGGAACTTTCCAGGCAGGAATACTGCAGCTGGTTGTCATTGCCTTCTCCAGGGGATCTTCCTGACCCAGGGACTGAACCTGAATCTCCTGCGGCTCTTGCATTGGCAGGCGGATTCTTTACCCTCTAAGCCACCAGGGAAGCCCCCAGAAGTATGTAAAGATGGGCAAAAAGAAGCAAGAACTTGTAGCAAAACTCTGTCAAAAGTGTTTCCAAGGAAAATTAATTGTAGAGTTAATGATACAGATTTCAACTTTGATGTTAGAGATTTATGCTAAATCTTTAAGGCAGAGAATGTCAAGTGATAGCAAAGACTGACAGAAAACAGAAGCCAAAACAGTTCATGGTAAGAGCCAGTGAAGATGAGCTATTCCACACATGGTATTCGGCCTTAAAATAAAACATATGGCATTAAGTTCAATTTGCCCCTCTAACTTACATCATATTTCAATTTTGAATAATTTTTCAACTGGAAAAATTACAAAATGCTTCAGAAACTTTACAAATGCAGTAATCATATGATTTGACGCCAAAATGAAAATCTCTCTGAGGTGGAAAATGGGAGTTATTCAAGAGCAAACAGCATCCATTACAATCAATTATATTCTACATAACAAAATCTCTAGTGCGCAACAAGCCATTACAGCTTCATAGGAAGTCAGAATGTTGTACTTAATAAAGCAATTATAATCTGTCATTTTGTCCTCAAGATAAGCAGTACTGTCCTGAAGCTTACCTTATGGATTTCTTTGGTATAAATTAGACCCACTGAAGTATAGTGAGAAATTTTTAAATGTCATATTAATTCTACTCTATGGAATATGCAACATGTTCCTAAACTCTCATATGTTCATGTGAATTTTTATAGAATATCAATTAAAATTAATCTGCAGCAGCAATGTACTAAAACTTTATATATAATACTGTAATTGCATCTGCAGGAAAGAGTGATTATAAAAATACCCAAGATAAAGTCTAAAAAATGAATGTGGAAAAATAGAATCACGTTTTTAGAGAAGTTACAAGTTATACATTATTACAAAAAAGTTGACCTTTATACCATTATGTACTATCAGAAGGGTGCCAGGGCTTTTGTTTTGCTGAGTTTTTCTGGAAGCACAGATCAAATTCAGTTTTAAATTGCTCTGGTCTATTGAATCAACTTAACAGGCACTGCTGACTAACTGTAGAGATCAGGAATAAGACTGAATTAGAAAGGACTTTGAGGGCTTCCTGGTGGCTCAGTGCTAAAGCACCTGTCTGCTAATGCAGAAGACACAGGTTCTAACCCTGGTCCATTCCGGGAGATCCGACATGCCATGGGGAAACTAAGTCCATGTGCTACCACTGTTGAGCCTGTGCTCTAGAATCCAGGAGCTGCAGCTGCTGAAGCCTGCACACCTAGAGTCTGTTTTCCACAACAAGAGAAGCCACCACAATGAGCATCCCACATAGCACATCTAAAGAGTAGCCCCCACTCGCCACAACCAGAGAAAAAGCCTCCTCAGCAATGAAGACCCGGCACAGTGAAAAATATAAACAAACAGAAATGACTTTGAGGCACTGAGCTTGGGCAATGCTATAAAGGTAAGTAAGGATATGAATTTTGGGGCCAAAAGATGAAAGGTTTGGAAAGTTCCTTGGTGATCCAGTGGTTAATCTTACAATGCAGGGGGTGCAGGTATGATCCCTGCTTAGGGAACTAAGATCCCACATACCTCATAGCAAAACAAAACAAAACCAAAGCACAAAATAAGAAGCCACTCATAACAAATTCAACAAAAACTTTAAAAAATGGTACACATCAAAAAAAAATGATAAATGATTTGGCCCTATTTATGTGAGGCAGTCAGAGATTTAAAGTGAAAATCTGGGGGTCATGACAGAAAGACATTGGGATTGGAGATACAGATTCCCAGGTCATCCAAAGATAATAGAAAGTGTGGCAAGTTATGAGTTTATCAAGATAAGAAAC
>SJYX01005256.1:0-56735 GCA_006410675.1 Oreotragus oreotragus
ATTGGGGGCAGGAGGAGAAGGGGACAACCGAGGATGAGATGGCTGGATGGCATCACAGACTCGATGGACGTGAGTCTGAGTGAACTCCGGGAGATGGTGATGGACAGGGAGGCCTGGCGTGCTGCGATTCATGGGGTCGCAAAGAGTCGGACACGACTGAGCGACTGAACTGAACTGAACTGAAGTGACTGGTAATGCTTTGCTTGCCTTCTCTTATTTAATCCTCACAAAAACTTTTCCAAGATAATCATCATGATCCACATTTGAAGAGGGAGGATACTGAGGCTTAGAGAGATTAAGTAACTTGCCTGAGGACACATTGTTGGTAAATGGTACTGAAATGAAACGCTAAAATCCATTCAAACAATCACTCTATTAGTGTCAAGCAACAGAAAAAATAATTAATGAGGAATTGTTTAGATGATTTAAGCACTGAAATCATAGTGGTGAGTTTCTTCGCTCAACAGGACATTTACCCATCATTCCCCTCATCTTCACTCCAAGACTGAATATCTCTAGCAGTCAAGCCACCCTATGGAGGTATTAGCCACAAGACAGACTGAGTAAGAGTGTGTGGTCAAGTCACTATGGTCAGTTCCCTTGTAGGAAACACAGAACCTGATGTGCACCATAATGGTGCACCAACAAGAAAGCCTTCCCTTGGGCCTCAAAGTCAGCCTGGCTTTCCCCCATACCCAAGCTACTCTGTGGTCTATTTAAATAATGCAGAGTGAGGAAAGCTGGAATTGAAAAGGATAGTGAACTTTGTTAGAAGTCCTGGATTTGTATCTTAGCTTGATCACTTATTTGTATATCTCTTTCTTCTCTAGGCTTCAATGATGAGATCAAACTCAAGAACCTGTAATATTATTTTCTGCCCTGATATTCTTTGATTCTCTAATATTGCCATCCGGCCGCCCTGGTTACTAGAACCAAAGACTAGAATTATTTGCCATAGGGACAGCAATAAGACCCATCTGCATCTCTACCTTATACATAAATCTTTCCCTATACCTATATCTAGTCTCTGCCTATCAGAATATATTTAGAATCCAGGCTCTGCAACTTACAAGCTGTGTGACTAGAATGAGTTACATTATTGCTCTGTTTTCCCACTTACTTATCACAATAGAGGAAAATGGAAGGTGTTATTAAGGCAAGGAAAGCATGTAAAACTCTCAGTGCAAGGCTCAATACTTTGTAGTTTCTTTCCCATAGGGCAATGGGAGAAAGACTGAGAAGAGTTATTGAGGAGATACAAGTCCATCCACAGTAAACCAGTGGCAACACTTAGCTCCCTACCACCTTGGGAACCTTACTGAAAATGCCTATGGCACATCCTTCATGTGTAATAATGCAAAAGGTAACAAGATGCCATACATCATATTTCATACAGTATGCCATACTTCAAAAATTCCTTTTGTTCATGTGAATATGTGACCAAAAAAGAAAACTATTCAACCAGACACTGTATTAGTAATATCACCTATACTGTCTTATTTAATCCTTACAACAATAGTGTAACATAGCTACACATAAGGAAACTGTTACAGATAAGAAAACTGAGGCTCAGAAGGATTTGGCATCTTGGCTAAGGAGCGACAGTAAAGAATAAAACTGCAAATTGAACTCAAGTCCATCTGATATTTTTTATTTACTTAATTTTAACTGCAGGATAATGGCTTTACAATGTTGTGTTGGTTTCTGCCATACATCAACATGAATCAGCCATAGGTATACATATATTCCCTCCTTCTTAAACCTCCCTCCCACCTCCCACCCTACCACAACCATCAAGGTTTTCAGAGCGCACCATGTTGAGCTCCCTGTGTTGCACAGCAACTTCCTATTAGCTATCTATTTTACATATAGTAATATATATATTTCAATGCTATTCTTTCAATGTGTATATTTCAATGCTACTCTTTCTAACTCTTCAATTTGTCTCATGCTCTCCTGCCCCTGTTGTGTCCATAAATCTGTTCTCTACGTGTGAATCTTTATCCCTGCCCTGTAAATAGGTTCATCAGTACCATTTTTCAAGATTTCATATATGTGCACTAATATACAGTGTTTGGTTTTCTTTCTGACTTATGTTCTGACTTACTACACCCTGTATAACAGGCTCTATGTTCATCCATTTCACTAGAACTGACTCAAATTCATTCCTTTTTATGGCTGAGTAATATTCAATAGTATATATATGCACCACAACTTTTTTATTCATCTGTCAATGGATGTCTAAGTTTCTTTCATTTCCTGGCTATTGTAAATAGTGCTGAAATGAACACTGGCATACATGTTTTCCAATTATGATTTTCTCAGAGTATATGCCCAGTAGTGGGATTGCTGGATCTTATGGTAGTTTTACAGAGAAGGCAATGGAAACCCACTCCAGTACTCTTGCTTGGAAAATCCCATGGGTGGAGGAACCTGGTAGGCTGCAGTCCATGGGGTCACTAAGAGTCAGGCATGACTGAGCAACTTCACTTTCCCTTTTCACTTCCATGCATTGGAGAAAGAAATTGCAACTCACTCCAGTGTTCTTGCCTAGAGAATCCCAGGGATGGGGGAGCCTGGTGGGCTGCTGTCTATGGGGTCACACAGAGTTGGACATGACTGAAGTGACTTAGCAGCAGGAGCCAGGTAGTTTTATTCCTAGATTTTAAAGAAATCTCCATCTCCTTGGTGGCTATACCAATTTATGTTCCTACGAACAGTGCAAAAGTGGTCCCCTTTTTTCCCATCCTCTCCAGCATTTATTGCTTGTAGATGTTTCGTGATGGCTATCTGACTGGTATGATGTGACATTTCATTGTAGTTTTCATTTGCATTTCTATAATAATAAATGATATTAAGCATTTTCAAATGTTTATTAGCCATCTTTGTGTTTTCTTTGGAGAAATGTCTCCTCTGCCCCCTTTATATATATATTTTTTCCTGGTATTGAGCTTCATGAGCTGCTTATATATTGTAGAGATTAATTTTTTCATTTGTAATTATTGTCTCCAATTCGGAGGGTTGTCTTTTCCTCCTGTATAAAATTTCCTTTGCTTTGCAAAAGTGTTTAAGTTTAATTTGGCTCCATTTATTTTTCTTTTTATTTCCATTACTCTAGGAGGTGGGTCATAGAGGATCTTACTGTGATTTATATTAAAGAGTCTTATGCCTATGTTTTCCTCTAAGAATTTTACAGTTTCTGGTCTTAAATTTAGGTTTTTAACACATTTTGAGTTTATTTTGCTGTATGGTATTAGGAAGTGTTCTCTTTTACATGTATCTGACCAGTTTTCCCAGCACCATATTATCCCACGATATCTTTTCTCCATTTTATATTCTTGCCTCCTTTATCAAAGATAAGGTACGCATAGGTGTATGGGTTTATCTCTGGGCTTTCTATCTTGTTCCATTGGTCCATATTTCTGTTTTGCTGTCAGTGCTATACTGTTTTGATGACTGTCAGTCAGTTCAGTTCAGTTACTCAGTCATGTCTGACTCTTTGCCACCCCATGAATTGCAGCATGTCAGGCCTCCCTGTCCATCACCAATTCCCGGAGTTCACACAAACTCAAGTCCATCAAGTCGGTGATGCTATCCAGCCATCTCATCCTCTGTCGTCCCCTTCTCCTCCTGCCCCCAATTCCTCCCAGCATCAGAGTCTTTTCCAATGAGCTAACTCTTCGCATGAGGTGCCAAAGTATTGGAGTTTCAGCCTCAACATCAGTCCTTCCAAAGAACTCTCAGGACTGATCTTTAGAATGGACTGGTTGGCTCTCCTTGCAGTCAAAGGGACTCTCAAGAGTCTTCTCCAACATCACAGTTTAAAGCATCAGTTCTTTGGCTCTCAGCATTCTTCACAGTCCAACACTGACATTCACAGCCTTGACTAGACAGACCTTTGTTGGCAAAGTAATGTCTCTGCTTTTGAATATGCTGTCTAGGTTGGTCATAACTTTCCTTCCAAAGAGTAAGTGTCTTTTAATTTCATGGTTGCAGTCACCATCTGCAGTGATTTTGGAGCCCCCCAAAATAAAGTCTGACACCGTTTCTACTGTTTCCCCATCTATTTCCTGTGAAGTATCTTCGGTGCTCAGCTTTCTTCACAGTCCAACTCTCACATCTATACATGACCACTGGAAAAACCATAGCCTTGACTAGACAGACCTTTGTTGGCAAAGTAATATCTCTGGTTTTCAATATACTATCTAGGTTGGTCATAACTTTCCTTCCAAGGAGTAAGCGTCCTCCAATTTCATGGGTGCAGTCACCATCTGCAGTGATTTTGGAGCCCCCCAAAATAAAGTCTGACACCGTTTCTACTGTTTCCCCATCTATTTCCTGTGAAGTGATGGGACCAGATGCCATGATCTTAGTTTTCTGAATGTTTTAAGCCAACTTTTCACTCTCCTCTTTCACTTTCATCAAGTGGCAAAACCAATACAATATTGTAAAGTAAAAAAATAAAATTAAAAAAAATAAAAAAGAGGCTTTTTAGTTTCTCTTCACTTTCTGCCATATAGGTAGTGTCATCTGCATATCTGAAGTTATTGATATTTCTCCCCACAGTCTTGATTCCAGCTTGTGCTTCTTCCAGCCCAGTGTTTCTCATGATGTACTCTGCATATAAGTTAATTCCAAGGCCAAATTTGCCTGTTACTCCAGGTGTTTCTTGACTTCCTACTTTTGCATTCCAGTCCCCTATAATGAAAAGGACATCTTTTGGAGGTGTTAGTTCTAGAAGGTCTTGTAGGTCTTCATAGAACCATGCAACTTCAGCTTCTTCAGTGTTACTGGTTGGGGCATAGACTTGGATTACTCTGATACTGAATGATTACCCTTGGAAACAAACAGAGATCATTCTGTAGTTTTTGAGATTGCACCCAAGGACTGCATTTTGGACTCTTTTGTTGACTATGGTGGCTACTCCATTTCTTCTAAGGGATTTCTCCTCGCAGTAGTAGATATAACAGTCATCTGAGTTAAATTCACCCTTTTCAGTCCATTTTAGTTTGCTGATTTCTAGAATGTCAGTGTTCACTCTTGCCATCTCCTGTTTGACCATTTCCAATTTGCCTTGATTCATGGACCTAATATTCCAGGTTCCTATGCAATATTGCTCTTTACAGCATCAGACTTTGCTTCTATCACCAGTGACATTCACAACTGGCTATTGTTTTTGCTTTGGCTCCATCTCTTCATTCTTTCTGGAGTTATTTCTCCAGTGATCTCCAGTAGCAATTTTGGCATCTACTGACCTGGGGAGTTCCTCTTTCAGTATCCTCTCATTTTGCCTTTTCATACTATTCATGGGATTCTCAAGGCAAGAATACTGAAGTGGTTTACCATTCTCTTCTCCAGTGGACCACATTCTGTCAGACCTCTCCACCTTCACCCGCCCATCTTGGGTGGCCCCACACAGCATGGTTTAGTTTCATTGAGTTAGACAAGGCTGTGGTCAATGTGATTAGACTGACTAGTTTTCTGTGATTATGGTTTGTGTGTCTGCCCTCTGATGCCTCTTCGAACACCTACCATCTTACTTGGGTTTCTCTTACCTTGGACGTGGGTAGCTTTGTAGTATTATCTGAAGTCAGGAAGGTTGATTCCTCTGGCCCCATTCTTCTTTCTCAAGATTTCTTTGGGTAAAAGGGATCTCTTTTTTTTCCATATACATTTTGAATTCTTTTTTTCTGGTTCTGTGAAAAATGTTGTTGATAATTTGATAGAGATTGCATTGAATCTGATTGATAGAGATTGCTTTGCTTTGTATAGTTATTTTCACAATATATGTTGTCTTTGATTTCTTGCATCATTGTCTCATAGTTTTTTGGTATATAGCTCTTTTGTCTGCTTAAGTTAGTTGATTTCTAGGTATTTTATTCTTTTGTTGCAATGGTGAATGAGATTGATTATTTAATATCTCTTTCAGAATTTTGTTTTCTTAATGAAAAGAATTTCTGTGTATTGATTTTGTATTCTGTGATTTACTAAATTCACTGATTAGCTCTAAATATTTTTTGATATTATTTAAAGGTTTTATATGTATAGTATCATGTCTTCTGCAAAGAGTGAGAGTTTTACTTCTTTTTTTCCAAACTGGATGCATTTTATTTTTTTATATTGTCATATTATTGTGCCTAGGACTTCCAAAACTTTGTTGAAAAATAGTGACAAGAGTGAGCACCCTTGTTTTGTTCTTGATCTTAGATGAGGTACTTTCAGTTTTCCACTGTTGAAAATAATGTTTGCTGTGGGTTTATCATATATGGACTTTATTATGTTGAGTTAGGTTCCTTCTATGCTCACTTTCAGGGGAGTTTTTGTCATAAATGGGCACTGAATTTTGTCAAAGGCTTTTTCTCCATTGATTGAGATGATCATATGATTTTTATCTTTTAATTTGCAAATATGGTTATCACAATGATTGATTTGTGTATATTGAGGAATTCCTGTATCCTTTGGATAAGCCTGATGGTCATAGTGTATGATCTTTTTAAATGTGTTTTTGGATTCTGTTCACTAGAATTTTAAGGATATTTGTACCTATGATCATCAGTGATATAGGCCTGAATTTTCTTTTTTTGTGACATGTTTTTCTAGTTTTGGTACCAGGGTGATGGTGGCCTTGTAGAATGAGTTTGGAAGTGTTCCTTCTTCTGCAACTTTTTGTAAGAGCTTGAAGATAGGCTTAACTCTCCTTTATATGTTTAATATATTTCACCTTTGAAGCCATCAGACCCTGAGCTTTTGTTATTGGGGGAGTTTTTTAAATCACAGTTTTGACTTCAGTTCTTGTGATTGGCTTATTCAAAATTTGTATTTCTTCCTGATTCATTCCTGGAAGGTTGAACTTTGCTAATTATCTGTCCATTTCTTCCAGTTTGTCCATTTTATTGGCATATAGTTGCTCATGATAGTCTATGGTTCTTCGTAATTCTCCATTGTTAGTTCTAAGCCCTCCTTTTTCATTTCTAATTTTGTTGATTTGAGTCTTCTGAAGTTTTTTTTCTTGATAAATCTGGCTAATGGCTCGTCAATTTTGTTTATCTTCTAGAAGATAAACAGCTTTTAATTTTATTGATTTTTAATGTTGTTCCTTCATCTGTTTTTCCTTTATTTCTGCTCTTTATGATTATTTCTTTCAGCTAACATTGGTGATTTTTCTTCTTCTCTTTCCAGTTGCTTTAGGTGTAAGGTTTGGTTGACTATTTGATGCTTTTTGTTGCTATTTTTATTGAGGTAGTATTGTATTGCAATAAACTGCTCTCTTACAACTGCTCTTGTTGCCTGCACAGGTTTTGAATCATTATATTTTCATTGTCATTTGTTTCTAGGTATTTTTGATTTCCTCTTTTATTTCTTCAGTATCCTGTTGGTTATTTGGAAATATATTGTTTAATGTTAATATGTTTGTGTTTTTTACAACTTTTCTCCCTGTAATTGATAACTAGTCTCATAGCACTGTGGTCAGAAAAGATGCTTGATAAAATTTCAATTTTCTTAAATTTACCAAGGCTTGATTTGTGACTCAAGATGTGATCTATCTTGGAGATTGTTCCATATGCACTTGAGGATAAACTGTATTCTTCTGCATTTGGATGGAATGTCCTGAAAATATCAGTTAGATTGGTCTGGCCTAATGTGTCATTTTAAGGCTTGTGTTTCCTCATTACTTTCCTCTTTTATGACCTGCTGTTTGGTGTAAGTGTGGTGTTAAAGTCCCCTACTATTATTATTATTATTTTTTAACCTGTAAATTTCCCCTTTTAAGCCTGTTAGTGTTTGCCTAATGTATTGAGGTGCTCTTATATTGGGTGCATAAATATTTGCAATTGTTATATCTTCTGCAATTGATTCCTGGATCATTATGTAGTGTTCTTACTTATCTCTTCTAATGTTTGTTATTTTGCAGTCTATATTGTCTGATACAACAATTGTTACTCGGACATTTTTTTGATTTGTATTTTCATGGAATATCTTTTTCCATCCTCTCACTTTCCATCAGCTCAGTTTGCATGTGTCCTTAGGTCTGAAGTTGGTCTCTTATAGGCAGCATATGTATGTGGATTTTTTAAAAATCTTTTCAGCCAGCCTGTATCTTTCTGTTGGAACATTTAATCCATTTTCATGTAAAGTAATTATTGATATATATGTTCTTTCTTAATTGTTTTGCCAAAGAAATCTTGAGAAAGAAGAATGAAGTTGAAGAAATCAACCTTCTTGACATCAAATTATACTACATAATTAGTCATCAAGACAGTATGGTACTGTCACAAAAACAGAAATATAGAAGTGGTAAAAGATAGAAACCCATACATAAATCCACACATATAGGGAACCTTATCTTTGACAAAGGAGGCAAGAATACACAATGGGGAAAAGATAATCTCTTTAACAAGCAGTGCTGGAAGAACTGGAGAGCTATGTGTACAAGGATGAAATTAGTGCACATCCTAACAACATATACTTCAAGATAAACTCAAAATGGATTAAATACCTAAATGTAAGACCAGAAACTATAAAACTCTTAGAGGAAAACATAAGAGGAACACTTGATTACATAAATCATAGCAAGACCCTCTATTGTACACCTCCTATAGTAATGGAAATAAAAACAAAAATAAACAAGTGGGACCTAATTAAACTTAAAAACTTTACACAGCAAAGGAAACTATAAACAAGGTGAAAAGATAACCCTCAGAATGGGAGAAAATAATAGCAAATGAAACAACTGACAAAAATTAATTTCCAAATCATGCAAGTAGCTCATCCAACTTAATACCAGAAAAACAAACAACTCAATCAAAAATTGGGCAAAAGACTTAACAGATATTTCCCCTAAGAAGACATACAGATAGCTAATAAACAGATGAAAAGATGCCCAACATCACTCATTAGCAGAGAAATGCAAATCAAACCTGCAATGAGATATCACCTCACACTGGTCACAGTGACCTACTTAAAAAAAAAAAAAAGCCACAAACAATAAATGCTGGAGAAGGTACAGAGAAAAAGGAACCCTCTTGCACTGTTGGTGGGAATGTAAATTGATACAGCCACTATGGAAGACGTTACAGAGATTCCTTAAAAAAACAACAACAACAACAACTGGAAATGAAACTACTATTTGACACAGAAATCTCACTATTGGCATATATCCTGAAGAAACCACAAATCAGAAAAGACTCATGTACCTCGATGTTCAGAGAAGGAAATGGCAACCCACTCCAGTACTCCTGTCTCTTATACACATCTAGATGTGTATAAGAGACAGNCTATTTGACACAGAAATCTCACTATTGGCATATATCCTGAAGAAACCACAAATCAGAAAAGACTCATGTACCTCGATGTTCAGAGAAGGAAATGGCAACCCACTCCAGTACTCTTGCCTGGAGAATCCCATGGAGGGAGGAGCCTGGTAGGCTACAATCCATGGGGTCGCAAAGAGTTGGATATGACTGAGCGACTTCACTTTCACTTTCACCCCGATGTTCATTGCAACATTATTTATAATAGCTAGGACATGGAAGCAACCTAGATGTCCATCAACAAGTGAATGGATAAAGAAGCTATGGACATATATACAGTGGAATATTACTAAGGCATAAAAAATAATGCATGGATGAACCTAGAGATTATTATGCAGAGTGACTTAATTTAGAAAGAGAAAAACAAGTGCTGTCTAATGTTGTAACATTCATGCTATATATTAATCCAGAAAGATGGTGCTGATGAACCTATTTTCAGGGAAGCATCAAAGATGCAGATATAGGGAATAGATTTATGGACATGGGCTGGGGGGAGGAAGCAGAGTGTGGGACGAATGGAGAGAGTAGCATGGAAACATATACACTACCATATATTAATTAGAGAGCCCATGGGAATTTGCTGTATGACTCAGGGAACCCAAACCAATGCTCTGTAACAATTTAGATGGGTGGAAATGGGTAGGAGGTGGAAGGGAATCTCAAGAGATAGTGGACAAGTGTATACTTATGGCTGATTTCTGTTTATGTATGGTAGAAATCAACACAGTATTATAAAGCAAGTATCCGTGAATTAAAAATAAATAAATGGGTAGGAGGTGGAAGGGAATCTCAAGAGATAGTGGACAAGTTTATATTTATGGCTGATTCCTGTTGATGTATGGTAGAAATCAACACAGTATTATAAAGCAAGTATCTGTCAATTAAAAATAAATAAATTAAAAAATGTATAACATGTGGTAGTAAAAGTTTTAGAAGTATTCATTTAAAAATTACAGCAATGAAGAAAATTCTGAAACAAGAAAAACTATCTTCAAAGCAGTAGGAAAATCTTAGGATTTTTTAAAATATAAATTTATTTATTTTAATTGGATGCTAATTACAATATTGTATTGGTTTTGCCATACATCAACATGAATGCGCCACAGGTATATACGTGTTTCCCATCCTGAACCCCCCTCCCTCCTCCCTCCCTGTACCATCCCTCTGTGTCATCTCAGTACACCAGCCCCAAGCATCCAGTATCATGCATCGAACCTGACTGTCCCCTCATACTCTCCCTTTTGTGATGAAGATTGTGGTCTTGATAAACAGTTGGTCAGTTTCTAGTTCCTCACCTCAAAAGAGAGGCCTAATTTGCAAATTACAGTGTATAGCTCTTCTACCCTGTCTGGGAGCTAACTGAAGGACTAACTTTTGGGTTTTATCTTGCAAAACTGAAACATGGGTGAGAACTGGCAGATACTGCTTTTAAAAGCTGTAATGGTATTACAAGTCCACTGACATTTGTGACAAAGAGTTACAGGTGGAGACATACAATAGAATATCAAACGCCTAGAGGAGAAACTGAGATCAGCCTAAAAATTTAAGACATTCAAAAGCAACCATGCATATGTGGAACTTTAGAAAGTATGTGCAGGTCCAGAGAAGACACATGCTCAGATAAGACATGAAAAGACCTTAACCTTCTACCTCGGACTGATCCCTAAGCCTCTGAGTTCAGAGAAAGTGTAGTTGTTTGCTGAAGGGCTGACTCAGAACAGAGTCATTCTGCAAAGACTGGGATGTATCAGTGTCTTCTATTTGTGTGTGTGTGTTTTGTTTTGTTTTTGCTTGTTTGCACTTGGGAATCTCTGCCAAAACACCAGTTTAACATGGAAACAGGCCAGTGAAAAACTGGGCAAAAGAACTAAACAGACATTTCTCCAAAGAAGACAAACAGATGGCTAATAAGCACATGAAAAGATGCTCAACATCACTCATTTTTAGAGAAATGCAAATCAATCTCACACCTGTCAGAATGGCCATCATAAAAAACTCTACAAACAATAAGTGTTAGAGAGGATGTGAACAAAAGGGAACCCTCTTACACTGTTGGTGAGAATGCAAACTAGCACAACTAATATGGAGAACAGTGTGGAGATTCCTTAGAAAAACTGGGAATAAAACTGCCATATGATCCAACAATCCCACTACTGGGCATACATCCCTAGAAAGCCACATTTACCCCAATATTCATTGCAGCATTATTTACAATATCTAGGACATGCGAGCAACCTAGATGCTCATCAGCAGATGAATGGATAAGGAAGTTGTGGTACACATACACAATAGAATATTACTTAGCTATAAAATGGAACACATTTGAATCAGTTCTAATGAGGTGGATGAAACTGGAGCCTAATATACACAGTAAAGTAAGTCAAAAAGAGAAGACAAATACTGTATATTAATGCATATATATGGAATTTAGAAAGATGGTAACAATGATCCTACATATAGGGCAGCAAAAGAGACACAGATGTAAAGAACAGACTTTTGGACTCTGGGAGGTGAGGGTGGAATGATTTGAGAGGATAGCATTGAAACATGTATATTACCATATGTAAAATAGATGACCAGTGAAAGTTTGATGCATGAAGCAAGGCACTCAAAGTCTGTGCTCTGGGACAATCCAGGACAGGGTGGAGAGGGAGGTGGGAGGCAGATTCAGGATGGGGGAACACATGTATACCTGTGATTGATTCACCTTGATGTATGGCAAAAACCATCAGAATATTGTAAAGTAATTAACCTCCAATTAAAATAAATAAATCAATTAAAAAGTTAAAAAAATTAAAATAACAAAGATATTGGAGTACACATGACAAGGAGAGCTTTTATTAAAATAGCTTGAAAAAGTCTCAAAATAAATGTACTATAGAATTAAATAATTAAAAAAATCAAATGATGAGAAGGGAATCTAATTTTCAGTTTTTTTGTTATAATAATAAAATGCCCAGTTTTCAACAAAAATTATGAGACACAAAAAGAAACAAGGTATGGTGTTAGAAAGTGTTCTAATTTCATTCTTTTACAAGTGGTTGACCAGTTTTCCAAGCACTCAAAATGGATTAAAGATCTAAACATAAGACCAGAAATTATAAAACTCCTAGAGGAGAACATAGGCAAAATACTCTCTAACATACATCACAGTAGGATCCTCTATGACCCACCTCCCAGAATACTGGAAATAAAAGCAAAAGTAAACAAATAGGACCTAATTAAAATTAAAAGTTTCTGCACAACAAAAGAAACTATAAGCACGGTGAAAAAACAGCCTTCAGAATGGGAGAAAATAATAGCAAATGAAGCAACTGACAAACAACTAATCTCAAAAATATACAAGCAACTCCTGCAGCTCAATTCCAGAAAAATAAATGACCCAATCAAAAAATGGGCCAAAGAACTAAACAGACATTTCTCCAAAGAAGACATACAGATGGCTAATAAACACATGAAAAGATGTTCAGCATCACTCATTATCAGAGAAATGCCAATCAAAACCACAATGAGGTACCATTTCATGCCAGTCAGAATGGCTGTGATCCACAAGTCTACAAGCAATAAATGCTGGGGAGGGGGTGGAGAAAAGGGAACACTCTTACACTGTTGGTGGGAATGCAAACTAGTACAGCCACTATGGAGAACAGTGTGGAGATTCCTTAAAAAACTGGAAATAGAACTGCCTTATGACCCAGCAACCCCACTGCTGGGCATACACACCAAGGAAACCAGAATTGAAAGAGACACGTGTACCCCAATGTTCATCACAGCACTGTTTATAATAGCCAGGACATGGAAACAACCTAGATGTCTATCAGCAGACAAATGGATAAGAAAGCTGTGGTACATATACACAATGGAGTATTACTCAGCCATTAAAAAGAATACATTTGAATCAGTTCTAATGAGGTGGATGAAACTGGAGTCTATTATACAGAGTGAAATAAGTCAGAAAGAAAAACACCTATACAGTATACTAACGCATAATATGGAATTTAGAAAGATGGTAATGATAACCCTGTATGTGAGACAGCAAAAGAGACACAGAAGTATAGAACAGTCTTTTGGACTCTGTGGGAAAGGGTGAGGGTGGGATGATTTGGGAGAATGGCATTGAAACATGTATAATATCATATATGAAATGAATCACCAGTCCAGGTTTGATGCATGATACAGGATGCTTGGGGCTGGTGCACTGGGATTGTATGGGGAGGGAGATGGGAGGGGCGTTCAGGATTGGGAACATGTGTACACCAGTGGCAGATTCATGTTGATGTATGGCAAAACCAATACAATAATGTAAAGTAATTAGCCTCCAATTAAAATAAAAAAATTTATATTAAAAAACATTTTTAAAAAAGAGACTACATACATGAAAGGTTATTGGATATTTTTCAAACTTTTAAAGATCTTGAAAATGAAATATCTAGTTGTTTCAAAACCCTAGGTGCCATCAATAGATGAATGGATTAACTAAATGTGGTACATATATTCAATGGAATTTTTTTCAGTCTTAAAAAGAAATGTAATGGACCTGTCCACAGAGTCTGACTACCCCGTGGAAACCCTCTTCACCACCCCTTTTTGATGGATTCAGGATCCCTAAGTAAGCCTGGTTTCTTGGAAGACTCATCGTAGGCCTGATAAAATCTAGCAGGTATGAACTGCCCAGGACTTTTGCTTCTGTGAGCTGAGGTAGCAATAAAAATGCCTGGAGGCACCTTTCTATCTCAGCTCAGTAAAATTCTCCAGGGACTCCCCTGGTGGACCAGTGGTTAAGATTCTGCACTCCCAGTGCAGAGGGCCCGGAGTCAGTCGCTGGTTGGGGAACTAGATCCCACATGCCACAACTAAAGCTCTCACATGCCACAACTAAGACCCAGTGGAGCCTAGTTCATAATTTAATTTTAAAAATACTTAAAATAACGTGGTCCATGTGTGATCTGAGTCCGGGGTCATAGCCCCAACCAGTGATGTGCATATTCCTGGGGTCTAGTTTTCCTTCTGCCACAGATTCCCACGTGACCTTGTGTAAGTCATTCATAAGTCTGGCCTTGTTTTCCTTCCCTGTCAGTGATCAAGCTGCATATGAGCTGAAGTTTTAAGACTATTATTTGAGTACTTGATATTCAGAAGTTTTTAGTGGATAGATGTTTAAAGAATAAAAATGTTTTGGAACGTACCTTTTCATGTCCATGAATTTTGCAAGGCCACTTAGTTCAGGAGGCCTCTTTTGATCACTGGGTTTTACTGCCTAGGTTTCTACTCAACCTTGAATTGACCAACTCCATCCCCAAACAAGCACCAAAAGATAAACGTTGGTTTTCTCTTCTTTTGGACAAATCTTTTAATCTGGAGTCCACTATATCTGGGCTTCTCTGCTGGATCAGCAGTAAAGAATCTGCCTGAAATGCAGGAGACTTGGGTTCGATCTCTGGGTTGGGAAGATCTCCTGGAGGAGGAAATGGCAACGTACTCCATCTAGTATTCTTGCCTGACAAATTCCATGGACAGAGGAGTCTGGCAGGCTACAGTCCATGGGTCACGAAGAGTCAGACATGACTGAGGACACACATACCTCTATTTCCAGAGAGGTTTCTTTTCTCCCCTGCCCTCTGGTTGTGGGACCAGCTTTGCCTTGTGAATCTTCCCTTGTTGCCTTTACCTGTTTTCCTCTTTGAGGAACTCAAACAATCATTTAGATGGCGATTTGCTTAGAAATACCACCAAGGATTTCTGTAATATACTATATACCAATGCAACCAGGATTTGTAGCAAAACCTGCTCTTGTACAAATCACTTCTATTAAGCACTCAGATAAACCTGATGTAATTGTGAGAAAATCTGGGGTGCACTAAGTAGACCAGGATACCATACTTGGAATTCAAGAGTGTACGTGTTCAGTCACTGAGTTGTGTCTGACTCTTTTCGACCCCATGGACTATAGTCCACCAGGCTCCTCTATTCACAGGATTTCCCAGGCAAAAATACTGGACTGGATTGCCATTTCCTTCTGGAGTCCAAATTCTGACATCTGCTTTCTTTTTTTTTTTTTTTTNAAATTTTAATAAATACATGAATCTATAAGTTCAAGATGCTCAATAAATTCCCAGTAGGATAAACCAAGGACAGACACACAAAGATACATTACAAACTTTTGATAAGAAAAAGCAAAAAGAATCATGAGAACAACAAATGACTCATTATATACAAGTGATTCTCAATAAAATTACCAGCCAATTTCTCATCAGAAGGTAGATGGATGATATATCTAAAGACCTAAAAAAAATGTGCCAGCTGGGAGTATTATATCTGGCAAAACATATAACTTTAGGATGTTATATATAATTCCCAAGGTAACCAGAAGCAAAATATCAGCATAATATAAACAAAAGGAAATAAAAAGGGAATCAAAACATGTCACCACAAAAAAAAAAAAATCATGTTACAACATGGAAGAACCTTGAAGATATGATAATTAAGTAAGCCAATCAGAAAAGAACAACTATTGCATGATTCCACTTAGGTCAGGTAACTTCAAGTAGTCAAATTCAGAGACAGAAAGTAGAATGGTGGCTCCCAGGGATTGGATAGGGAGGAATGGCACTTACTATCTAATAGGTACGGAATTTTACATTGAGGAGGTGAAAAGTTCTACAATACTAGTGTTAGTTGCCCAGTTGTGTCCTACTCTTTGCAACCTCATGGACTATAGCTGGCCAGGCTTGTCTGTCCATGGATTTCTTCAGGCAAGAATGCTGGAGTGGGTAGCCATTCCCTCCCTCAGGTGATCTTCCTGACCCGAGAAACAAACCCAGGTCTCCCACATTGCAGGCATATTCTTAACGATCTGAGCCACAAGGAAAGGCAATATAGAAGGAGATATCAATACATCGCTTTCAGTAATGGATAGAAAATCAGAAGTTCATTAAGGAAATGGTGAACTTGGACAACAACATAAACTAATCAAACCTAAAACACATTCAGAACACTCCACCACAAAAAGTATCTTTCTATAATACATATGGAACATTCTTCAGGATAGGCAACATGTTGGACCACAAAACGACTTAATCAACTGGAAAAGATTGCAAGTATACAATGTATCTTATCTGATCATAATGGATTGAAGCAAAAATCAACAGTATAAAGAAAAATAGAAAATTAACAACTATTTGGAAATTAATTCATGAATTATTAAACAAAAGATAAGCTAAAGGAAAAAAATAAAATAGAAACTAGAAAATGCCATGAAACAAATAAAAATGAAGCTGCAGCATACCTAAAGTTATGGGTTCAGAAAAGTAGTGCTGGGGGGAAATTTATAGTTGAAAGTACACACATTAAAAATATAAACTTACCATATGATCCTGCAATCACATTCTTTGGAATATATCCAGAGAAAACCATAATTTGAAAGGATACATACACCCCAATATTTATTGAATCACTGTTTTAAATAACCAAGACATGTAAGCAACATAAATGTCCATCAACAAGGTAATGGATATATGGTACATATATATAGTGGGATATTACTCAGGCACAAAATGGAACAAAACTGTGCCATTTTCAGAGACATGGATGGACATAGAGTCTATCATAAACAGTGAAGTAAATCTGAAAGAGAAAAGCAAATACTGTATATTTAAACATACATATGGAATTTATAAAAATGGTTTAGATGATCTTATTTGCAAAGCAGAAATAGAAACAGACATAGAGAACAAATATATGGATACCATACTAAGGGAAAAAAGAAAGGTGGGATGAGTTGGGAGATTGAGATTGATATACATACACACACACATATATATATATATATACTACTGATACTATTTTATACGTATAAAATAGATAAATAATGAGAACATACTGTACAGCACAAGAAAGTCTACTCAATACTCTGTGATGGCCTAAATGGAAAAGAAATCCAAAAAAGAAAGCACATAGGTAAACATATAGCTGATTCACTTTGCTGTACAGCAGAAACTAACACAGTATTTAAAGTAACTATAGTCTAAAAAAATTAGCTAAAAAATGAATTAAAAAAAAAATCAAGATGATGCTGATCAGATCACTGCATGACTAATTTCAAGATGACAATCAGAACTGAGTGTGCTATTTCTACATATAGTCCCTTCCTTTTCTCTAAAAATGTTCTTGCCCACTGGTGGTCACTGAAGGAGTCAGCCTTTGGACAGGTGTCTATCCTCACACACACTGCCACACCACTCAGTTGTTGCCATCCATAATAGAGCAAACAGTTCTTTCAAAAAATAAAGCAAAAATAAAATAAAATAATAGGCATATGTCATCTTCTACCCACTCCAGCACTCTTGCCTGGAAAACCCCATGGGCAGAGGAGCCTGGTAGGCTGCAGTCCATGGGGTCGCTACGAGTCAGACGTGACTGAGCGACTTCACTTTCACTTTTCACTTTCCTGCGTTGGAGAAGGAAATGGCAACCCACTCCAGTGTTCTTGCCTGGAGAATCCCAGGGACAGAGGAGCCTTGTGGGCTGCTGTCTATGGGGTCGCACAGAGTCGGACACGACTGAAGCGACTTAGCAGCAGCAGCAGCAGCATATGTCATCTTCTAAATCTACAGAATGTACAAAACCAAGAGTGAACCCTAAGCTAAACTAAGAGATTTTGTGATTCTCTGGGTTGTCCCAGTGCACCAGCCCCAAGCATCCAGTATGTGTCAATATAAGTTAACCATCAATTTAAAAATGTACAATTCTGGTGAGTACTGTTGATAATAGAGAAGTGTATGCATGTGCTGGACCAGGGGTATGTGGTAAACTTTCACAATAATCTTACAATATTTTCAATAGGTTTACAATTGTAAACCTATAACTGCTCTAAAAAATAGCCTTTAATAAAATTTTAAAAATGTAAATAGACCTCAAATCAATACCTAACTTTGAATATTAAGAAATGTGATAAAGAAGAACAACTAAAGCTAAAGCTAGCAGAGGAAGGAAATAATATAGATTAGAGTAGGGGGGAAGAAAATGAGAATAGAAGATAATAGACAAATATCAGTAAAATAAAATGTGTCTTATTTGAAAATATCAATAAAATGGACAAAGATTTAGATTGACTAAGGAAAAAAAAGAGCTCAAATTTTGGAACATTAATACTAATATTACAGAAAAAGGGATTATAATTACATGGACAATTGTAAACCAACAAACTGGATAGCCTAGTGGAAATGTACAAAGTCCTAGAAGCATATAATCTACCAAACTGAATCATAAAGAAATAGCAAGTCAGAATTTATCTGTAATAGTAAGAAGGTTGAATCGGTAATTTCAGAAGTCTTAACAATAACAAAATGCCCAGGACCAGATGGCTTCCCTGTTGAATTATATCAAGCATTCAATGAATTAAAATCAATTGTCAAACTCTCAAAAAAATGGAATACAACACTTCCAAACTCCTTCTATGAGGCTAGTATTACCCTGATGTCAAGTCTAATCAAAGATAAGAGAATGTTTCAACATATGAATGTCAAACAATGTAATACACCACATTAATAGAATGAAGAGAAAATAAAATACATGATCATTTCAATTGATGCAAAATATGCATTTGGCAAAACTAAACACCATTTCAAGATAAAAGCCCACAATAAACTGAGAGTAGAAGGAAACTGCCTCAACATGATTAAGGCTATGTGTGAAAATAACTAACATTATACTCGATGGTAAAAGAATGAAAGTTTTTCTTCTAGGATCAGTGGCAAAGTGAGGATGCCCTATTTCGCCACTTTTATTCAGCATATTAATAGAAATTCTATTCAGAGCACTTAGGCAAGGAAAAGAAATAAAATAATCCAACTTGTTAGAAGATGATGCTATCTTATATATAAAAATCCTACATACCCACACACAAAAAGACAGCACCAATAAATGAATTCAGCAAGTTCCAAGATTAAAAAAATGAACACAAAATATCTTTTAATGGCTTATAATCTGTAAAAATAATGAATCATTGTGCTGTATACCTGAAATGAATATAATATTGTGAATATCTTAAAAGGAATTAAGGTAAAAAATTCCACTTACAATAGCATCAAAATGGATAAAATACTTAGAAATAAATTTAACCAAAGATGCAAAAGACTTGTACACTGAAAACTACAAAACATTTTTGAAAGAGAATAAAGAAGACAGAAATAAATGGAAAGACATCTTATATCAATGGATTGGAAAATTTAATATTGTTAAATGACAGAATTAAACAAAGTGATCTGTAGGTATAATGCAATCCTTGTTAAAATCCCAATGACATTTTTGCAGAAGTAGAAAAATTCATACGCAATTTCATATGTAACCTCAAGACATCACAAAAACTCTTGAAAAAGAAAACCAAAGTTGGAGAACTCAAAATTCCTGATTTCAAATCTTACTGTAAATTTAACATAATCAGAACAGTATGGTTATCCATAAGAATAGAGATATAGACTAATGGAATAAAATAGAGAGCCCCAACATATTTACACGCATATATAGCTAAGTGATTTTAGACAAGTGAGCTAAGACTATTCAATGGTGAAAGAAGAGTCTTCCCTACAAATGGTACTTCGAAAGTTGATATACTGGGAAACCTGTATGTGGGTCAAGAAGCAACAGTTAGAACCCTGTATGGAAAAATGAAAAGTTGTTATCCACAAAAACAAAAACAAAAACAAAAACAAATTTTGAAATTGGACCCTTACCTTAACCCATGTACAAGCATTAACTCAAAACGGATGAAGTAGAAATAGTTAAACATAAAAACTAAAACTAAAATTCTGAGCAGAAAATATAGGGTAAAATTTTATGACATTAGATTTGGCAAACAATTTCTAGTCTATGACATGAAACACATAAGCAACAAAAGAAAAACTGGAAAAATTGGACTTCATCAAATTTAAAACTTCTGTCATATTAAATGAAAGCATCTATCAACACAGTGACAACTTGCAGACTGAGAAAAAAAAATATTTTCAAATCATATGTTTCAGAAGGGGCTAATATCCAAAATAAAAATGACCCCTAAAATTCAAAATAAAATGCAAGCAACTTAATTCATAAATAAGCAAATAATTGGAATAGATAATTCTCCTAAGAAGAATATCAGTGTACAGTAAATTCACGAAAAGCTGCTCAATTTCATTAATTGTTGTTGCTGCTGCTGCTGCTGTTAAGTTGCTTCAGTCATGTCTAACTCTCTGCGACCCCATAGATGGCAGACCACCAGGCTTCTCTGTCCCTGGGATTCTCCAGGCAAGAATACTGGAGTGGGTTGCCATTTCCTTCTCTGTTAGGGGGATGCTATTCAAAACTATAAACAGAGACCATTTCACACACAGTAAGATGGCTATTATTTTTTAGAAAAAGAAAATAAGAATTCTGGTCAGGATTTGAAAAAACTAGAACCCTTGGGTCTTGCTGTTAGGAATCTAAAATGGAGCAACTACTATGTACAATAGTATGGTAGTTCCTCAAGAATTTAAACATAATATTACCATGTGATCCTATGAATCTTCTTTGGGTGTATAACCAAAAGAATTGAAATCAGGATCACAGATACTTGTACAAAGATGTTCTTCATAGCAATATTCAGAATAGCCAAAAAGTAGAAACAATTCAAATATCTATAAACCCATGAGTTGATGAACAAAATGTGCTACAACATAAAATGGAACATTATTCAACCTTAAAAAGGAAGCAAATTCAGATATATGGGCAGCATTGATGATGCTTGTAAACACAATCCATAGTGAAATAAGCCAGACACAAAAGAACAAATAGTGTACAATTTTACTTATATAAGGTACATAGTGTATGAAAATTAATAGGGACTAAAAATAGAAAAGAGTTTACCAGGGCTTGGGAATGGAGGAATAAGGGATTATTATTTGATGCATAAAGAATTTGCTTGGGATGATGAAAACTTCTGGAAATAGAAAGAAGTAATATTTGCAGTTTCTCACTCAGTCAGTCTCTCCCATCAGGAAGCTTCCATAAGCCTCTTATAGTTATCCATCAGAGGGCAGACAAACTGAAAACCACAGTCACAGAAAACTAATCTGATCACATGGACCACAGCCTTGTCTAATTCAATGAAACTATGAGCCATGCCTTGTAGGGGCACCCAAGACAGATGGGTCACAGTGGAGAGTTCTGACAAAACATGGTCCACTGGAGAAGGGAATGGCAAACCATTTCAATATTCTTGCTTTGAGAATCCCATGAACAGTATGAAAAGGCAAAAAGATAGAACACTGAAAGATGAACTCCCCAGGTTGGTAGGTGCTCAATATGCTACNCAAGACAGATGGGTCACAGTGGAGAGTTCTGACAAAACATGGTCCACTGGAGAAGGGAATGGCAAACCATTTCAATATTCTTGCTTTGAGAATCCCATGAACAGTATGAAAAGGCAAAAAGATAGAACACTGAAAGATGAACTCCCCAGGTTGGTAGGTGCTCAATATGCTACTGGTGTTTAGTGAAGAAATAACTCCCAAAAGAATGAAGAGATAGAGCCAAAGCAAAAACAACATGCAGTTGTGGATGTGACTGGCAATAGAAGCGAAGTCCAGTGCTGTAAAGAGCAATATTGCATAGGAACCTGGAATTTTAGGTCGACAAATCAAGGCAAATTGGAAGTGATCAAACAAGAGATAACAAGAGTGAACATCAACACTTTAGGAATCAGCAAACTAAAATGGACTGGAATGGGTGAATTTAACTCAGATGACTATTATATCTACTATTGTGGGCAAGAATCCCTTAGAAGAAATGGAGTAGCCATCACAGTCAACAAAACAGTCCGAAATGCAGTACTTGGATGCAGTCTCAAAAACGACAGAATGATCTCTGTTCATTTCCAAGGCAAACCATTCAATAGTACAATAATCCAAGTCTATGCTCAACTAGTAATCCTGAAGAAGCTGAAGTTGAACAGTTTTATGAAGACCTAAAAGACTTTCTAGAACTAACGCCCCCCAAAGATGTCCTTTTCAGTATAAGGGACTGGAATGCAAAAGTAGGAAGCCAAGAAACACTTAGAGTAACAGGAAACTTTGGCCTTGTAGTACAGAATGAAGTAGAGCAAAGGGTAATAGAGTTTTGCCAAGAGAATGCACTGGTGATAGCAAGCACCCACTTCCAACACACAAGAGGAGATTCTACACATGGACATCACCAGATGATCAATACTGAAATCAGATTGATTATATTTTTTTCAGCCAAGATGGAGAAGCTCTATACAGTCAGCAAAAACAAGACTGGGAGCTGACTGGCTCAGATCATGAACCCCTTATTGCCAAATTCAGACTTAAATTGAAGAAAGTAGGGAAAACCACTAGACCTTTCAAGTATGACCTAAATCAGATCCATTATGATTATACAGTAGAAGTGAGAAATAGATTCAAGTGATTAGATCTGATAGACAAAGTGCCTAAAGAACTATGGACAGATGTTTGTGACATTGTATAGGAGACAGTGATCAAGAACATCCCCAAGAAAAAGAAACACAAAAAAGCAAAATGGCTGATTCAAGTATGACCTAAATCAGATCCATTATGATTATACAGTAGAAGTGAGAAATAGATTCAAGTGATTAGATCTGATAGACAAAGTGCCTAAAGAACTATGGACAGATGTTTGTGACATTGTATAGGAGACAGTGATCAAGAACATCCCCAAGAAAAAGAAACACAAAAAAGCAAAATGGCTGTCTGAGGAGGTCTTACAAATAGCTGTGAAAAGAAGAGAAGCAAAAATCAAAGGAGAAAAAGAAAGATACACTCCTTTGAATCCAGAGTTCCAAAGAACAGCAAGGAGAGATAAGAAAGCCTTCCTCACTGATCATTGCAAAGAAATACAGGAAAACAATAGAATGGAAAAGATTAGAGATCTCTTCAAGAAAATTAGCGATATCAAGGGAACATTTCATGCGAAGATGGGCACAATAAAGGAGAGAAATAGTGTGGATCTAATAGAGTAGCAGAAGATATTAAGAAGAGGTGGCAAGAATACACAGAAGAACTACACAAAAAAGATTTTCACAACTCAGATAATCACTCACCTAGAGCCAGACATTCTGGAAAGTGAAGTCAAGTCTGCCTTAGGAAGCATCACTACGGACAAAGCTAATGGACATGATAAAATCCCAGTTGAGCTATTTAAAATCCTAAAAGATGATGCTGTGAAAGTGTTGCCCTCAATATGTCAGCAAATTTGGAAAACTCAGCAGTGGCCACAGGACTGGAAAAGGTCAGTTTTCATCCCAATCCCAAAAAAAGGCAATGCCAAAGAATGCTCAAACGACTGCACAGTTGGACTCATCTCACACTCTAGTAAAGTAATGCTCAAATTTCTCCAACCCAGGCTTCAACAGTATGTGAACCATAAAATTCCACATGTTCAAGCTTGTTTTAGAAAAGTTAAAGGAACCAGAGATCAAACTGCCAACATCTGTTAGATCATCAAAAAAGCCAGAGCGTTCCAAAAATCATCTATTTCTGCTTTATTGACTATGGCAAAGCCTTTGACTGTATGAACCACAACAAACTATGGAAATTTCTTCAAGAGTTGGGAATGCCAGACCACCTAACCTGCCTCTTGAGAAATCTGTATGAAGTTCAGGAAGCAGTAGTTAGAACTGGACATGGAACAGCAGACTGGTTCCAAATAGTGAGAAGATTATATCAAGGCTGTATATTGTCACCCTGCTTATTTAACTTATATACAGAGTACATCATGAAAAACGCTGGGCTGCATGAAGCACAAGTTGGAATCTGGATTGTTGGGAGAAATATCAATAACCTCAGATATGCAGATGACACCATTTTTATGGCAGAAAGTGAAGAAGAGCTACAGAGCCTCTTGACGAAATTCAAAGAGGACGGTGAAAAAGTTGGCTTAAAACTCAACATTCAGAAAACTAAGATCATGGCATCCCATCCCATCACTTCATGGCAAATAGATGGGCAAACAGTGGAAACAGTGACAGACTTTACTTTTTTTTTGGCAGGGGAGGAGGGGCTCCAAAATCACTGCAGATGGTGACTGCAACCATGAAATTAAAATAAGCTTGCTCCTGGGAAGAAAAATTATGTCCAACCTAGACAGCATAAAAAGCAGAGACGTTACTTTGCCAACAAAGGTCCATCTAGTCAAAGCTATGGTTTTTCCAGTAGTCATGTATGGATGTGAGAGTTGGACTATAAAGAAAGCTGAGCACCGAAGAATTGGCACTTTTGAACTGTAATGTTGGAGAAGACTCTTGAGAGTCCCTTGGACTGCCAGGAAATCCAAACAGTCCATCCTAAAGGAAATCAGTCCTAAATAATCATTGGAAGGACTGATGCTGAAGCTGAAGCTCCAATACTTTGGACACCTGATACAAAGAACTGGCTCACTGGAAAAGACCCTGATGCTGGGAAAGACTGAAAGTGGGAGGAGTAAGAGACAACAGAGGATGAGATATTTGGATGGCATCACTGACTCAATGGACTTGAGTTTGAGTAAACTCTAGGAGTTGGCGATGGACAGGAAAGCCTGGCATGCTGGAGTACATGGGTTCACAAACAGTTTGACATGACTGAGCTACTGAACTGAACTGAAGTGAATGCTTGCACATCTTTGTGAATGTACTTAATGTCACTATTGTAAATGGTACTTTTTGTTACATAAATTTTAACAATTCACAAAGAAAAATACACCTTAAGATTCTGTGAGTTGAATTATTCTCAATATTCTCTACATACATTATCCACTATCTCAAAGAAATGTACTTATGTCAGATGGAGATCCAGATCATATATTGTCCCAGGAGGCATTTGAAGGAGCTGGATCACATACAGAAAGAATTTAAGAGACAGTTTGGATCATTTACAGAGGCAACAAGAACAGCAGTGATTCAGTCAGAAGGAAAGTGCATTTGGCTTACAGAGATTAGCCTCATTGAGCCTCGTTTCCTTCTTGGAGCCCTTTATAATCACAGGATCTTCAAATTATGTCTTTCTTTCCTTTCTGTGCAATGAGAATGTACTGCCTATGTGGCCTTTTTCCTTTCATGGCATCAGTATTAACTAAAGTCAATAAAACTCAATTCTAATTCCTCTCTCAAAAGGTGTTGGCCTGAAAAGCATTCTTAGAAGCTTTGCTATGACCAAAGATCCAGTTTACAGGGGAAAATACATGAGTTAACAAGAATTAAACAAATCTAGGATTAAAGTCAAACTCTACCCATTATTGGTCAAGTGATCTCAAAGCCAGACAATTTATCTGTTTTGAACTTCAGTTTTTTCACCTGTAAATGGGCATTATAAGAATAATTACTACCACATAGTTTCTGTGAGGATTAAATGAGATAATGAACATTGTAAAGTGTCTTTCCTAATACAAGCACTAAAAAATAGCATTTTCTATAAGTATAAATTATAATGTAAAGTGACTTGAAAATTATCAAACGATAGGAGATGTTCAATACATCTTAGTTTCCCTGCACCCTTTCCCCAATATCACTACAACTATCCAGGGGTTCACTGGAACTCCCATAGGATAGGCTTTGTTATTCTACCAAGCCTCTGTTCAGGGTGGATAACCTTAGAGACAATGCTGAAGACAGAGAAAAGCAGGATTTTATGACTATGTGATAAGTCACATTTGTTTGAAAAATAGTGATGACTGATGAATCACAGTTGGTACAATGTATAACCATCACATAGACAATCTGTCCTTTGAGCCCTGAATGTACTTTATTTCTTCCACTCCCCACATATTTCTTATTTTTGTGGAGAGAATAATCCTTTTAACGTTATGCCAGAAAGTGAGATGCAAAGCCTCTGTTATGTGAGCACAAAGAGGAAATGCCCCAAAACAATGTTCACATAGGAACCAAATATTTCAACCACTCTTTGTCACTAAATCAGAAAATGAAGACCATTTTAAGCCAAATTCTCAGTATTTCACAACCAAGCAATGGTAATGAGAAAAGTGACAAGAGCCTTAACTAGGAGATCAAATCAAGTTCAGGCTGATGGCCTAGTCAAGAAGCATTCTTATAGAAAGTAGTGCCTAGAATAGAAGGAGTCTTGAATATAGATCCTGACTACATGTGTTCTAGTTCTCACTCTGAACCACTAGCTAGATGACCATGGGTAATTAATTCAGTTTTTCACCATTGAGAATAATGATGGCTATAGGTTTGCCATATATGGCTTTTATTATATATGGCCTTTAAAAATATTTAAATGTGTTCCTTGTAAGCTTACTTTCTGGAGAGCTATTTTTTTTAATGGGTGTTGAAGTTCGTTAAAATTTTTCTCTGTGTCTATTGAGATGATCATATGATTTTTATCTTTCAGTTTGTTAATATGATGGATCACACTGATTTGCATATATTGAAGAATCCTTGCGATAAAACCTGCTTGAACAATGTGTATGATCACTTTCATGTGTTGGTGGATTCTGTTTGCTGGAATTCTGCTGAGGATACAATTTGGAATCTTGAATAAGATATGAAAACAAATAATGGACACTAGCACAAAATTTTGTGAAATTTGAACAAAATTTGTATTTTAATTAATAATATTGTGTGTGCATGCATGATAAGATGCTTCAAGCATGTCTGACTCCTTGCAACCCTATGAACCATAGCCTACCAGGCTCCTCTGTCCATGGGATTTTCTAGGCAATAATACTGGAGTGGGTTACCATGCCCTGTTGCAGGGGATCTTCCCAATCTAGAAATTGAACCCGAGTCTCTGACATCTTCTGCATTGGCAGGTAGCTTCTTTACCACTAGTGCCACGTGGAAAGCTGAAATAATACTGTATTACATGTTAATTTCCTCTTTTTAAGCAACATAGTATTTTTTTATCTCATCTGAATTAGATTAGTAGTACAAGCCTCAGTCATTTTTGAAATCACTAATATTGGATACACAAAACTATATCAAATTTTGAGAGAATATAAATTGGAAATATAGCATTCTATTAATACTAAGTCAAACAAGTAGAATCAAAATGCCATAATGTTTCAAGCTACTCAAAATGTACAAGTTTTCTAATATATAAATCACATCATACATGCTATTTACATTCATGGGTGTACAAAACCATTTTTACTATGTTTGACAAAGCCTTGAGAAGCAACTATTTTTAAAAAATGGTGAAATAGTATACATAAGTTCAGTTCAGTTCAGTCGCTCAGTCGTGTCCTAATCTTTGTGACCCCATGGACTGCAGCAAGACAGACCTCCCTGTCCATCGCCAAATCCAGGAGTTTACTCAAACTCACGTCCATTGAGTCAGTGATGCCATCCAGCCATCTCATGCTCTTTCGACCCCTTCTCCTCCTGCCCCCAATCCCTCCCAGCATCAGAGTCGTTTCCAATGAGTCAACTGTTCGCATGAGGTGGCCAAAGTACTGGAGTTTCAGCTTTAGCGTCATTCCTTCCAAAGAACACCCAGGGCTGATCTCCTTCAGAATGGACTAGTTGGATCTCCTTGCAGTCCAAGGGACTCTCAAGAGTCTTCTCCAACACGACAGTTCAAAAGCATCCATTCTTCGGCACTCAGCTTTCTTCACAGTCCAACTCGCACATCCATATATGACCATTGGAAAAACCATAGGCTTGACTAGACGGACCTTTGTTGTCAAAATAATGTCTCTGCTTTTCAATATGCTATCTAGGTTGGTCATAACTTTCTTCCAAGGAGTAAGCATCTTTTAATTTCATGGCTGCAGTTACCATCTGCAGTGATTTGGGGGCCCAAGAAAAGAAAGTCTGCCACTGTTTCCACTGTTTCCCCATCTATTTTCCATGAACTGGTGGGACCAGATGCCATGATCTTAGTTTTCTGAATGTTGAGCTTTAAGCCAACTTTTTCACTCTCCACTTTCACTTTCTTCAAGAGGCTTTTTAGTTCCTCTTCACTTTCTGCCATAAGGGTGGTGTCATCTGCATAGCTGAGGTTATTGATATTTCTCCCAGCAATCTTGATTTCAGCTTGTGCTCCTTCCAGCCCAGCGTTTCTCATGATGTACTCTGCATATTAAATAAACAGGGTGACAATATACAGCCTTGACGTACTCCTTTTGCTATTTGGAACCAGTCCATTGTTCCGTGTCCAGTTCTAACTGTTGCTTCTTGACTTGCATATAGGTTTCTCCAGAGGCAGGTCAGGTGGTCTGGTATTCCCATCTCTTTCAGAATTTTCCACAGTTTTTTGAGATCCACACAGTCAAAGGCTTTGGCATAGTCAATAAAGCAGAAATAGATGTTTTTCTGGAAGTCTCTTGCTTTTTTTATGATCCAGCAGATGTTGGCGATTAAATCTCTGGTTCCTCTGCCTTTTCTAAAACCAGCTTGAACATATGGAAGTTCACAGTTCACGTATTGATGAAGCCTGGCTTGGAGAATTTTGAGCATTACTTTACTAGTGTGTGAGATGAGTGCAATTGTTCAGTAATTTGAGCATTCTTTGGCATTGCTTTTCTTTGGGANGGCAATTTGATCTCTGGTTCCTCTGCCTTTTCTAAAACCAGCTTGAACATATGGAAGTTCACAGTTCACGTATTGATGAAGCCTGGCTTGGAGAATTTTGAGCATTACTTTACTAGTGTGTGAGATGAGTGCAATTGTTCAGTAATTTGAGCATTCTTTGGCATTGCTTTTCTTTGGGATTGGAATGAAAACTGACCTTTTCCAGTCCTGTGGCCACTGCTGAGTTTTCCAAATTTGCTGGTATACTGAGCAACACTTTCACAGCATCATCTTTCAGGATTGGAAATAGCTCCACTGGAATTCCGTCACCTCCACTAGCTTTGTTCGTAGTGATGCTTTCTAAGGCCCACTTGACTTCACATTCCAGGATGTCTGGCTCTAGGTGAGTGATCACACCATCATGATTATCTGGGTCTTGAAGATCTTTCTTGTACAGTTCTTCTGTGTATTCTTGCCACCTTTTCTTAATCTCTTCTGCTTCTGTTAGGTCCATACCATTTCTGTCCTTTATTGAGCCCATCCTTGGATGAATTGTTCTCTTGGTATCTCTAATTTTCTTGAAGAGATCTCTAGTCTTTCCCATTCTGTTGTTTTCCTCTGTTTCTTTGCATTGATCGCTGAGGAAGGCTTTCTTATCTCTTCTTGCTATTCTTTGGAACTCTGCATTCAGATGCTTATATCTTTCCTTTTCTCCTTTGCTTTGTGCTTCTCTTCTTTGCACAGTGATTTGTAAGGACTCCCCAAACAGCCATTTTGCTTTTTTGCATTTCTTTGTCATGGGGATGGTCTTGAACCCTGTCTCCTGTACAATGTTCATCAGGCACTCTATCTATCAGATCTAGTATCTTAAATCTATTTCTCACTTCCACTGTATAATCATAAGGGATTTGATTTAGGTCATACCTGAATGGTCTAGTGGTTTCCCTACTTTCTTCAATTTAAGTCTGAATTTGGAAATAAGGAGTTCATGATCTGAGCCACAGTCAGCTCCTGGTCTTGTTTTTGCTGACTGTATAGAGCTTCTCCATCTTTGACTGCTAAGAATATAATCAGTCTGATTTTGGTGTTGACCATCTGGTGATGTCCATGTGTAGAGAGTTCTCTTGTGTTGGAAGAGGGTGTTTGCTATGACTGGTGCATTTTCTTGGCAAAACTCTATTAGCCTTTTCCCTGCTTCATTCCTTATTCCAAGGCCAAATTTGCCTGTTAGTCCAGGTGTTTCTTGATTTCCTACTTTTGCATTCCAGTCCCCTATAATGAAAAATACATCTTTTTTGGGTGTTAGTTCTAAAAGGTCTTGTAGGTTTTCTTAGAACCATTCAACTTCAGTTTCTTCAGCATTACTAGTTGGGGCATAGACTTGGATTACTGTGACATTGAATGATTTGCCTTGGAAACGAACAGAGATCATTCTGTCATTATTGAGATTGCATCCAAGTACTGCGTTTCAGACTCTTTTGTTGGCCAAGATGGCTACTCCTTTTCTTCTAAGGGATTCCTGCCCGCAATAGTAGATATAACGGTCATCTGAGTTAAATTCACCCATTCCAGTCCCTTTTAGTTCGCTGATTCCTAGAATGTCGACGTTCACTCTTGCCATCTCTTGTTTGACCACTTCCAATTTGCCTTGATTCATGGACGTGACATTCCAGGTTACTATGCAATACTGCTCTTTACAGCATCAGACCTTGCTTCTATCACCAGTCACATCCACAGCTGGGTATTGTCTTTGCATTGGCTCCATCCGTTCATTCTTTCTGGAGTTATTTCTTCACTCATCTCCAGTAGCTTATTGGGCACCTACTGACCTGCGGAGTTTCTCTTTCAGTATCCTATCAGTTTGCTTTTTTATATGGTTCATGGGGTTCTCAAGGCAAGAATACTGAAGTGGTTTGCCATTCCCTTCTCCAGTGGACCACGTTCTGTCAGACCTCTCCACTATGACCCGCCCTTCTTGGGTGGCCCCACAGGCATGGCTTAGACGGTAGGTGTTGCAAGAGGGCTCAGAGTGCAGATATACTGAAAGTGAAAGAAGAGAGTGGAAAAGCTGGCTTAAAGCTCAATATTCAGGAAATAAATATCATGGAATCCGGTCCCATCACTTCATGGCAAATAGATGGAGAAACAGTGGAAACAGTGGCAGACTTCATTTCAGTGGGGGGGGGGGGCTCCAAAATCACTGCAGATTGTGACTGCAGCCATGAAATTAAAAGACACTTACTCCTTGGAAGGAAAGTTATGCGAACCCAAGACAGCATATTAAAAAGCAAAGACGTTACTTTTTTGACAAAGGTCCGTCTAGTCAAGGCTATGGTTTTTCCAGTAGTCATGTATGGATGTGAGAGTTTTACTGTAAAGAAAGCTGAGCACCAAAGAATTGATGCTTTTGAGCTATGGTTTTGGGGAAGACTCTTGAGAGTCCCTTGGCCTGCAAGGAGATCCAACCAGTCCATCCTAAAAGAAATCAGTCCTGAATATTCATTGGAAGGACTGATGTTATAGCTGAAACTCCAATATTTTAACTACCTGATGCAAAGAGCTGACTCATTTGAAAAGACCCTGATGCTGGGAAAGATTGAAGGCAGGAGGAGAAGGGGTCGAAAGAGCGTGAGATGGTTGAATGGCATCACCGACTCAATGGACAGGAGATTGAGTAAACTCTGGAAGTTGGTTATGGATGGGGAGCCCTAGTGTGCTGCATGTCCATGGGGTTGCAAAGAGTCCAACATGACTGAGCAATTGAAGTGAAGTGAACTGACTCCCTTATGATGCTCTGTATTTCTGTGTTGTTGTAACTTCTCTTTCATTTTTAATTTTATTGATTTGAGTCTTCTTTTTTTTTTTTCCTGATGAGAACTGGCTAATGTTTTTTTCAATTTATTTTAATCTTCTCAAAGAACCAGCTTTTAGTTTTATTTATCTTTGGTAATATTTCCTTAATTTCTTTTTTATTTATTTCTGTTTGATCGTTATGATTTATTTTCTTCTATTAACTTTGGGAGGTTTTGTTCTTCATTTTTTAATTGCTCTAGGTGTAGTTGTTTATTCAATTTTTTTCTTTTTTCTTGAGGTAGGCTTATATTGCATGCACTTTCATCTTAGCACTGCTTTTACTTCATTCCATAGGTTTTGAGTTGCCATGTTTTCATTGTCATTTACTTCTAAGTATTTTTTTTTAATTTCCTCATTACTTTTTTCAATTACTTCTAAGTACTTTTTGATTTCCTCATTAATTTCTTCAGAGACCCTAGTTTATTCAAAAGTATATTGTTTAGCTTCAATGTTTTTTTATATATATAGTTTTTTTTTCTGTACTCAATAATCTAATCTTATAACATTGTGATCAGGAAGGGTGCTTCAAATTACTTCAAATTTTAAAACCCTACCAAATCTTTATCACCCAAGATGTGATCCATCCTGGAGAATGTTCCATGTGGACTTGAGAAAAAGGTGAAATCTACTGTTTTTGGATGAAATGCCCTGTGGATATTATTTAGGTTCAACTGATCCAGTGTATCATCTATAGCTTTTGTTTCTTATTAATTTTTTTGTGTGTGAATGCTATGACCATTGGTGTGAGTGGAATGTTAAATTTTCCCACTATTATTATGTTACTTTCAGTTTCCCCTTTAATAGTTGTTATCATTTGCTTTATGTATTGAGGTGCTCTTATGATGGGTACATATATATGTATAATTGGTATAACTTCTTGAATTGATCCCTTGATCATTATGTAATGCCTGTCCTTGTCTCCTGTAATGGTCAGATTTTATTGTCTCTTATCTGATATGAGTATTGTTAGTCCCACTTTCTTTTCATTTCCATTTGCATGGAATATGGAATATCTTTTGCCAGCCCCTCAATTTTAGTCTCTGTGTCCTTAGGTCTGAGGTGGGTCTCTTGTAGACAGCATATATTGAGGTCTTATTTTTATATCCATTCAGCCAATCTGTGTCTTTTGGTTGGATCATTTAATCCATTTACATTTAAGACAATTATTGATATGTATGGTCTTATTTCCATTTACTTTATTATTGAGGGCTTGTTTTTGTAAGCCTTTTCTTTCTCTTGTGTTTCCTGTCTAGAGAAGTTTCTTTAGCATTTGTTGTAATGTTGATTTGGCAGTGTTGAATTCTCTTAATTTTTGCTTGTCTGTAAAGCTATTGATTTCTCCTTCAAATCTGAATTATATCCTTGCTGAATAGAGTTATCTTGGTTGTAGGTTTTTTTTTTCCTTTCATCATTTTAAGTATATCCTGCCACTCTCTTCTGGCCTGCAAAATTTCTGTTAAAATGTTACTTGCTAGCCTTATGGGGATCCCAGTGTATGTTGTTTGTTGCTTTTCCCTTGATGCTTTTAATATTTTTTTTTCTTTGTGTTTAATTTTCATTAGTTTGACTAATATGTGTCTTGGTGTGTTGCTCCTTGGGTTTATCCTGTATGGGAATCTCTGGGCTTCTTGGACTTGGGTGGCTATTTCCTTTCCCATGTTAGGAAAGTTTTTGACTATAATCTCCTCAAATATTTTCTCATATCCTTTCTTTCTTTTTCTCTTCTTCTTCTTCTTCTGCTAAGTTGCTTTAGTCGTGTCTGACTCTGTGCGACTCCATAGTCAGCAGCCCACTAGGCTCCCCCGTCTCTGGAATTCTCCAGGCAAGAATACTGGAGTGGGTTGCCATTTCCTTCTCCAATGCATGAAAGTGAAAAGTGAAAGTGAAGTCCCTCAGTCCTGTCTGACTCTTAGCGACCCCACGGACTGCAGCTTACCAGGCTCCTCTATCCATGAGATTTTTCAGGCAAGAGTACTGGAAAGTGAAAGTGAAAGTGAAGTCGCTCAGTCGTGTCTGACTTTTTGCCACCCGTGGACTGTAACCCACCAAGCTCCTCCGACCATGGGATTCTCCAGGCAAGAATACTGGAGTGGGTTGCCATTTCCTTCTCCAGGGAATCTTCCCAACCCAGGGATCAAACCCAGGTATCCCACATTGCAGGCAGACACTTAGTACTGGAGTGGGTTGCAATTGCCTTCTCCGTCTTTGCTGCTGCTACTGCTAAGTCGCTTCAGTTGTTCCAACTCTGCGCGACCCCATAGATGGCAGCCCACCAGGCTCTGCCATCCCTGGGATTCTCCATGCAAGAGTACTGGAGTGGGTTGCCATTGCCTTCTCCAATGCATGAAAGTGAAAAGTCAAAGTGAAGTTGCTCAGTCGTGTCTGACTCTTAGCGACCCCTATAATTCAACTGTTCACGTGCTTAATGTTGTTCTAGAGGTCATTGAGATTGTACTCTTTTCTTTTTATTCTTTTTCCTTAATCTGCTCTGCTTCAGCTATTTTCACCATTCTGCTCACTTCTNCTTCTCCAATGCATGAAAGTGAAAAGTCAAAGTGAAGTTGCTCAGTCGTGTCTGACTCTTAGCGACCCCTATAATTCAACTGTTCACGTGCTTAATGTTGTTCTAGAGGTCATTGAGATTGTACTCTTTTCTTTTTATTCTTTTTCCTTAATCTGCTCTGCTTCAGCTATTTTCACCATTCTGCTCACTTCTTAGTTATTCTGCCATTGGTTCCCTCTAGTGTATTTTTAATCTCAATTATTGTATTGTTCTTTGTCAATTGTCTATTCTTTATTTCTAGTTTCTTCTTTAACATTTCTTTTATCTTCTCAATCCATGTCTCCAGTCTATCTGTGCCTCCATTTATTTCCAAAATTTTGGATCATCTTTACTATCGTTACTCTGAATTGTTTTTCCAGTAGACTGCCTATTTTCTCTTCATTTGTCTGGTCTTGTGGGGTTTTACCATGTTACTTCATCTGCTGTGTGTTTCTCTGTCTTTTCATTTAATTTAATTTACTGTTTGGGGGTCACATTTCTGTAGGCTAGAAAGTGTTTTTCCTTTTAAGTGTGGGATTTATCCCCCATGAGTGGAGTTGTATCCATGCCTTGTGAAGATTTCCTGGTTGAGGGTACTTGTGACTGTGTTCTGGTGGATGGAGTTAGATCTTGTCTCTCTGAAAGGCAGTGCCATATCCAGTAGCATGTTTTGAGGTATCTATGAACTTGGTATGGCTTTGGGCACCTTGTCTGCTAATGGACAGCATTGTATTCCTGTTTTGCTGATGATTTGTTGTGAGTTACCTGGCACTAAAGCTTGCTGGCCTTTGGGTGAGACTTGGCTTTAATATTGAAATGGAGGCCTTTGGGATAGCTCTCATTGATTAATGTTCCATTGGGGATGAGAGTTCTCTGGTAGTCCAAAGTCCTGAACTCAGATATCCACCTCATGGGAGCAGGCCCAAGCCCTTTCTGTAGCACCCAGGCTTCCCAGGTCATACAACACAGAAGACAACACCCCAAGACTAATGGTGAAATCAGCACTCAACACCCCAGAACACCCAAAGAATCTCACACACACATTCTGAGGAGACTGGCTTGCCTTTTTCAAAGTCCAGGATCTTCTGCCAGTGTTCAAAGGTATTCTGTAGGAGTTGTTCTGCATGCAGATGAATTTTATTTATTTGTGGAGTGGCAAGTGATCTCCTCATCTTATTCCTCAGCCATCTTGAAATCCCTCCTTATTGACATTTTGATTACAAGTTCATGAGATATTCTGAGCTAGAAATGTAAGTGCAAATGGATTTCTGACCTATAGAAACTGAGACAATATATGTGTGTTGTTTTAAACTGCTATATTTGTAGTAATATTTATCTGCAGCATTGGATAGCTAATATAAAGAGAGATGTGATTCGGTTTGAGGATTTGTTAATATAAATCATGTTGATCAACATTTAAATTTGTAGCTCTTCATGGGGTAGAAAAAACGATAGATCTTGTGTATATAATCCACTATTAAGCAGATTGTTTTAATTAATCTTTATATATAAAAAGAATATCTAAACATAGGTTGGGAGTACATGTAAGAAACTCTCCATTGTTTGGACAAAACAGGCTCAAAGAATTGTTTTAAATTGAATAGCTGGGTATGGTGAGAGGGCAAGGAGAACAAGAAAAGGAAGAGGGAAATGAAATGGATTGAGGAAACATTTGAGTTAGCTGAAATAGTCTCAGTTCAGTTCAGTTTAGTAGCTCAGTCATGTCTGACTCTTGGCGACCCCATGAATCGCAGCACACCAGGCCTCCCTGTCTATCACCAACTCTCAGAGTTCACTCAGATTCACGTCCATCGAGTCAGTGATACCATCCAGCCATCTCATCGTCTGTCATCCCCTTCTTCTCCTGCTTCCAATCACTCCCAGCATCAAGGTCTTTTCCAATGAGTCAGCTCTTCGCATGAGGTGGCCAAAGTACTGGAGTTTCAGCTTTAGCATCATTCTTTCCAAAGAAATCTCAGGGTTGATCTCCTTCCGAATGGACTGGTTGGAACTTCTTGCAGTCCAAGGGACTCTCAAGAGTCTTCTCCAACACCACAGTTCAAAAGCATCCATTCTTCGGTGTTCAGCTTTCTTCACAGTCCAACTCTCACATCCATACATGACCACAGGAAAAACCATAGCCTTGACTAGATGGACCTTAGCCTACAAAGTAATGTCTCTGCTTTTGAATATGCTGTCTAGGTTGGTCATAACCTTTCTTCCAAGGAGTAAGCGTCTTTTAATTTCATGGCTGCAGTCACAATCTGCAGTGATTCTGGAGCCCCCAAAAATAGTCTGCCACTGTTTCCACTGTTTCCCCATCTACTTCCCATGAAGTGATGGGACCAGATGCCATGATCTTTGTTTTCTGAATGTTGAGCTTTAAGTCAACTTTTTCACTCTCCTCTTTCACTTTCATCAAGAGGCTTTTTAGTTCCTCTTCACTTTCTGCCATAAGGGTGGTGTCATCTGCATATCTGAGGTTATTGATATTTCTCCTGGCAATCTTGAAACAGTCTAGGGACTTTAAAAGAAGGATGACTTATACTCAATTGAAATTGTCTGATTAGGATACAAATATCTATAATTTTTTCAGTCCATCATTAAAATGCATTAGATACTAAAAATATAGTTTGTTTTTCCTTTCTGGAAATCAAGAATAAAGCCAAGTGCCCCTGAAGAAGATACAAAAATGCTGAAACATGTAGAGGAGCAAAATGGAATTCATTAGAGGCATGAATCCTGGACAGAAGTGACCATGAGAATTTAAATTCCCCACCAAAACACAGAAATCTTAATAATTGCCTTGGATTGTGCATATAACATTAAACAGTAATTCAACCCATTCTATCCAGATCTTAAGGGCAAGAGGTAAAACCACAAACTTCCTGTAACCTATAGATGACGTTAACTAACCATTTGCTGTCCACTCATATATTGATTGATGCTTTTGTTCTCTGATCTCTTGGTGCTTTGTTCATTTTTTGTTTGTTTGTTTATTTATTGGTGAGTATGTGCCTGAGAAGTTGGATCATAGCTAATTGTTGGCTTTTTATTTTTTTTTCACAAGGCCCAACAGAACACTATGTGTAATTAGAATACTGATTAACATTGTTTGATGATATTTTTCTGTTAGAGACTATGGAAGCATAAATAAACCATTTCCTCCAAGTGTTTATTCAACCTCTACTGCATAGTATTTATTTAGAATTGACATATTTAACATATATTTGACTATGACTACACACTATCTTGTTATGCTAAAGTAAGCATATGTATTTTTCAAAGGTGGATGATTCAATGATTTACCTCATACTGTTTTTGTATTTGATGTAAAATTCTAGCACAATATGATGAGTTTTACTAAACTTGCCTTTAAATTTTCCCTTGACCCCATCTAGAGAGATTAACAAAAGCTAACCTTCAAACACAATGCAGTAAAATTTTACTAATTTTGCTCTACTAATTTGATATGTACTTGTATGTGCCTAGGGAGTTGGTGCAGAGAAGGCAATGGCACCCCACTCCAGTATTTTTGCCTGGAAAATTCTATGGATGGAGGAGCCTGGTGGGCTGCAGTCCATGGGGTTGCTAGAGCCAGGCACGACTGAACGACTTCACTTTCACTTTTCACTTTCATGCATCGGAGAAGGAAATGGCAACCCACTCCAGTGTTCTTGCCTCAAGAATCCCAGGGACAGGGGAGCCTGGTGGGCTACCGTCTATGGGGTCGTACAGAGACAGACACGACTGAAGTGAATTAGCAGCAGCAGCAGCAGCAGCAGGAAGTTGTTGATGGACAGGGAAGCCTGGTGTGCTGCAGTCCATGGGACTGCAAAGAGTCAGACACAACTGAGTGACTGAACTGAACTGAAAGAAGAAATAATGGACAGTGAATTATGTGAACACCAGAAATTTGGGAGGGTCAGCAGACATATTGAATAACAGAACCAGAATGTACCACAAAGATATTAGCAGTTTGGAACAATGATTAATTCTAACAACATGGAATTTATGAAAATAAAATAAAGATCTTACTGGGGTCCCACAACTCATCCACACAACCTATGAGAGATGTGAATAACAACCAGCATATATGGAAAAAAAGGCAACTTGGTTGGGGGAAGAAGAATTTGTTTAATTGTAAGATAGTCCAAGTCAAAATCACACATGTGCATAAAATAAAAACCTAGTATGCTATTAATATTAAAATGCATTGATAAAAAATAGTGTTACAGCTCTTAAATCTGCATTTTAAGAGAGATAAAAGAGAAGGTTGCAGCAGAGGATGAGATGCTTAGATAACATCACTGACTCAATGGACATGAATTTGAGCAAACGCCTGAAGGTAGTGGAGGACAGCAGAGCCTGGCAATCTACAGTCCATGGGTTTACAATCAGATATGACTTAGCAATTGAACATCAACTACTACTACTACAAAAGCCCACTGGAGCATTACATGAGGAATTGGCTGTTGTCAAGGTGTTGGAGTTCAGATTTTAAGCATAAGTAATGGTTGACAGAGACAGAATCACTTTAAAAGAATACTCGAGACATGCTCTGTATTTTTTGACACATAAAGGACTATTACACAAGAACAGAGGAATAGAGGCTAGAATCTGATGGGTGTGTAAAAGAAACCATGGCTAAGAGTAATATGAATAGGGTGTATGTATGCATGCTAAGTTGTTTCAGTCATGTCTGACCCTTTGTGACCCTATGCAATGTAGCCCACCAGCTTCCTCTGTCTATGGCAAGCAGAAGTGGTTTGCCATGCCCACATCCAGGGGATCTTCCCTACCCAGGGATTGAACTTGCATATCTTGTGTTTCCTGATTTGGCAGGTGGTTTCTTTATCACTAGCACCACCTGGAAAGTCTGACAATATTTGAAAAAGGTTTGCAAAAGGTCTTTTAGTACCAGGTTATGGAGGTCTGTAAAAGTCAGACCAAAGTGTTAGGACCCTAAAAATATAGATGATGAAAATCTATTGAATTTTTTTCTTTTCTTTTGTCAAGATAACATACATGTGGTAATAAACAGTAAAAAGAAAATCTACAGAAAATTCTTAACTCTCAAATCTGCTGGTTTCCTTTTCCTACTAATACAATAAGATATTTAATTCCAGCTCTTTTTAAAAATATAAATATAAAAAAAAATTGAAATGTAAACTGCTGCACTCTATATTCTTTTATGTAAATTTCTACTGCTTACCACATCTTGAAGATTGTGCTAAATCAGTACATATACAGTTGCTTCCTTCATTTTCATGGCTGTATACTTTTTGTTATGGATATACCACATGGATATGTATATACATATATGCATATACAATATAGATATACCATAATTATTTGAGTAGTAGTGTGCCCTTGAAGGGTTTAGACTATGAATGTGACATGATTGGGCCTATGTTCTAAGAAGCTTAAACTGGCTGGCAAGATTGGAGCATTAAATCGAAAAACACGATTAAGAGTTTCAATGAAAGAATACATATGAAAGCAGTTTTCAGCTGTGACACATATATAAATCTGAGTTATTGTGACTATAACTTGTGTTAGTATTAAAGAGATACTGTTAAAGTTTTGCACTCAAGATGCCAGCAAATTTGGAAAACTTAACAGTGGCCACAGGACTGGAAGAGGTCAGTTTTCATTCCAATCCCAAAGAAAGGCAATGCCAAGTAATATTCAAACTATTGCACAATTGCACTCATCTCACACACTAGAAAAAACAATGCTCAAAATTCTCCAAGCTAGGCTTCAACAGCACCTGGAAGAGAACTTCCAGATGTTCATGCTGGATTTAGAAAAGACAGAGGAACCAGAGATCAAATTGCCAACATTCATTGGACCATAGAAAAAGAAAGAGAACTCCAGAAAAACATTTACTTTTGCTTCACTGACTATGTCAAATCCTTTGACTGTGTGTATCACAATAAACTGTGTAAAATTCTTCAGGAGACGGGAATATCAGACCACCTTACCTGCCTCCTGAGAAATCTGTACGCAGATCAAGAAATAACAGTTAGAACAGGGCATGGAACAATGGACTGGTTCCAAATTGGGAAAGGAGTACATCAAGGCTGTCTATTGTCACCTTGCTTATTTAAGTTATACACAGAGTATATCATGTAAAATGCCGGGCTGGATGAAGCACAAGCTGGAATCAAGATTGTCAGGAGAAATATCAATAACCTCAGATATGCAGATGAAAACACCCTTACGGCAGAAAGCAAAAAGGAACTAAAGAACCTCTTGAAGAAAGCAAAAGAAAAGAGNGCTGGATGAAGCACAAGCTGGAATCAAGATTGTCAGGAGAAATATCAATAACCTCAGATATGCAGATGAAAACACCCTTACGGCAGAAAGCAAAAAGGAACTAAAGAACCTCTTGAAGAAAGCAAAAGAAAAGAGTGAAAAAGCTGGCTTAACACTCAACATTCAAAAAACTAAGATCATGGCATCATTGGAAGGACTGATGCTGAAACTTCAGTTCCAATACTTTGGCCACCTGATGTGAAGAACTGACTCATTGGAAAAGACCTTAATGCTGGGAAAGATTGAGGGCAGGAGAAAAGGGGGCAAGAGGGGATGAAATTGTTGGATGACATCTTTGACTCAATGGACATGAGTTTGAGCAAGCTCTGGGATTTGGTGATGGACAGGAAAGCCTGACCTGCTGTAGTCCATGCAGTTGAAAAGAGTTGGACACGATTGAGTGAAAACTGAACTGAACTCATGATTTCTGACTCCAAATCCTGACCTTTCTTTCCACATGGTATTTGGGCAACTTCACTTTTCCACTTATACTTGTGTTGATGTTAACAATTAAGACACTTAGAGTAGTTTTCCATTTTCTGAGAGCTTGGTATTCAGGATATTTGACTTCTCTCAGCACTCTCATGAGGTAGGTTTCAGTCCTGATTTATAACTGCTGACCATGATAGTTGACTCTGAAAGACAAAAATCAGCTCACTGAGGGAGGAAAAAAAAAAGCAACTTGAGAAACAGACACTATCATGGTGTCGAGTGGGAGAATGTTGAAAACAATAAAGCTAAATGAGCTTTAAAAGTAATAGTCCAAGAGGTACCAGGGGGGAAAAAAGAAATTTTGTGTCAGGAAATCATGTCCATGTAGTTACTCTTTTGTATATAGCACCTTAGAGCTTATAAAGTGCTTTTCATTTGAACCTCAAGTTTGCCCTCAAAAATAGATAACTTTTGTTACCCATCTAAAACAAAGACCTACTATATGGCACGTGGAAATCTGCTCAATGTTATGTGGCAATCTGGAGGTGAGGGGAGTTTGGGGGAGAATGGATACATGTATATATGTATGACTGAGTCCATTTGCTGTTTGACTGAAATTATCATAACATTATTAATCAGCTGTGCCCCAATACAAAATTTAAAGTTTAAGAAATGTAATAGGAAAAAAGATTAAGTGGATGAGAAGAAGGGGGTACCCAAAGCTTGTGCTCTGGAACAACTGAGAGGGACAGGGTGGGGAAGGAGGAGGGAGGGGGCTTAAGGATGGATAGTACACATGTATACCTGTGGCCAATTCATGTTGATGTATGGCAATAACCACCACAATATTGTAGAGAAATTATCCTCCAAATAAGACTAATAAATTAATTTAAAAATACACCTCTAATATGTTACAGCATCTAAATTAGGTGCTTTACAAGCACAAGCTCTTTGAATTACCTATGTAGAGTTAGACACCACATCCTTATCTTACAGAGACAAAGACTAAAATTCAGGTGGTTAAGTGACCTACTTAAGGTTGCACAATTGTTAAGTGACTGAATAAGAATCTGATCTCTTGATTTTCTGATTCCGGCACCCCATGCTCTTTCCACCATACCACATTGTCTTTATCTAAACACTAACAAAGATATCATGGAATGATAAAACACATCTAGATTGCTTATAGAAGCTCAAACTCATTCAATCTTATATGGAAAAAATTAAGATGACAAAGCCATAGGAAAAATGAGAAGTTCAAAAGGCTGACATGGGTCCCAGGATGGATTTGACTTTTAACTTGTTATTTTGGAGGGTTGTAGTACATCACATTGCTTGGTAAGTAGGCAGCATGACTGAAGGGCACAGGCAAGTCCAACAACACCATCTGAGAGAGAAGACACAAAAGGATTCTACTATACCACTTGAGGGTTGAGGTTGAGACTTATTCAGCCTCATCCTCTTCAGAGTTCATAATGAAGTGTCTGCTGCATAGTAAGTGCTTAATATGAGTTGCTTAAATATGTCAAATATTTGGACTTAGCTGAAGAGTAATAATTTGAGTGTTCTTTTTTTTTTTTCCACATAACTTTTTTCACTAACAGTATAGGGAATTAGACTTTCTCAACATTATCTCCATTCATATAATCTGCATACTAGTCCCACTTTCTTTGCTGCTGCTGCTGCTAAGTCACTTCAGTCGTGTTCGACTCTGTGTGACCCCATAGACGGCAGCCCACCAGGCTCCCCCATCCCTGGGATTCTCCAGGCAAGAATACTGGAGTGGGTTGCCATTTCCTTCTCCAATGCGTGAAAGAGAAAAGTGAAAGTGAAGTCGCTCAGTCTGTCCGACTGTTAGCGACCCCATGGACTGCAGCCCACCAGGCTACTCCGTCCATTGGATTTTCCAGGCAAGAGTACTGGGGTGGGGTGCCATTGCCTTCCCCGCTTTCTTTGCATTAGTATTAATAAAACCAATTAAATATCTGTGTACCAAATAATTTGCAACTTGTATTCATTGGTTATAGAAAAACTATTCAGACAGCTTTACTGCTCTGGATATGGAGTCCAGAGTCATAGGAAATTCAGCCAGCTAAAGTGAATTTTTCAAACCAGCCCCAAGGCCTTGGAGATGCTCTAGGCATAAACCTTGTCAAACTCAGACCACATCAATTTCCTTAGTAGAAAGAAAGGCAATATTATGTAGGAATGGTAGGAATGAACTTGACTGCTTGAGCCCAGGCCATGCAACTATCATAAATAAGGCAAGTCATGAGGTGTCTCTCATCTCAGAGGACCAGGTAAAACATGAATGGAGACCAGCGAAGCTCACTAAATGGAGGACAGGGAAGATGCTGTCTGTCTCTGATAGACCCTGTCAGGCCATAAGGGACTCAGTGACCTTCAGAAGGCTCTTCTGAGGTTTTATTTTTTTTTTTTTTTAACAAATCATTATTGAAAAAGCTACCATGGAATACGCTAGTCACGTTGGTGGGGAAATAACAGATGGAAAAGATACTGTACCTCAGGGAGCTCATACAAGGAAATATGCAATTGAGGATCAAATTCTTGCTGAGACTGGGAAGAAGGTAGTCAGGGAGGGCTTAACAACTTTCTGTAGGAAGCTGTTTTTGAGCTGGGTCTTAAAGGACGAGTTAGTATTTATATTTTGGGGAAAGCTACAAGAAATGGTGAAAGCAGAGTTGCTGAGGTAATAGTGGGCACAGTTCACCCCAGATGTTAGTGACTAGGCCCAAGTGGCCTGGTGAGTGGAAAAATGGTCGTTTTAAGAAGGCTGGTCAGGTTGTGACTTCCTCCTTTGATCAGGGAGTACCCTTGCCCAAAAGGTGAGATCCTAAGAGAGCCGTGAAGACAAGAACTCTATTTTTCAAACCAAATGAGTATAAACTCTATAATCATACTAAGAAGGCTACAAAAGCACAGCTGTCTGATTAAGTCTGTCCATTTGGCTGAGGCTCAGAGCAGCAAAGGGAATTACCCAATGTGACACAGCAGCTCTGAAACAGAGCTAACACTGTTTCATGTGTCAAGAACCCATGTCTTCTGAATAAACTTTTCAGGCTTGGAGATTCTATGAATGAATAATATGTGGAAAGTATAATATTGTTAAGTATTACTTATGGAAATCATCTAGCACAGGGTAGTCAGGGAGGGCTTAAAGACTTCCTGCATGAATCAGTTTTTGAACTGGCATCTAGAAGAGTTTTTGGCACTTAGTTACTAAGTAGACAGTTGGCTAGTTGGTTCACATAGTGGTTAAGGGCACAGATACTAAAGCCAAACTTTTTGGATTTGAATCCTGGCTCTGCCACTTTCTGTATGACCCTGGGTACTTGCTGTAACTCAGTTTGAAGGTTGTTATGAGGATTACATTATTCAGTATCTATTAGGTGTTTAGATATTTGACACATAAAAGTACTAGTAAATATCTGATAAACAAATACTTATTGTAAGTTCTTTTACCCTTTCTACTATTGCTACAGTGCAGGAGATGCGTTTTAAAGAGAAATCACAGAACAGTTCCACCTTATCTCTGTTTCCAATCACTATAGTACTTTGACTCCCCTCTGGTCTTAAATAAAGAAGAATGAAACTTCAGTGTAGTAGAGCTAGAGGCTTAAGAACCCTTTCAAGCTCTCTGGTCCAGATAGGTAAGATGTAGTTTTATACAGGTTTAAGACAATGATCTTTATGTTAAAATGCCCAAGGTTCAAATTCCAGCTGTTCTATGCACCATGTAACCTCCTTGTACCTTGGTTTCCTTATTTATAAAAGTATTCTTACTCATAGGCTGTTATGAAGATTAAATGGCAAAATGCACATAATAGCAGTGCTTAGCTCCTGCTTGCCCTATCAGAAGAGCTTGGTAAATGGTAACTATCATTTTTTAAGTTAATTTTCTTTTACTTGGAGGATAATTGCTTTATAATATTGTGTTGGTTTCTGCCATACATCAACATTAATCAGTAATAGGCATACATATGCAGCCTCCATCTTGAACCTCCCTCCCACCTGCCACCCCATCCCATTTCTCTAGATAGTCACAAAGCACCAGGTTTGAGCTCTTTGTGTCTTATAGCAAATTCCCACCAGCTATCTATTTTACATTTAGTAATGCGTATGTTCCAATGCTACTCTTGCTGTCTCACCCTCTCCTTCTCCTATTGTGCCCATTTTTAATTGCTGTTATGTCCAAGGTTATAATAGTGATTTGTTCACAGAGACAATTCTAAAACCCATGAGTTTAAATCCTGGTACTATGATTTTTATCCTGAGGGATACCTCACAACAAGTATCCACAGTTCCTCCCTGGTGACTCATTCCCCAGATGACTGAAGGTGGGAAATGTTTTTCACAGTTTTGAGTTAGATAATTATTGTGATTGTTCAACTCTGAGCAGTTCCTAATGTACCTATCAGGCCTCAACCCTAAATAATTCCTATTTCCAAAGTGTTCTATTATTTACAAAGTCTTTTCTTCTCCATTATCTAATCTGGGTTTGAAACACTGGTCTGTAGTATTGTCAGAGATAGGTACCCCTGTTTTACAAATCAAAAATAGAAGCTCGTAGAAGTAAAGTGATTTGCTAAGATCATGCAGCATTTTAGTAGCAAAAGTAACACTTAAACTCAGATATTCTGACTGTGGTTTAATAATCTTTCCCTTACAGGACTCTGCATAAATACCTTAGCTTTAAATGACAGATTAATTTTGACCTTTTCCCATGGGTATGGTCTTGATCCCTATCTCCTGTACAATGTAACGAACCTCCATCCATAGTTCATCAGGCACTCTATCAGATCTAGTCCCTTAAATCTATTTCTCGCTTCCACTCTATAAACATAAGGGATTTGATTTAGGTCATACCTGAATGGTTGAGTGGTTTTCCCTACTTTCTTCAATTTAAGTCTGAATTTGGCAATAAGGTGTTCATGATCTGAGCCACAGTCAGCTGCTGGTCTTGTTTTTTGATGACTGTATAGAGCTTCTCCATCTTTGGCTGCAAAGAATATAATCAATCTGATTTCGGTGTTGACCATCTGGTGATGTCCATGTGTAGAGACTTCTCTTGTGTTGTTGGAAGAGGGTGTTTGCTATGACCAGTGCGTTCTCTTGGCAAAACTCTATTAGCCTCTGTCCTGCTTCATTCCGTAATCCAAGGCTAAATTTGCCTGTTAGTCCAGGTGTTTCTTGAATTCCTACTTTTGCATTCCAGTCTCCTATAATGAAAAGACATCTTTTTTGGGTGTTAGTTCTAAAAGGTCTTGTATGTCTTCATAAAACTGTTCAAATTCAGCTTCTTCAGAGTTACTGGTTGGGGGCATAGGCTTGAATTACTGTGATATTGAATGGTTTGCCCTGGAAACGAACAGAGATCATTCTGTCATTTTTGAGACTGCATCCAAGCGCTGCATTTCGGACTCTGTTGTTGACCGTGATGGCTACTCAATTTCTTCTAAGGGATTCCTGCCCACAGTAGTTGATATAACGATCATCTGAGTTAAATTCACCCATTCCAGTNTGTGATATTGAATGGTTTGCCCTGGAAACGAACAGAGATCATTCTGTCATTTTTGAGACTGCATCCAAGCGCTGCATTTCGGACTCTGTTGTTGACCGTGATGGCTACTCAATTTCTTCTAAGGGATTCCTGCCCACAGTAGTTGATATAACGATCATCTGAGTTAAATTCACCCATTCCAGTCCGTTTTAGTTTGCTGTTTCCTAGAATGTTGACGTTCACCCTTGTCATCTCCTGTTTGACCATTTCCAATTTGCCTTGACTCATGGACCTAACATTCCAGATTCTTATGCAATATTGCTCTTTACAGCATCAGGCATTGCTTCTATCACCAGTCACATCCACAACTGGGTATTGCTTTTACTTTGGCTCCATCACTTCATTGTTTCTGAAGTTATTTCTTGACTGATCTCCTGTAGCATATTGGGAACTTAATGACCTGGGGAGTTCCACTTTCAGTATCCTATCATTTTTCCTTTTCATACTGTTCATAGAGTTCTCAAGGCAAGAATACTGAAATGGTTTGCCATTCCCTCTTCCAGTGGACCACATTCTGTCAGAAGGGAAAAGAAATGCAAAAGAGCAAAATGACTGTCTGAGGAGGCTTTATGAATAGCTGTGAAAAGAAGAGAAGTGAAAAGCAAAGAAGAAAAGGAGAGATATAAGCATCTGAATGCAGAATTCCAACAACACAAGAGAAGACTCTACACATGGACATCACCAGATGGTCAACACCGAAATCAGATTGATTATATTCTTTGCAGCCAAAGAAGGAGAAGCTTTATTCAGTCAGCAAAAACAAGACCAGGAGCTGACTGTGGCTCAGATCATGAACTCCTTATTGCCAAATTCAGCCTTAAATTGAAGAAAGTAGGGAAAACCACTAGACCATTCAGGTATGACCTAAATCAAATTCCTTACTGTTAAACAGTGGAAGTAGTAAACAGATTCAAGGGATTAGATCTGATAGACAGAATCCCTGAAGAACTATGGGCAGAGGTTCATGATACTGTACGGGATGCAGTGATCAGGACCATCCTCAAGAAAAAGAAATGCAAAAAGACAAAAGGGTTGTCTGAGGAGGCCTTACAAATAGCTGAGAAAAGAAGAGCAGTGAAAGGCAAAGGAGAAAAGAAAAGATATACCCATCTGAATGCAAAGTGCCAAAGAATAGCAAGGAGAGGTAAGAAAGCCTTCCTCAGTGATCAGTGCAAAGAAATAGAGGAAAACACCAGAATGGGAAAGACCAGAGATCTCTTCAAGAAAATTAGAGATACCAAGGGAACATTTCATGCAAAGATGGGTACAATAAAGGACAAAAACAGTATAGACCTAACAGAAGCAGAGATATTAAGAAGAGGAGGCAAGAATACACAGAATTATACAAAAAAGATCTTTATGACCCAGATAACCATGCTGGTGTGATCACTCACCTAGAGCCAGACATCCTGGAATGTGAAGTCAAGTGGGCCTTAGGAAGCATCACTATGAACAAAGCTAGTGGAGGTGATGGGATTCCAGCTGAGCTATTTCAAATCCTAAAAGATGATGCTGTGAAAGTGGCACACTCAATATGCCAGCAAATTTGGAAAGCTCAGCAGTGGCCACAGGACTGGAAAAGGTCAGTTTTCATTCCAATCCCAAAGAAAGGCAATGCCAAAGAATGCTCAAACTACTGCACAATTGCACTCATCTCATACGCTAGCAGGGGAAGGCAATGGCACCCCACCCCAGTACTCTTGCCTGGAAAATCCAATGGACGGAGTAGCCTGGTGGGCTGCAGTCCATGGGGTCGCTAACAGTCGGACAGACACTTTCACTTTTCTCTTTCATGCATTGGAGAAGGAAATGGCAACCCACTCCAGTATTCTTGCCTGGTGAATCCCAGGGATGGGGGAGCCTGGTGGGCTGCCGTCTATGGGGTCACACAGAGTCGGACACGACTGAAGTGACTTAGCAGCAGCAGCATACGCTAGCAAAGTAATGCTGAAAATTCTCCAAGCCAGGCTTTAACAGTACATGAATGGAAAATTTCCAGAGTTCAAGCTGGATTGAAAAAAGGCAGAGGAACCAGTGATCAAATTGCCAACATCCGTTGGATCATCAAAAAAGCAAGAGAGTTCCAGAAAAATATCTACTTCTGCTTTATTGACTATGCCAAAGCCTTTGACTGTGTGGATCACAACAAACTGGAAAATTCTGAAAGAGATGGGAATACCAGATCACCTTACCTGCCTCCTTACCTAACCTCCTGTGCAGGTCAAGAAACTACATTAGAACTGAACATGGAACAGCAGACTGATTCCAAATCAGGAACAGAGTGTGTCAAGGCTGTATATTGTCACCCTTCTTATTTAACTTATATGCAGAGTACATCATGCGAAATGCCAGGGTGGATGAAGCACAAGGTGGAATCAAGATTGCCAGGAGAAATATCAATAACCTCAGAAACACAGATGACACCACCGTTACGGCAGATAGCAAAGAAGAGCTAAAGAGCCTCTTGATGAAAGTGAAAGAAGAGAGTGTAAATGTTGGCTTAAAACTCAACATTCGGAAAGCTAAGATCATGGCATATGGTCATGGCAAATAGATGGGGAAACTATGGAAACAGTGAGAGAGGTTATTTTCTTGGGCTCCAAAATTCACTGCAGATGGTGATTGCTGCTATGAAATTGAAAGACACTTCCTCCTTGGAAGAAAAGTTATGACCAACCTACATAGTATATCAAGAAACAGAGACATTACTTTGCCAACAAATGTCCGTCTAGTCAAAGCTATGGTTTTTCCAGTAGTCATGTATGGATGTGAGAGCTGGAATATAAAGAAGGCTGAGTGCTGAAGAATTGATGCTTTTGAACTGTGGTGTTGGAGAAGACTCTTGCAGGTCCCTTGGACTGCAAGGAGATCCAACCAGTGCATCCTAAAGGATATCAGTCCTGAATATTCATTGGAAGGACTGATGCTGAAGCTGAAGCTTTAATACTCTGGCCCCCTAGTACAAAGAACTGACTCCTTGGAAAAGACCCTGATGCTGGGAAAGATTGAAGGGAGGAGGAGAAGGGGACAACAGAAGATGAGATGGTTGGATGGCATCTCCGACTCGATGGACGTGAGTTTGAGCATGCTCCGGGATTTGGTGATGGACAAGAAAGCCTGGGCTGCTACAGTCATGGGGCTGCAAAGAGTTGGACATGACTGAGTGACTAAAGTGAACTGAACTATCAAAACAGGCATGCTGTTTTTCACAGAACAGGTTTGGTGTTTCTCTACACCAACTCTTTTAAAAAAATTCTTTGCCATTATCATTATGGTTCCTTATAAAGTAGGACCTTGTTGATTATCCGTTCTGTGTGTAGTAGTTCGCATCTGCTAATCCCAAATTCTTAATGTGTCTCTCCACCATCTCTCCTCCCCCTTGGCAAACACAAGTCCATTCTCTATGTCTGTATACACCACCAGCTCTTATGTAGCAAGAGTAGAGGCCACGCATATCTATGTGTTGAACACTTCCCAGCTGACATTTTTTGCGGAGCCTGAGTTAAGAAAAACTAATTTGTTCTATTTTGCTTTATTTTTCTTAAATGAGCAGCCAATTTTCTCTATACATTTTGCTGAATAATCCAGCTCTCCATTATCATTGGTGATACTTCCTTTATCATACACTTAAAGGTATTTCTACTTTATATTTATTTAATTTTGCTAATTCTGCCTTATCACACCATCAATTTTAATCTAATACTGTAGCATTTTCATTTTTAAAGCATTATAAATTTTTTTAATCTGTCACAGTAACTTTTCTCTAATTATTCTAACATTAAAATTCATGCTCTTTTTCTATATTTATTCTTCCAGTAAAATTTTAGTCATTTCAATCAATTTTAGAAAAAACGGTCAATTTGAAATGTATTCTTTCATTCATTTGGATCCTTTCTGTGTCTTCAGTAAGGTTTTGAAGATTTGTCTACATCTTTCTCTCTAGGACTATCGCTTGGTAGTTTTGTGCTTTTTTTTTCATTTGTAGAATTGATGTATGGTAACTGTCTTCAGCATCTTCTGCACTGTGTGTATTTGTGTGTGTGTGTGTGTGTGTGTGCACCTCGGTATATGGGTAGAAAGTTTATTTTCTTAGCCTTTCTTATGGCACATCAGTTGTATATATGATTTTATTTCTTCTTTTTTCAGTTATTCTGTTTGCATATATGCATCTGGCTAATGTGGCAGAATTTCAAGGACGTGGTGGATTATGTTGATTGCCAATATTCATGCCATTTTTGTGATTATAAAAATTTTAGCAAGTAGTTGTTTTCCTAGATATTTTTTAATTGAGCACAGAACAGTGTTCTCTTCTGTTAGAAAGTTCTTCTCTATTACGTTTTTATTTTATTATTTTGTTTTCTGTGCTTACCAGATTTCTTTTGTTGGGAGGTCGTCTCTCTTATTTGGTTTGTCCCAGCACTTGGATGCATTAGTTGTTTACGTTCTTATTCATACCTCTAATTTTTGTCTTGCTTTCCTCTTCCAACCTTGGTAACCTATCCTAAAATGTTTATTTTCCCCCTTTCCTGTATATCTAGTTTTACAGGCAATACTTGAGTACTCCTTTCTATTCTGTTCTTTTCATAGAACATCAAGGCAATGGCAAATATCCTGTGCTTACATAGTTTCCGTTACAGGTGATAATTACACCTGGTGACCACCAAGTCCATTTGTCTACAAGAGTTCTCTATGCTGTTTTGCCTATGAATTTTTTTTTTTTTTTAGTATTATTGGTCTGTGGTAAAAGATAAATACCTTGAAAATAATCAGATGTCTTTCTTTGAGAACTCCTTTATGCCTCCTTTGCAATAAGATGAGTTTGGGCGGGAATGTATCAAGTTGGAATATTAGAGACAGTAAACTTACATGCTTCTGTTTCAAATACAAACCTTAGATGGGTTAAGACTTGTACTTTGAGTCCTGTGAGTCTCTGGAAGTCCATAGTCCTTCACAATTCCCTACTGCCTCCCATATAAGCTGGCTGGATTAGAGAGGATGAGATAGTTCTTGGAATCCCATCTGAACATGGATCTTTCTGTCATTTTTTAAAAATATGAAATCCACAAGCATGATGCTTTGATTTATTAGAATTTATGTTCTGTTTTGATGGTAATTATCTTTACTAAGTTTAACATTTCTTTTCTCAGTCTTTAGATCTTTGGAGCAGCCTTTCTAGCAATATTTTCTGTTCGCACTTCACCATCTCAGAAGTCAGAATTTATGTTTGCTGTGTTTTTATAAATGATAGTGAAGATTATCTTAATATCTTCTCATCATGTTTTGTTTGAAGTGCTTTTATTTTTGTCATGCCCAATAGAATGTTGTTACCTTGTGGGCACTCAGCAGATACTAACTGAAGTTTCAAAATGATTTTCATGGAAGAAGGAAACATAAACATTATTTAGCAGTTAGCAATGTTAGGGACCATTTTATTGCTTTTTAAAATATTAATATTACCTTTTTATTACAAACTATTTTGTATTGTCACTAAAGTTTCTGAGATCTCTTCTAAACTTCTCCTGGTACCACTACTCTAAATGAAAAGGTCGACAGAAATGACAAAGGATCCCAAGCCAAGAAGGCTTTTCCTCTTCATATTTATTTTGTTCTGGACACGACAAGCACTGGAGTCTGGCTTTATCTCGTTTCTAACGAGTTGGGTTTGAATGGAAGTCTTCGTAGTCTTTGTCTCTTTGTCTAACCCGGGCTCTGCAGCTTCTCCCATCCTGCTGTGTGTTCTGATCAGTGAGACACACCAGCTTAGTTACAGCACAGAGTATATGTTAGTCTGCTGCTGCTGTTGCTGCTGCTGCTAAGTGTAGCGCAGCCATAATAAGATGCCGCAGATGGCCTAAACAATAGACACTTATTTTCTCTCGGTTCTGGAGGCTGGAAGTCCAAGATCAAGGTACTAGCAGAGCTCAGTTTCTGGTGAGGCTTCTCTTCCTGGCTTGCGGATGGCCACCTTCTTGCTGTGTCCTTACATGTCTTTCCTCTGTGCTCTTGCAGAGAGAGAGAGAGACAGACAGACAGTAGCAGAGAGACAGAAAGAGACACACAGAAAGAGATTTCTTATGTCTCTTTCTCTTGTTAGGCCAACAGTCCTATGGGATTAGTGACTGATATGACCTCATCTGGACTTCTCTGGTGGCTCAGATGGTAAAGAGTCTGCCTGCAGTGCCGGAGATGTGGGTTCAATCCGTGGGTCAGGAAGATTCCCTGGAGAAGCAAATGGCAACCTACTCCAGTGTTCTTGCCTGGGAAATCCCATGGGCAGAAGAGCCTGCTGGGCCACAGTCCCTAGGGTCACAGAGAGTCAGGCATGACTGAGAAACTAACACCTATGATCTCATTTAACCTTACTTACCTCCCTAAACACCCTGTCTCTAAATATGGTCATGTTAAGGGTTGGGGCTTTGACATATGGATTTGGAGGGTACACGATTCAATCTGTAGCACAGAGTTAATAGACTGCAAGGGAATTTTGAAGTGTTTTGGCTTTTAGGTTTTGTTCTAGCTGGGAACTAAGTATTTTGGAAATAAAATACCCTAATTTTTTCCTAAGAGAATAAAGTAGTTAATCATATTTTACATTTCATGATATCCAAAATGTTAAGTGTTCAAAGTTGGGTGGGCTAACAATGCCTGCAGCTAGTCTATCTTGATTTTTGCAGCCAGAGATGCCTCTCTATTCAGTTACAAAACTGCCTAGTGTGTGTGTGTCTGTGTGAATGAATGTGAGGGGGGAGGTATATGCAGATTGCTTTACTCTTGGTATGATGCATGTTTCTCTAAGAGGAATCACTAACAGTAATCCATTACGAAAACTGGTCTTATAGAGCATTGAGCTGTGAATTCACTCATTTTGAGGCTTTCGGTTTAAATGAGATTTAAATTTCCTTTTTAGAAAATCGCTTCTAGATGGTCCTGGAAAGTTTGGAAACCTATTTTGTTTGTTGTCTCTTAGTTATTTTGATAGGGCTATGGAGGAATGGAGACAGTTCCACTGTGACCTTAATGACCTCACCCACTGGATAACAGAAGCTGAAGAGTTACTGGCTGGTACTTTTGCTCCAGATGGTGGCCTGGACTTAGAGAAGGCCAGGATACATCAGCAGGTGAGTGCTTTCTGTAAGAGGCTGGGGATGTGCTGAAAACTTGGCTTATTTAGTATGCACCATTTAAGACAGGTTTTAAAAGGAGGGGCCTACAATATTAATTTTTCAGGGGTATACAGACAATCTATCATTTTTGTTCCAGTTCTAGTTCTTATTTTTAAAGGTCTAAAAAAAAAAAAACTTTCAATTTAAATTAGGAATTTAAACAAATTTAAATAAAAATACTCTTTAGTGAAAAATATGAAAACAATTTTATTTTGAAAATTTTATATTCAAGCTTTGTGCAGTGGCAGTATCATAGCCAATGAGGTTTATCTGATGCGCGATTATTGCTAATTGAAAATTTTATATTCAGAACTTATAAAATTTTATACTCAAGACTCTGTCAAGGACAAAAAGATGTCTGTATACCTCACCTTTTTTTTTTTTTTTAAATTTTCTACAGTTAAACACTTAGAGATCTTATTTTTCTTTGTATCATTGATCATTATTACAAAAGTAAATTATTTTTGAGTTATATCAGGGCAGCTGCTCATGTAAGTCTAATTCAGTCTTGGGAAAATAGAACACAGTAGCTAAATCAGTTCTGTTGACATGAATAGGTCTTTAGAAATAATGGTTAAAATTTCAATTTACCCTTGTTGAGAATATTTTATCTTTTATTAATTAAAAAAATGTCTATTTAGTGTAGAAGGTTAATGAGGAGTTAGAGAATGCTTTTATTTTCTCATCAATACGTTAATACATTTTTCTTATTTTTAGAGTCATAGAGAAGTACTTAAATTTGACTTTAAAATATCCTTTCTTAATCCATTGCTTAAAAATTTACAGACCAGTGAAGCAATGTCTCAATAAAATGCACACTGAGATTTACCTACATATGGTAGGACATAATAATATATGGGAGTAGAGGGTTTAAACAGTTTTTTAAGAGACACTTTCAAGCCCGTGTTTAGAGGATAAGGAATTCACTTTAATCAAACATGATTGATGCTTATGTGACCATATAAAAAGCTGTTATTTATTTTATGTTATTAGACTGTTCTCTTTCGCTGTATTTTGCCTGATAACATTCATAAGAGTGGGTTAGATTTCAAAATAGATTTCATTTAATCTGTTGATTGAAATGTAATTAAAGTGTTAAAAATGCCTTTTTCATAAACATAAAATATCTTTCCAGGGCTTTCTTTCTCTAACACTTATATTGACACCACCCCGTGATACCTAAATGGATTCACTGCCTCAGAACAGTTTAATTTAGCGGTGGAGTTAATCTTGAGTGGTTCTCTGTTACAGGAACTCGAGGAGGGGCTCAGCAGCCACCAGCCGAGTTTTGCAGCACTAAACAGAACGGGGGATGGGATTATACAGAAACTCTCCCCGACAGATGGAAGCTTCTTGAAGGACAAACTGGCAGGTTTAAACCAACGCTGGGGTGCAATCGCTGCAGAAGTGAAGGATCGGCGACCGAGGTGATTAAGCCGTGATAACTCAAGGGCACGGGGTGAGGGTATTTGGGCAGAACCTTTTGAGATACAAGGTGATGAGTTCCAGGTTCTTTTTATCATCTGATACTAGGGGGAGGGTATGGCTGCTCCAGTATTCTTCCCTGGAGAATCCCATGGACCGAGGCTCCTGGCGGGCTACAGTCCTTGGGGTTGCAGAGAGTCAGACGACTAACATTTCTCTTTTTGCTCTCACATTACAAGAGTTTGCTGACGTTTAAGACTTCCACTGTCCACATTCTGTATTTTTGTGTTTTTCTATGTTTAAAAGGCCATCCATAGTCTAACTTTTCTACTCAGATATGTCAAAAAATCTTCATTCCTCTTTTGTTCTGACTGTTTATTATGACACAGGGACTTTGTGACAGGAATTTGAAGTAGGTGGAGGAACACTCTGGACTTTCTGGCTGAAGAAGGGGCTTTATGTGGCTTCTCTTGCAGAGCGCAGGCTCTAAGGACATATAGGTCACTGTGTCATTTCCTGACAGGGCCTCTGGGTCTTGATGAGGAATCTGTCTCACTGAGGAATTCTTGGTGTCTCAGGGTGCCCTGTGTCTTTATGCGTCAGTGCTGTGTACATAATACAGTTCCTCATCTATATGACATGGTAAATGTAATTTATTATTGTGTTTTTATGTCAGATTATGTCGCACTGCCCCACATATTAATACTAGGGTGTCTTCTGGTTGCAAACATGTTTGCTTACCAGTGAACAGAATACTCAACATTGCACATATTATTTCATGTATTACTTTACCATTATTTGAAATTATGTTTGAGACAGTCAGGATTTAATGGATGATTCCTATTTTGCTGAATACATTTCATCTTGAGAGGGTGAGTTAATGATAGTTTTGTTTTAAAATCTCTGAGATACTTTTTTCTGATAATTTTAACTCTGTATATGATATATTATTTTAGTGATAAACTATTGTTTTGTTAAAGGCCAACTTAATACTTTATCAAGTTCGGTATTATAGTATAACATAAAATATTGAACTTTGAGTATTTGGCTTGTGGCTACTTTTTAAAGATTTATTCTCTTTTATTGTTAAAATAATATATGCTTGTTGCAAAAAAGAGCTTTTGCCTAATTTAGAAAAATTTTTATTTGTTTATTCACTTAAAATTTTTGGCTCTGCTGGGTCTTTGTTGTTCCTTGGTCAACTTTTCCCTAGTTGCAGCAAGCAGGGGCTACTCGCTAGTTGCAATGTGCAGGCTTTTTATTGTGGGGCCTTCTCTTGCAGAGCAAGGCTCTAAGGACACAGAGGCTTCAGTATTTGTGGCTCGTGGGCTTCAGAGTGAGAGCTCAGTATTTGTGGCACATGTACATAGCTGCTCCGTGGCGTGTGGGACCTTCCTGGGCCAGGGATGGAACTCGTGTTCCCTGCATTGGCAGGTGGATTCCTTACCGCTGGACCACCAGAGCAGTCCTGGCAACTGTTTATAAACTAATATCATCTTTTATTTTGTGTGGTTTGGTAAAAGTCAAATCATAGCTTATGTGTCTTGGTTGAGAGGTTGCCATGTGGCAAAGACAGCATTTGGCCTCATTTAATCCAACAACACAG
>SJYX01005256.1:59883-92710 GCA_006410675.1 Oreotragus oreotragus
GATTTTACTTTTGGGGGCTCCAAAATCACTGCAGATGGTGATTGCAGCCATGAAATTAAAAGATGCTCACTCCTGGGAAGAAAAGTTATGACCAACCTAGATAGCATATTGAAAAGCAGAGACATTACTTTGTCAACAAAGGTCCATCTGGTCAGGGCTATGGTTTTTCCAGTGGTCATGTATGGATGTGAGAGTTGGACTGTGAAGAAATCTGAGCACTGAAGAACCGATGCTTTTGAACTGTGGTGTTGGAGAAGACTCTTGAGAGTCCCTTGGACTGCAAGGAGATCCAACCAGTCCATTCTGAAGGAGATCAGCCCTGGGATTTCTTTGGAAGGAATGATGCTAAGGCTGAAACTCCAGTACTCTGGCCACCAGATCGGAGGAGGAAAAGGAGACGACAGAGGATGAGATGACTGGATGGCATCACCAACTCGATGGACATGAGTTTGGGTGAACTCCAGGAGTTGGTGATGGACAGGGAGGCCTGGCATGCTGCAATTCATTGGGTCGGAAAGAGTCGGACATGACTGAGAGACTGAATTGAACTGAACTGAACTGAATCCTCACAACTACCCTATGAGGTGGCTATTTAGATCCATTGTACAGCTTTGAACTGTCTAGGGTCTCATAGAAAGTTAGTGACAGTACTTAATCTCATGAATACTGTGCGTGTAAAAGGTGGGTAGACCTCAGAGCTCTCTGGCTGTTTCCTCCTCTGTGAATGAGAACTGGGGTATCTTCTCAGAGGAGTATCATAAGAATTAAAGGAGACACTTTTTGTAAAAAGCTTATGCCCTATCTATTCATACTAAACACTCAAAAATCTAGTTCTGTTATTGTAAGCTATCCTGTGACTTATTCTCCAAGCATAGTATTGCTGTTTTGCCAATGATTGATTAAATGATTTGATCAATATTTATGAACTTTGTGTTTAGCACAGGGTATACAAGTATGACTAAATAACTCAGCAGGTCTCTGATAAAGAAAATGTTTAAAGAAAAAAGTAATCTGATGTGATTAAAGGGTACATTATTATAATAAGAAAATAGTGTGTTGTCATAGACTCAGGGGTGATGGGCTGTGGAATTCAGACATTCGGGGGAGGGATCCAGAAGCTGATATTGAAGCATTTATAGCAATTTTCTATAAATTCTTCTTAGGGATGGTCTTGAAGGGAACAGAACAGGCAAGGTGGGAGGCATGAAATAGTGTGGCTGAGTAAAAAAATCTGTGAAGGTTAGATGGTGAGAAGGGCTCACGAGACCAGGAGCAGGGTGGGGAGTCCCATAGGATTTTATGTATCATGCTAATGAGTTGGCACTGCCAGGATATCAAACAAGTCAATCCTAGAGGAAATCAGTCCTGAATATTCATTGGAAGAACTGATGCTGAAGCTGAAGCTCCAATACTTTGGCCAACTGATGTGAAGAACTTACTCCTTAGAAAAGAGTCTGATGCTAGGAAAGATTGAAGGCAGGAGGAGAAGGGGGCAACAGAAGATTAAATGGTTGGATGGCATCACCAACTTGATGGACATGAGTTTGAGCAAGCCCTGGGAGTTGATGATAGGCAGAGAAGCCTGGCCTGCTGCAGTCATGATGTGAAGAACTGACTCCTTAGAAAAGAGTCTGATGCTAGGAAAGATTGAAGGCAGGAGGAGAAGGGGGCAACAGAAGATTAAATGGTTGGATGGCATCACCAACTTGATGGACATGAGTTTGAGCAAGCCCTGGGAGTTGATGATAGGCAGAGAAGCCTGGCCTGCTGCAGTCTATGGGGTCACAAATAGACACGACTGAGCAGCTCAACTAAAGTGAATGAGTTAGCAGGGAGAGTCCCTCAAGCTTGAAAATGATCTCTTCCAGGTCTTGTTAAGAAAAAAGATATACTTGCTGGTATGGTATTAGCAATAACTGTAGAAATTTCCCTATTCAATTTCAAATGGAACTCTGTGGATATGATGATTATTGCTTCTGGGACTGACATGGTGAAGCTAAAAGATGCTCAACTCATTTTTTTTTTAAGAGGAAAGAATAATGAATCTCCTCTCGAGCATCTTGTATTTTAACTAAAGCAGTATTTGTTTTCATAAATTCACATTTAACTTTAGATTTGAGTTTGTCTTAACTTGGGGCCACCTTGCAATTTTATGGGCTTATTATGTATACTGTTATTACTCATTGAGAAATAGCACACAGCTCAATTTATTTTTGTATTGAGTGTCTGTTGTTAAATATTTGCACAATTCAGCAACTTATGGTGTTATTCCTTAATGAGCAATTGTTATCTGCTGTTTGAACATGAATTTATAACTTGTTTTTACTTAGTGATAACATTTAAAATGTAGATTATATTTAGCTAGTTTGCAGATGAAAATTTTGTGTGACTCAAATATGTCTTAATCAAATTACTTGATAATGTTAGTTTTCCTCACAGATATATTTTCAAAATACTATATTAGTTGTGATTTTGAAACCCTGGTAATTTAAATTGCTACTCTTTTTGAAACACAAGGTCAGTAGTAATATTTTCATTGTTTTTCCAGTTGTTATTTAAAGACTCTTCGATACAGAGGGTGAATTACCTGTTTGGGTTCTGGTAGTCTAAACAATTCATATATAGCTTTATTCATTTATTTAAATCTTGAAGCAGTGTTCTCTCCTGATGAATACTTAAAAATGAAAACTTATGATCCTGTGGAGTTTAGTCTCTAAGTCTTGTCCGACACTTGGAACCTCTTAGCCTAGCCTGCTAGGCTCCTCTGTCCATGAGATTTTCCAGGAAAGAATACCAGAGTGAGTTGCCTTTTCCTTCACCAGGGGATCTTTCCAACCCAGCGATCAAACCCTGGTCTCTTGCATGGCAGGCAGATTCTTTATCGACTGAGCTGCTGGGGAAAGATGTGATTCTGTAGTGATTATCATTAATTTTTTAAAATTAAAGGTTATTTACAATGTTGTGTTAGTTTCAGGTATGCCACAAAAGTGATTCAGTTATACATATCTATTCTTTTTAGATTCTTGTCTCTTACGTTATTACAAAATACTAAATATAGTTCCCTGTGCTATAGAGTAGGTCCTTGTTGGTTGTCTATTTTATATATGGTAGTGTGTATATGTTCATCCCAAACACCTAATTTATTCCTCCCCCTTTCCCTTATTAGATTTTTAAACATTAAAATACTCTCCTTCAAATATCACTGACTCTCTATTAAATATATAAGATTTATTTAGCATTTTATCTATACATATTGCATCATTGTGTTAGGTGTATTTGTGATTAAAAAGAAAAAATTATAGGCATAAAAATGTAAATTCTTATTAGGGATGACATAATATAATTCATTTAAAAAACTGCATTCTATTTTTAAGCCATCAGCTAATAGCAGGAGCTATAGATGTGATTCTACCACCAAGTTCTAAATAGCTTTCAAACTCTTTCTTAAAAATCTTGTTTGTCAAATGAGTTCTAATCATATTCTCATCTTTTGACAGATGGTTTATATAATTATAAATGTTATTCTTATAACATTAAAAGATGTAATTAAGGCAGTTCCTTTTTTATATTCATATGACTGTTTCCTTATGTCCTTTAAAACTTTGGCTTTGTTTTTCTAAACCCTTTTTTGTAACTTGGTGCTATATTCAAATATAATACTTATTTTAATGAGCTCATCAAATTCCCATTTTTCTTGTCTTTCCTAATATTTCTAAAAATTTCCCATTTTTGGTATCTTGCCTTGTTCTTGCTCTTTCTTTCCTATGAATAAAGTAGAGTAATAGTTGCCCCCTAATGTGAATGTCATGTAATGATACCTTTCTATCACCATGGAGTACTCAAAGAGAATTATGTATTTTTCCTTATTATTTTAGATAAAGACATTTTTCATGTTTTCTTTTTAAAGCCTCCATTATGCTGTACGGTGGTGTCTAGCTTTAAAAAGTCCTTTGTATTAAATTTATACATAGTTCTTATGATGAAGGAAGACAACATTTTTTAGTTTCAATATTTTTTAATTTATTGAAGGAAGAAATCTTATTCTTATATTTGCATATAACTTTGTAAAATGTATACATTACTATTAATGCTCTTTTAGAAATGCATATTAAAATAATTGATACATATTAAGATTATTTTTTTTGTGTGTGGCATATTCAGTCAGAATATCCAATGTAAATATATAGTGTTCTAGTTAATTGGTTACTTTTCTCAATATTTTAAAATAATTTTTCCTTTTAGGTTAAAAGGAGAAAGTAAGCAGGTGATGGACTATAGAGAAAGACTAGATGAGATTATCTGTTGGTTAACAAAGGCTGACAATGCTATACAGAAAAGATCAACCACTGAACTGGAAGGAAACCTGCAAGAATTAACAGTAAGTGATTTATTTGTCTCTATATTTGCTGATGCTTTTTTGATGCATGAACATTAACACTAAAAATAAGATATTGCATGACTAAATAAGAAAAGGGGAAGAAGCTTTGTATTTATGGTAAGAGTGGTGAACTTTAAAGAGGAATATATATATATATATTTTTTTAATTTTAAAGAGCAACTGTTATTTCATCATTGCAGAAGTAAGGCTTCACTCATGTAAAAGAGATGTCATGTGGGTCTAAGTATTGGACCAAAGGATTTTAGAATGTTTTAAACAGACATCATCATTTTAGAATATAATAATGCTGTAAAGTATAGTTTTTTTCCTTTTTGATTTAGAAAATTATTAATTACTGATTACTATATATAAAATGCAGAGAAGGCAATGGCAACCCACTCTAGTACTCTTGCCTGGAAAATCCCATGGGCGGAGGAGCCTGGTGGGCTGCAGTCCATGGGGTCGTAAAGAGTCGGACATGACTGAGCGACTTCACTTTTCACTTTCATGATTGGAGAAGGAAATGGCNAGTACTCTTGCCTGGAAAATCCCATGGGCGGAGGAGCCTGGTGGGCTGCAGTCCATGGGGTCGTAAAGAGTCGGACATGACTGAGCGACTTCACTTTTCACTTTCATGATTGGAGAAGGAAATGGCAACCCATTCCAGTGTTCTTGCCTGGAGAACCCCAGGGACAAGGGAGCCTGGTGGGCTGTCGTCTGTGGGGTCACACAGAGTCGGACACGACTGAAGTGATTTAGCAGCAGCAGCAGCAGCATCTATAAAATGAGTTCTACAAAAAGACTCCAAGTGACTTGAGAGTTACTACAGCTTATTATGGACTTATTGTCACAGTTGTATTAATTAAAGTTTCTTTGTTGATCTGCAACCAGCAAGAATTGTTTAAAATTGTATAGGTATACAACATATAAAAATACATAAAGGTATATAGGTATGTTATTAATAATATACCCAAATGTCCATACATTTTTATATGCACAAATTTTATATTTTTTGTGTTAAGAATTAAAGTACTTGTAGAGCAATAAGCAAAATGTGCTCACATTTTTATTAAACAAAAGAAATTGTGTGTGAGTATAGATACGTACACATGCGTGCAGCAAGGAATATCTAAAATGATACCCACTAATCTGATTAGAGATTTTGTCTAAAGGAATATGATTGAGGTATTTGGGGAAAGAAAATTTTAATACTGATGAAAAATACATGGCAAGTGGTTATTAAGTTTTCATTTCAAAATCTGACAAGTACCTAACAAGCTTGTTTGTGTTTATTATTAAAATTTTAGTAGTTTTCTTGGAATATGCCTTTTGTAAACAATTTGAGGTCATTCACAAGGGTTAGCACAGTATATTGGGATTGGTAGACATGCACGCATAAAATGCTTCTGTTGTTTCTCGGGATTTTTGGCCTTTTGTTAGAATAAACACCATTTTTATTATTTATCTAAGAACAGAATATTAAGTTGTCAAGATAAATATGATATTATATGACCCTGTTAAGAGGTGCAGAATTGGGAGTAGTAATTCATTTTCATACAGTGCATACTGGAAGTGGGAGTTCATTCCCAAATTAGTTACAGTTTGTTAACATCAATTCAGGCTTCTTAGAAGTTTATTTTCCATTTAAGAAATTAAAGGTCTACATTTATAGGACTATTTCCCATAGAGATTTCGAACACAGTTCTTGATCTTTTACTGGTATGACAACCTTTGAACCATACCTCTCTTCTGGCTCCCTTAGGACTTAACCCAGGAGATGGATGTACAAGCTGAGAAACTCAAGTGGCTGAATAGAACTGAATTGGAAATGCTTTCAGATAAAAGTCTGAGTTTACATGAAAGAGAAAAAGTTTCAGAGAGCTTAAGAACTGTAAATTCGTCATGGAATAAGGTGTGCATTAAGAATTACTGTGATACCTTTTTCATGTTTATTGATTTTCTCAAAGAAGTGGGATTATGCAATTGTTTTAAGTATACCCAAATATGGGCACATTTTACTAATGCTTACTAGTATTGATAATTATGTTTTTTTATCTGTCATAGATGGAAGCCTATGTTTTCAAAGAATACTTATTTCACATGGGATTTTTTGGCATAGAAGATTTTATATGTTATATACTATATTAAATAATGAGTATATATTAGAATTAGGCAATAAAATGCTAATAATTATGCTGTGAAAAATGAAAGCCTTAAAATAACTTTGTGATGTTGCATGTGGCTTTTCATATATATAGATTTATTTTAAATGATTTTATTCATTCAGCATGTATTTACTAGGTCCCATCACTTCATGGGAAATAGATGGGGAAACAATGGAAACAGTGTCAGACTTTATTTTTTTGGGCTCCAAAATCACTGCAGATGCTGATTGCAGCCATGAAACTAAAAGACGCTTACTCCTTGAAAGGAAAGTTATGACCAACCTAGGTAGCATGTTAAAAAGCAGAGACATTACTTTGCCAACAAAGGTCCGTCTAGTCAAGGCTATGGTTTTTCCAGTGGTCATGTATGGATGTGAGAGTTGGACTATAAAGAAAGCTGAGTGCTGAAGAACTGATGCTTTTGAACTGTGGTGTTGGAGAAGACTCTTGAGAGTCCCTTGGACTGCAAGGAGATCCAACCAGGCCATCCTAAGGGAGATCAGTCCTGGGTGTTCATTGGAAGGACTGATGTTGAGGCTGAAACTCCAGTACTTTGGCCACCTCATGCGAAGATTTGACTCATTGGAAAAGAGTCTGATGCTGGGAGGGATTGGGGGCAGGAGGAGAAGGGGACGACAGAAGATGAGATGGTTGGATGGGATCACCGACTCGATGGACACGGGTTTGGGTGAACTCCAGGAGTTGGTGATGGACAGGGAGGCCTGGCGTGCTGCGATTCATGGGGTTGCGAAGAGTCGGACATGACTGAGTGACTGAACTGAACTGAACTGAAGTAGGTTGTAATGGTATGTGCTACCAATATGACTAAGATAAAGTCCTTTTTCTCATACCATTGCTTCTTTTGCAGTTGAATCAGAGGTAAAGTAATAGGTTTCTATTTATTTTGGCTTGGGCACATAGCATAATGGGGCTTCCCAAGCTTCACAGTGGTAAAGAATCCACCTGCCAATGCAGGAGATGCAAGAGACTCAGTTTGATTCCTGGGTTGGGAAGATCCCCTGGAGTAGGAAATGTCAACCCACTCCTGTATTCTTACCTGGAAAAGCCCACGGACAGAGGAGCCTGGCGGGCTACAGTTTGTGGTCTTGAGAAGAGTTGGACATGACTGAGTCGATGAGCACATACTCAGTGAAGAAGTCTGTCTGGCACATTGAACAGATATATTTCTGTCTTGGTTTGGACAGGATCCATATCAGTCACTTTTCTTCTTCTCCATCTTTTTAAAATGGTAGCCATCCTTCTATATCTAATGATTTAGATACTTTATTGATCTAGCCTCTCTGCTTGAGAACTACTGTCTTGATGGGTCACTGTTACTGATGACTCACACAGCTGCATCTCTGGCCTCGCCCTCTCTCCCCATTCAGACTTCATCACAGCTGCTTGCTGAGCATCTGTACTTTGATATCTATGACATCTAATAGGCATCCGATACTAACATACAAGTCGAGTACCTGACTCCACCTCCCTCTGGGGTCTTAGTTTACGTTTCCCACCTCAATTACTGATAATCACATCCTTATTATGGTTTATGCCAAAACTCTGGACTCAGTTTTACAACATGTGAGTTATATCTCAGTGAAAAACAAATGAATAAACCCCGAAGTCACCATCATCAGCTTCTCCTTCAAAATTCCTGTCTCCTTGATGGACAGTTTGAATGGAAGGCTACATGAGTAGGTACACAATAAGGCAAATGGAGCAAATTTTCACAAATGTTGATATTGAGTGGCACATGGTTATTCCCTGGGCAATTCTTTCATCTTTTCTTAGGTTTGCGAAATCTCATAAACTCAGCCACTTCTCACTGCCTCCATGGGCACTAAGTTGTTTCCTGTGTGATCGGCATTGCCGTCATCTCTTGTGTGATTCCTGCCATGGCCCCTTCATTGGCCTCCCTTTTGCTTCAGTTTTCCCTTTGTCTGTCTCTTCCTAACAAAGCAACCAAAGTATTTGTTAAGAATCATTCAGGTCAAGTAAATCCCCTGAGGAAAACCCACTAATAGTATTCCATCTCACTCAGAGTAATGGGCAAAGTCCTGACGGTGGCTTATGAGGCTGTCGTGTTCTGCCTTCCTGTTATCTCCCTGACTTCATCTGCTACGCTCTCTCCTTGCTGTTTTTCAGACATGTTGGCCCCGTGTCCAACATGCCAGACTCAGCTTGTGCATATTCAGTCGGAGCACATGTATTCATTTAACACAGAGAATGTCAATGGGTGTTGTGTAGAACAGGGCATGGTGGTCACTTTGGGAGCACAGTGTCAGACAGAGCTTCCTTTATCGCAGGACTTCACATAGATTCTACACTAATTATGTGAGTTATGAGAACCTAAGACCAAGCAAAAGCAAGGCTTATGTAGAGAATTTCAACAGATACATTTTAAGAAATACTAATCTGGAATTTTTCATTAATTCATGCTTTTATTTGCTCAATAGGATTTTACTGGGCTCTCATTTTGTGCCAGGTACCATTTTAAGAACTGGAAATGTAGCCAAGAGGATGAAAATGCTTCTTAACCCAAAGAGCTCCTTGTGGGTGAGGCAGGTAGATAAGCAGTTATAACAAGGAGGTATCTGTGGGAATATAAAAGTGGAGAACCTATCTGACTTTGGGTGGTAGCCACGGAAGGTTTTGTGGAGTTCATATCCAAGCTAATTTACTGAAGATGAATGAGTATTAGTCAGATGGAGGATTGGAGGGAAAGACATTGCAAGGAAAAGAAGCTTGAATGACAGGAGCTAGAGGAGACTGAGAGTGAAGCGGATGTCGGGAGACAGGTGATGACTCCACTCTTGGACATATCCGAATATATACAGTTGACAGGAAGATCTGCATCAGTCTCTTGAAACTCCACTTGATAAATGAAGCAATTAGAAACCAGGACCCAGGGAGAGAGGCCAGGATCAAGCATAGAATATCTATCACAGAGGTGGGAGTAAAATCACCATTGTAAAATACCAAGAGAATCAAGGGAGACGGAGTGGCAGTATTAAATGTTGTGCAGGAGCAGGTCGGCTAAGGACTGGATGACGTTCTTGATGTCAATTGGGGGTCAGGCAAGACCCCACTGGATAGTGAAAGTGTACACAGAAGCTTAGGCACTGAGGAAGGGCAGGAAAATGACAGCAAGATCATTTAGAAGAACGCTTTCTTTTGAAAATATCATCATCCATTATTTATATGCTATTCTTCTCTTTCTGTTTGGCCTGATGCTGTAGATATGCAGAGAAGTGCCTGGTGTGCTGAAGGAACGCTTCCAGGATCCCTGTTCTGTTGCTCAGATGAGAATTGCTGGTAAGATACAGTTTTTTCCTTCACAGATTTTTTTATAAACATAGCAGAATTTTATGATTAAGAGCATTGTATGTGAATTAGGAAAACTTATTTAAAAACAATGCAATTATGACTTATTATTCTGCTTTCAATCATTTGAAAAGAATGTCTTCTCTAAACACAAGATGTATTTCACTGCCTAGTGTGTGCAAGGCATTTCCTCTCATGGGAAATAAGACTTTTAGCCTTTCTTGAGCATGGAACCTGAGCCCCAAAAGAGTTTGCTGAAGGCAAGGGGAGAGGCAAGGTGGGGACGTTGGGGGGAATAGTTTTCTAGGGACATGCAGCTTTTCAGCAAATCAATGATAAGTCATTGTGTTAGTATGTTCTGGAGATGTGTAACTAGGCACTGATGATGACTGAAAACAAAAAGTTTGGATACCCCCGGGGGCAGGAGTTGGGGATTCAGAAGAGGTGTCCACCTCAGGGAGGCTGTTTGTGGACAAATGCTGATCACTTAGATAGGGGAATGAAGAGTGTTTTCTGACTATTCCATTTCCTTCTCTTTGCTGAGACTAGAGTGCAGGCTACTGCCCCATAACCACTGTGACCTCTGCTAATTAATCACTGCTTTGCAAGCTCTCCGAACCACCTTGGCCAGCTCTCCTGCTGTTGAGTCACCAGGCAGAACCTCAGATATGATTAACCCTGTCTGCTTCCTGTGTGCCATCTGGTGCCTCTCCCCCTCCTCCTCTGTCCTCCTGCTCCTGCTCCCCCTCCTCCTCTCTTCTCACTACTCCCCTGCTTCTTTCTCCTGATCCCCTTCTGGAGTCGGAAACTGATGAGTGATAAGACTTTTTTTTTTTCTTTTTTTTTTGAGATTGGAAGCTTGTTCAGGGCCAAGTTTGTATTCAGTTTTTAATTGTATTTCCCAATACCTTGTGCAGGAAATACCTGGCACCTGATTGGTTTTGTCGATCAAGATCCAGAACACTTGGATTAGCATTTGGGTCCTGCCGCTTTGTCACCTTAAGTTCAACTCCATAACCATAGGGAAGAGGCCCAATGCATTTTGCAAAAGCACATTAGGTTATTATTTAGAAGAATGCTTTCTCTTTTGAAAATATTATCATCCATATTAATATACTATTCTCTTTCTGTTTGGCCGGATGCTGTAGATTTGCAGAGAAGTGCCAATGACTTACATCATTATCTCACATCATTATGGCAAAGGAGCGGGGGAAATTTGAATGCATATTTAAAAGTACAGAAAACACAGCATTGTAATCAACTATGCTCCAATAAAAATTTAAAAGTATATATCCAAACAATAAAAATAAAAAATAAAGTACAAAAAGCTGCCAGCAAAACTACACCTTGCATTAGGTGGGCAGTTTATTCTTCGTAAGATATTCCTCCCTGAAGTGTGAAACCTGAAGCTAATTTCAGTGTGCTCTGCACCTCCTATATAGTATTATAATTCGGATTTTTACTATTCCTTTAAAAATTATATTAAAAAATAAAGTTAGCTGTTTTAAGGTGAATAATTCAAGAACATTCCACAGTGTTGTGCAGCCATCGCCTCTGTCTTGTTTGAAAATATTTCCATCTCTCCAGAGTGAAAACTCTTATTCAACAGTTTTTCCTCCTTCCCTTTTAGCCCCAACCTTTGGCAACCACAGATCTGTGTTCTGTCTCAATGGATTTATCTGCTCTGGATTCTTTCACCTGTGTTTTGCCTTTGAGGTCTATACATGCTAGCTTCTTGCTGACTACACTCAGATGGGCACTCAGCACTGAAGACTGACACACTGCACTTTCTTCTGAGTGCCCCACTGCACTTTCTTCTGAGTGCCCCTTGCTCATTTCTCTACTGATGACCTCATCTCGTTTTTAAAAACTAAAGTACTGTTTGTTCAGTGAGCTCTTCTTTTTCCCATCACAGACTCCCTCCATCTGCCTGCCTGTGTACCCACAAACTACATGCTTTCTTCCTTTTCAGTGGAAGGGTTATCTCCATTTCGAAGACCACCTCCTCCTCCACTTGTGCTACAGATCACATCTTCTCTTGAGTTGAACTGATCCTCTTTGTCTCCTCTCTACTGGATCATTCTTATTAGCATACATCCTGATGCTCGTAGCCCTGTTGCTGCTGCTGCTAAGTCGCTTCAGTCGTGTCCGACTCCGCGTGACCCCATAGACGGCAGCCAACCAGGCTCTCCCGTCCCTGGGATTCTCCAGGCAAGAACACTGAAGTGGGTTGCCAGTTCCTTCTCCAGTGCGTGAAAGTGAAGTCGCTCAGTCGTGTCTGACTCTTCACGACCCCATGGATTGCAGCCTACCAGGCTCCTCCGCCCATGGGATTTTCCAGGCAAGAGCACTGGAGTGGGGTGCCATTGCCTTCTCCCTTGTAGCACTAGTATAGTTGTTTAAACTGATGTATAGTATTTCGTGGCATGTGTATACCTGAATCCTCAGAGCTTTCTTCTCTAGCTTTGTNCTACCAGGCTCCTCCGCCCATGGGATTTTCCAGGCAAGAGCACTGGAGTGGGGTGCCATTGCCTTCTCCCTTGTAGCACTAGTATAGTTGTTTAAACTGATGTATAGTATTTCGTGGCATGTGTATACCTGAATCCTCAGAGCTTTCTTCTCTAGCTTTGTTCACCAGTCCCATGACTTTAGACACTTTATAACTTTAGGTAATTTGGCCAATTCTTAGGCCAGTGCTCCTGGAGTCACCCTCGACTCTTCTCTGGGTTTCATATCCAATCCATTGCCACCTTGTGCCAGTTCCATGGCCCATCCCAACTACTTCCCTGGTCTTAAGCTATTTATCTTTCATATAGATTGTTGGAATATTCTCCTAAATTACTGTTTGGATTCTATTCTTATCTTACCCCTCTTCGATTATTCTGATAGCAGCCCAGGAATAGCTCTAGAAAACAAGTTTGATGTGTTCTTCCTTTGATTTCAGTCTTTTAATCACTTCCACCATACATAAGTGCTTTCTGCTCCCTTATTATGGTCCAGAAGACCATGTATGATCTGTCTGCTACCCATCTCTGTAATCCCATTTCTTACCACTTTTCCTTTGTTCATTCTCCTTCAGACATACTGGTCTTTTGCTGTTTCTAACATGTCAAAAACATTTCCATTTATCCTTGTGCTTGCTAATTATTCTTTCTTTCTTATGCACATGTCCTTCCCTCAGTTATTACATGTTTCACATACTCACTTCACTTAGTTCTCATATATTCTCTTTTTAGATGGGCCTTTCCTGACCTGAGCACAATAACTCAGTTACATCCTCTCTCCAAGATCCATCCTGTCTCTCTCCAGCTTCTTGCATTGGATTTACTGTATGCCATATATCCATCCCTAGTGGCTCAGATAGTGAAGAATGTTCCTACAGTGAGGGAGACCCAGGTTTGATCCCTGGGTCAGGAAAATCCTCTGGAGAAGGGAACGACAACTCATTCCACTATTCTTGCCTGGAGAATTCCATGAACAGAGAAGCCTAGCAGACTACAGTCCATAGGAACGCAAAGAGTCGGACATGACTGAGCAACTAGCATTTTCACTTTCATATATCCATCCACTCCCACCAGAATGTACCCTCCACGAGGTCAAGGCCTTTGTCTTTTTTTTTTTTCAATATAAAATACCCATTTATTAACACTGTTTCTTACTAATTACTTTTTTTTTTTTTTTTTTTTATGAAGTCGCTCAGTCATGTCCGACTCTGCGATCCTGTAGACTGTAGCCTACCACGCTCCTCTGTCCATGGGATTTTCCAGGCAAGAATACTGGAGTGGGTTGCCATTTCCTTCTCCAGAGGATCTTCCTGACCCAGGAATTGAACCCGCGTCTCCTGCATTGTAGGCAGATGCTTTGCCATCTGAGCTACTAGGGACGTCTTACATATTCCCATACCTGTAGCATCTAGTCAAGTGCCTTGCATATAGTAGGTTCTTAATAGATGTTGATGAAGCAATGGATGGATAATGTAGGTTGTTTTCAATTTTTTTAAACTACAAAAAGTAACAGTGAGAATCAGGCAGAATGATGGGTGAGTTATTCTTCAGGGTATATCAAGGTGAATTACTGGGGCGACCATGGTGAATATTGGCAACTTTACTTCATTAGCTGCAGTCTAGACTAGTTGTTCCAGATTACCTATCCACCTGCCGAATATGAACCTTTCCACTCATTGTTCTACACTGTTCTCAGCACTCCAACATTTTACCCCCAGAACTCCTGTATGCTTTTAAAAATTATTGATTACCCCCTTTTGTGTGTGTGTTCTGTTTATCAGTGTTTACCTAATTAGAAAGTAAAACAGAAATTTCAAAGATTATTTGTTTGTTAATTTGTTCAAAAGACAATAATAAAAATATATTCTGTCAATAAAATATTTTATAAGATATTAACATAAGAAAGTATATCTTCGAAAACAGAAAAAATCAGAAAAGTGACAGCATTACATTTTTGAAAATCTTTAAATTTCTGGCATAAGTGAAGAAACTTGGATTCTTGTATCAGCTTCTGCATTTGCTCAGTTGTGATATCATATATCTTGTAGCCTTGGGTAAAATGAGACTTTACATTTGAGAAAGAGTGAGCAGGAAGAGGCAAATAACTTACGATGATGATGCTTATGGTTTAGGCATCCACATTCCTTAGAAGGGTCTCACAGGACCCAGAGATCCCCAGACATCACATTTGGAACATGTGACCTGTGGAGATAGGGTGCTTGATTTTAATTTGTGTCTCCTCAGTTTCCTGTGTGCTTGAGCCTTTAAAAAGTATATTTATTGTCTTTCTTACTTCCTCTTCTGAGGATTGTTGGTTGATGTCTTTTGAGTTTCAAAAATACTTAAGTTACTAATTCCTTGTTTGGAATGTACATCACAAATGATGAGTAAGTGAGTGAAAATTGCTCAGTTGTGTCCAACTCTTTGCGACCCCTTGTGACCCCATGGACTATACCGTTCATGAAATTCTTTAGGCCAGAATACTGGAGTGGATAGCCTTTCCCTTCTCCAGTGGGCTCTTTCCAACCCACGGATCGAACCCACGTCTCCTGCATTGCAGGCAATTCTTTACCAGCTGAGCCACAAGGGAAGCCCAAGAATATTGGAGTGGGTAGCCTATCCCTTCTCAAGCAGATCTTCCCGACCCAGGAATCAAACCAGGGTCTCCTGCATTGCAGGCGGATTCTTTACCAACTGAATTATCAGGGAAGTCCTACCTTCTCCCTTAATCTGTGGCTTTTAAAATTTTTGTTTGTGGTACTAGTTTCATAATTCTTAAACATTAGTGATCTATTAAAAGCTTTCTCTTTTTTTGATTTATTTTAGAGCTCCTTTAGTCCTCTGAAATCATAAAGATATTCTTCTATATTTTACAATTTTAGTTTTCATATTCAGGGCCTTCATTCCATAGGGAATTAGCTTTCCTAAGGTGCATATGAGATAAAAATCTGTCCTGTTACCTTCCAACTGCAGCCATGAGTCACGATTTTTCCCAGCATCACTTATTGACCAGTAAATTCTTCTTCATTGATCTACAGTGGAGTCTCTGTCAAGGTCAGGTTTCTCTGCCACCTGTGCACCGTGGTTCTTCTCTTCTCGTGGTCTGTTTGAATGTTTGGAAATTAGCTTTCCTAAGGTGCATATGAGATAAAAATCTGTCCTGTTACCTTCCAACTGCAGCCATGAGTCACGATTTTTCCCAGCATCACTTATTGACCAGTAAATTCTTCTTCATTGATCTACAGTGGAGTCTCTGTCAAGGTCAGGTTTCTCTGCCACCTGTGCACCGTGGTTCTTCTCTTCTCGTGGTCTGTTTGAATGTTTGGATCTATAATACTCAAAGTTAATCATTCATTATTAGCTGAGAAATACAACTAACTGTCTGGTAGGGCATAACCCTCTATCCAAAAAAAATTGTTTTGACTGTTCTTGACCGTTTTCTTTCCAAATTAATTTTAAAATCAGAGTTCAAATATATAATTTTATCAAGTTACAAACCTCTTGGGATTTTTCTAAACATTTCCAACTTTTAAGGAAAAAGACTTGGCAATTAGTAGTAAATGCATTAGATGTTTTCATATTTTTTACTCCAGTGATTCTGTTTTGGGAATTATCTACTAAGATGGCAATCAGAAATATAAAGATACAAAATTATAAAGAAATGTAAAGATAGAAAAAGATACATCTTACAAGTTCTTATTTTTCAAGTTTTGTTGTTTTGTTTTTGCAAGTTCTTTTTTTTAATTCAACAAATATTTATTGGGCATTTCCTATGTGCCAGGTATAGTTCTAACTGTCAGGGATTCATCAGTGAATACACATAAATGAATGAAATACATGGTATGTTAGAAGAGAAGCAGAGATGTGTAAGAGAGACTCTGCCACTGAGTTGGCTCTGGAACACATGCAGAAATCAGGTGTGCTGAGAGAATATTGAGATTTTAAAAAGAGCGGCATGAGACCTCATTTAGAAGATGACAAGTAAGCAAAGACTAAGAGAAAAATCACTTTTGTTGAATTTCTTCAATATTCCTTAATATTAAGAGTATTGTCTTTTTTCAATGGTGCAGGCTTTTTATTATTATTATTTTTTTATGTTCTCTGACTTTCAGTGTTGTGATAGGAATTTGAAAGTATCCTTGATAGATATAACTGTACCTGTGTTAAGTTCTGTTGATAATAGCTTACCTGAAAACTGACAAATGTTAAACACCTAGGTATAAAAAGTTTGTTTTAAAGCTTTCAGAGTAATGATTTTTAAGCTCTTTTTGTTCTTTTGAAAAACAAAGAGTTAAAAGTATTACTAACCACTCTATAATGCTGTAAATTAAATGTATTGATGGGAGGGATCTTGATTTATCAAGCTTTTCTCAGAACTTGGAATATTACATCTAAACATTTACATATGGCTGATCAGCCCCTACACATGGACAGAAGCAAAGCAATCACATACACAGTTTAGGTAAAAACTTGACTATTTAGGGAAAGAAAGGGTTAATCTAGATTATTTGAATTGACTTTGATGGAGGACCAGAAAATATCTTGATTTTCAGGTCCCTTAGAGCCATGAATGGAAGCTAAAGATTTTAATGTATTTACTGATTTCTTTTGATTGGCAGTGGCTCTATGGAATGTTGTGTTGAGAAGGTACATCTTAAGTCATTGAGAAAAAATGTAGTTGTTAGGAATGTCTGCGATGCAAAGAAAGAGGACAAAGAGACAGCCCGCGTGCCAAGTATTCATCAGCTTTGACTTACATTAGAGTTAGCTTATGTGCCATATCAAGTCTCTGGGCCCAGCATGTCAAGGTTTTGTAAAAGCAAACCAGTGGCTTGTGCTTTTTGTGCTTGTAAAATCTGTACTGAAAATCAGTGAGCAAGCAAGGACTGAGTCAATGATCTAAAAGCTTCAATCACAGAGGAGAAAGACTGAAGTCTCTGTCTTTAAACATATGTCATAAGTCTAAGTGGAAAATATGGCCGGTGGACAGCCCCAAATGACATTCTTGTGTTAGAACCTGTGAAGATCAAGAAGGCAACTAAAAACAGGAATATTCAGGACCTATCCATTAAGTGAACCGAGTGGAATTCTGCCAGCAGGTGTTTCCTAGTCATAGTGCCACTTTTCGTGAGGTGCTTACCTCCTCCACCCTTCTTTGTTGCCTGTGAGAGGCTGTGCTCAGCATCTGGCACTAATAGAAACATTAGAATTGCGAAGTCTTTTTTTAGCTTATTATGACTAACTTTGAGTTTCATACCCTATTACTTTGCATCTTCAAACCTACTTTTTCCCCTCAGTTTGATTGAGAAATAACTGACATATATCACTGTATAAGTTTGAGGTGTATAGCATGATGGTCTGATTTACATGTATTGTGAAATGATTATCATATATGGGTCAGCTTCTCATATCGACGTAATTAACAGAAGAAGAGAGAAAAAAATTTTCTTCTTATGGGGAGACCTCATAGGATTTACTCTCTTAACTTTTCTGTATCTCATACAGCATGGTTAAATACAGCCTTCATATTGTACATTACATCCCTAGTGTTTATCTTGTAACTGGACGTTTGTACCTTTTGACCACCTTTTCTTATTTCCCCTCCCTCTTCCCCTTCACTTCTGGTAACCATAGGTCTGATTGTCTCTTTTCCTATGAATTTTTTTTTTCCTCGTTTGGATACCCCATATAAGTGAGATCACACAGTGTTTGTCTTTCTCTAGCTGACTTACTCAGCATAATATCTTTAAGGTCCATCCATCTTGTCTCGAATGCTAGGATTTTTCTCACTTTTTTATATCTGAGTTATATGTATACATATGTATTTCAGGATTAACCTCTTGGCAGATGTAAGGTTTGCAAGTACTCTTTCCTGTTCCGTGTATGCTGTCTTTGCACTTTGTTGTGCTGATGGTTTCTTTTGCTCTGTAGAAGCTTTTTAGTTTGATGGTAGTCCCACTTGTTCAGTTTTTATTTTGTTGATTATGCTTTGTATTCTTCAGGTGTTATATGTAAAGAGCCAATACCATGATCTGTGTCAAGGAACTTTATTTCATATGTTTTCTTCCAGGAGTTTCATAGTTTCAGGTCTTACATTTAAGTCTTTTGTAAGTGGTGTAAGACATTTATTCTTTTACATGTGAATGTCCAATCATCTTAGCATCATGTATTGAAAAGACTCTCTTTTCTCCATTGCATATTCTTGGCTCCCTTGTCAATTATTAGTTGGCCGTATCTGCAACTCTTTTTTAAAGTAAAAGTTCAAGAGGAGTCAAAGTATTTAGACATAAGAAAAAGGGTAACTAAAAGTTAGTGACTATAAATAAAGATGATTACCTAGGTATTCACAATGATGTTTATTAAAATGACTAATACTCATGTTATAAAGTTAAGGAAAAAAAAGGACAGAAAATTACACATAAATTGGCTTTATAATTAAAGCAAAAACATCTTGACAAAAGAAAATAACACTCCGAATTTCTCATGGTTGATGTATTTTTAAAAATTTTCTCTTGATATCGGTCTTAGTTACTGTTAGTTGCTTTTGAGTTATTGTTACCCTCAAATAGGCTGTGTGCATGCTAGGTCACTTCAGTTGTGTCTGACTCTGTATAGCCCTGTGGACTGTAGCCCACCAGGCTCCTCTGTCCATGGGATTCTCCAGGCAAGAATACTGGACTGGGTTGCCATGCCCTCCTCCAGGGGATCTTCTCAACCCAGGGACTGAACCTGCTTTTTTTGTCTCCTGCATTGGCAGGTGGGTTCTTTACCATTAGTGCCACCTAGGAAGCCCAAAATACGGTGANCTGTCCATGGGATTCTCCAGGCAAGAATACTGGACTGGGTTGCCATGCCCTCCTCCAGGGGATCTTCTCAACCCAGGGACTGAACCTGCTTTTTTTGTCTCCTGCATTGGCAGGTGGGTTCTTTACCATTAGTGCCACCTAGGAAGCCCAAAATACGGTGAGACTGCCTTTAACTAGCTTTATTGCAACCATAAGTCTTATAGATATTTCAGGAGGTAACATTGCCATTTCAGTATTAAAAAAGAAATACCGAGGGAGGGTATGTATGTGTACTTATGGCTGATTCTTGTTGTATGGCAGAAACCAACACAACATTGTAAAGCAGTTATCCTCCATTAAAAAAAAAACAAACAAGCAAACCCTCTTTCAATCATTTTACTTACTTAAACTAAAATTTACGTAAATACACATATACATACATCTCCATTATATCACCAATATCAGAATATCCTGCTGTGTTATTAACACTTTGCTTCATTTTTAATTTCAGCTCATCCCAGTGTCCAAAAGGTGGTGCTAGCATCACCTGCATCAGATATTCCTGTCCTATCTCCTCGTACTTCAGAAATTTCAGTTCCTGCTGATCTGGATAAGACGATAACAGAACTAGCCGACTGGCTGGTATTGATCGACCAGATGCTGAAGTCCAACATTGTCACTGTCGGGGATGTAGGAGAGATCAATAAGACAATTTCGCGAATGAAAGTAAGTACCTAGTGTAAAGGTTTGTCATGGAAACACCACAGCACAGGAGTAGACAAGATCTGTTTGGATCGCTTCTGTTTATCTTAAACTCTGTGAGAATGAGCTTTAAAAAATTCCTTTTTTTTTTTTATAAAGTGTTTCTTTCCCATTTAATCTGCTGTGTTTTCATCCCACTGAATCCTTAACTCACATAAATCATTTAAGCAGCATTTCCTTAGGAACAAGAAGGCCACTGAAAGATGCCAGGATGCTTTCAACCAAATTTTCCATCATCTGTCCGACTTGCTTGATGAGTTGCACTTCCACTGTGAGGTATCAGAGTGATGTTCTTCAACTCCAACAAAGGATGATCTCTGAGCAGGGCCTCTGGGTACATCACATCCAATGCTGCTGCCTTAATGAGCTGGATCTGAGGGGATTCCACCAGGGCGTCTTGATCAACTAGTAAACCTCTGCTGATGTTGATGAGGATGACGGTGGGCTTCATTAACCTCAGTTCCCGCCTCCTGATCAGGCCCTGGGTCTGGGGTGTCAGGCTTAGAGCCAGCATCACAAAGTCCGACTGCTGAAGCAGGTCACCCAGGCTCTTTCAGTACGTGGCCCCAACAGCTTCCTTCTCCTCCAGTTTCCGCACTCTTCTGTTAATAAACCGCTCTCGGGGCTTCCCTGGTGGCTCAGATGGTAAAGCGTCTGCCTGCAATGAGGGAGATCCGGGTTTGATCCCTGGGTCAGGAAGATATCCTGGAGAAGGAATGGCAACTCACTCCAGTATTCGTGCCTGGAAAATTCCATAGACGGAGGAGCCTGGTAAGCTACAGCACATGAGGTTGCAAAGAGTCGGACATGACTTAGCGACTTCATTTCACTTTCACAAGGAAAGCAACTGTGCTTGCGTCTGAAAAGGAGATGCAAAATGATTAATTAGGGGGACTGCGTGGGAGTGAACGGCGATGAGCCCTTCCTCAGTGAAGTTATCCCCTCTGTCCACTCCTGGGTCGCGGTGGCAGTGCAGAAGCTCAGATGCCAGTGCGCTGACTGGAGAGGCAATAGGTCTGAAGCAGCCTGGCCCTACCAGACGCTCACGACGTGGACCGCCCTTCCGCCCCCGGACCCTCAGAGCAGAGTGCACATCCCTCTTAAAAGTTCTTGATCTGTCAGCCATGCTGGCTAACTCTGATGAATAAAGCTTTTCTTGCATTTGTGTTGTTTTGGTTAAGAATGTGAGCTGTAGACTCTGTTTTTACGAGCTAAAACTGATGTCCTAAATCTGGCAGTATCAGTATAAATGTAAACTGGTGTTAATTTAGTCCCTAGTGTCATATAGGCATTTGTTGAAGTGCCTTTTCAACCTATATTTCATAATGAGCTTATTTAATTGTTGACATCATCAGTGAGACTCTCCTGACTATAATTTTATTTCTATACATATGCTATTTGATATCAATTTTAAAGTTGTTTCTCTATATTCAGTGTATGTTTGGTCCTGGGCTATATGTTGTCTAGGGATGCTGAAAAGAATATATCAGATAGAAACTAAGAATGAACTATGCAAAATAATAATACAATAGTAGCTATTACTAACTCTTATTAAGTGCTTAGTGTGTGCTAGGTGTCTTTTTAAGTATGTAGCATGTATTATCTCATTCACTTTAACAATCTTGTGAAGTAGGTACCAGTTTTATTCCCATATTAGAGATATATGTGACCAGGCACAGTCTAATAAAAGCCACTGGGCAGGTACAGGCCATGTGGTAGAGGAGCCAGGATGAAGAAGGGGTTACATCCACAGTGAAGGAATGCAGGCTATGTGGAATTTTGATGCTTAGAGACAAAATAAATGACATTCCAGGTATAAGGACCAGGGAGAATAAAGATTTGAGGTGGGGAGCATGAGGGATGGTTCAACAGTTGTGCAATAAGGAGGTGTAGTGGGAAGTCAGTGAAGTCAGATCAAGTCCACCTTCTGAAGGAGCTTGTGGACTAAGCAACGCTTTTTGGACTTTTAGTCTGTAAGCAGTCGGTAAGCATCTTTTCTTCCCATTTTCTTTTTAAAATTGTGGCCGGAGACTGATCATAAGAATGTTCTGCTTGAGTAAGAAGACTGGAATAGTGCAAGAGATGCTTAAAACAAGGAGAAAAGCCCTTTCTGAGTGGCTGAGATGATGTCATTGCAATTAGTGGAAATCAGGAACAGAAGAAATGGAATGTGGATAAGGGTTTGATTGATTTAGTTTCAGATACGTTGTGTTGAAAGGTCCTTATGCCACTTGCAAGGAAATGATCAGCATTCACTGAACTGTCTTTGTGTGATTCAGGATTAGAGGTTGTGAATAAGCCATTTAGAAATAATACTTGACACTATAGGAATAATTGAAATCTGAAAGTTAGGGAATTCACAGAGGAAGAGCTGTGGATTCTTTTAGGAAGTTGTATATTTTAATCTTTATGGCTATGTGTGAGATCTATACTTAAAACACACCATTTTCCTAATATTGCTAACTTTTCCTTCCTAAGAAACTCAAACTTTCTCAAGCAGCAGTCTTTTATGTCTGTGCTGTGCTTAATCACTCAGTTGTGTCCGACTCTTTGTGTTTAGGGTTATTTAATTTGCAGTTCTTCTAGTTCGAATTTTTCTAACCCCGCATCTCCACCCTGTAGGTGCCATTAGTTTATGTTCATTTAAGTTGTAGGACAGATGTGCAGAGCATCACTTGCCGAAATCACTGCTAATGTTTTTGTTTTTTGGTTGCACTAAATCTTTGTCGCAGGCCATGGGGTTTCTCTAGTTCTGACACACAGGCTCAGTAGTTGCCGTCTGCGGGCTTAGTTGCTCCAAGGCATGTGGGATCTTAGTTCCTAGAGCAGTGACTGAACCTGAATCCCTTGCACTGGGAGGTGGATTCTTAACCAGAGACGACCAGGGAAGTCCCCTTGCTGATGTTTTGAACATACTTTTTAGATTTCAAAGGGATTTTCTTCATTTAATCTCCTCAGACTTGATATAGCTGAACTGCAAGTGTTTTTAGTATTTCTTTTTGTGGAAACAAGAGAGGTAAAATACCTTGCCTGGTGATCCAGATAATAAGTGGGAGAGCCAAGATTCGAACCTGGGGCCTCTGACTCCAGAGCCTGTACTTTCTCCTCTATAGCACTGATGCCTCACTGCTCCTTTCTGGAGGAAAACAACAGCTTGGATGGCAGCACACCAGTTATGCTTTGGTAGTGTTTTTATCGTACGGCTTATTAACCTACCTTAACGATCATTTTGTCTTGACAGATCACAAAGGCTGACTTAGAACAGCGCCATCCTCAGCTCGATTATGTCTTTACATTGGCACAGAATCTGAAAAATAAAACTTCCAGTTCAGACGTGAGAACAGCAATCACTGAAAAATGTAAGATTTAAAAAATAAAATTATACATCATCACTCACTTTCCTTGAAAATGGTAACATGCACATTTTTGAAGATTATTCAGCCATAAATTAACATTATTTGATAATTTAATGTTTGATAATCTCTATTAATGTAATAACTTCCCTTGTTTTTTTAATTTTTTGTGAAGATTGTCATAATTCCCTTATGAATTCCTTAAACTATGAACAGCATTACTTTTTAAGTAATTAGTAATACACTGAAGGTTTTTTTTTTTTCATTTAGGTTAGAATTTCTTTTAAAGAAACCAAAAAGGCAAGTTATAGAAACCCATAGGAATGCAAATCTATTCTCCTGTTATATTCACTGAAACCAAATCTTACCATGTCTTTTAACTCCTCTTCTCAGAATTCATTCCAAAAATAGTGTTGAGTAGCTACTGTATACCTGTGTGTCTTGCTCTAATCTGAGAATACTTTAGTTAAATACAACATGAAACAAAAATTAAATAACTCAGCAGCAACAAATACCCTGTTTCAAATTGGCTTTTTGGCCTACAGGCATCTCTTAAATCTGTATGACATACAAAACAGTCAGGATTCTTAAGAATGTCATGTAGGGACAATCACTGTCCGTTTGCATCATTCCCTTCCTCTCTGTAGCCCTCAGCAGGGCTGAGCTGTCTGTAGCTGTTCTGAACAATATCTATTCTTTATAACGTCCTGACATTTCCTAGTCTTCTTACCTTTATTCACATTATGTTTTCTTCTTCTGGGCCTTCTCTCCCCAGGTGAAATTCTACTCAGCAGATAAAATGTCACCCACTCTGCGAAGTCTTTCCCACCCTCTTTTAGTCCCTGGTGAACTGTATTTTTTATCTTTAATTCCTGCTATGGCCTTTCCCCCCTATAATTTCATTGTGAAGTGAAGTGAAGTGAAGTCAGTCGCTCAGTCGTGTCTGACTCTTTGCGACCCCATGGACTGTAGCCTACCAGGCTCCTCCGTCCATGGGATTCTCCAGGCAAGAGTACTGGAGTGGGTTGCCATTGTAGATCTCACTATTAATTCTCTCTCCCTTCTATAAGTTGTGAATATTCACCTCTTTGGCCCTAAGATTTCCCACGTTGCCCAGTACCAATTAGGAACTTAATAAATATTTGTGGCAGAATATGAACTGGAAAGTATTTTATTACCTTGGCTAATATTTCTCAAGGAAAGTCAACTGTTCCCCCTATTAAACATGTTTTGATTTCAACATGAATGTGGCACCAGCAAAGTTATTATAAGAGATGAGTTAGCAGAGAACTTTTAGTATCTCACACTGTTGGTTTGTTTTTGCTAAGTGAGCCATTTTATTTCTTTTAAAATTAATTGATAGATTGTGTGTGTGTGTTCATTTATGCCTGACTCTTACAACCCCATGGACTTGTAGTCTGCCAGGCTCTTCTGTCCAAGGGATTCTCCAGGCAGCAAGGGTTGCCATTTGCTCCTCCAGGGGATCTTCCTGACCCATGGATTGAACCCAGTAGGCGGGTTCTTTACCACTAGTGCCACCTGGGAAGTCCCTTCTTTTTTGTAACTCCCTCTTAAAAATAGAAGAGAAAAGGAGAAGAGAAAGGGACCAAAAAAGAAAATCAAAGAAAGAAAAATAAAAAGAAAGAGTAAAAAAAAAGAGAAAGGAAAAGAGTCAATATAGATTTTTTATAATAGAAACTGTTGATACATAGAACTTGAATCTCATACTTTTAGTGCGTCTCTTAAATATATAAAAACATTTCCTTTTAGAGAGGTTTCATGCTACAGAAAAACAAATGTGAAAAGAACTCTTAAATAGTTTGTTTTCTCTTAAAATCAATACTACATTAGAGCATTTCCTTAGAGGATGACAAGTGACTATCTGTGGTCATAAAATTATATCATAAAGTACTATCAAAAGTACTGTCATCTCCTTTCTTTAGACCAGGTTCTGTAAATATAAACTAGGTAAGAATTAATTTTTAAATAATTTTTTATCAGTTTAAAATAGTAAATATCTTTATTGTGAGATATTTTAATGCAATCAGAATAGAGTTTAATTTAACATTTTTTTCTTCAAGGATGATTTCAAAAGTGTATCAATCATATAGTATGGCAGACATAATAAAATTCCTTTAAAATGTACGTACCATTTGGCTACCTTTCTCTTTTCCATATATGACCTTATTTATGATGAATTTGGTGTCATGTACTTTTTCCTTTTCCTAATGATTGCTTTCTGGGATCTTTTTTTTTTTTTTTTTTTAATGTAATGCCTCCTCCAGTGGAAAAGGTCAAGAACCAGTGGGATAACACCCAGCACGGTGTGGAGTTAAGACGGCAGCAGCTGGAGGACATGATTGTTGACAGTCTCCAGTGGGATGACCACAGGGAGGAGACGGAAGAGCTCATGAGAAAGTATGAGGCTCGCCTCTACATTCTTCAACAGGCTCGAAGGGATCCCCTTGTCAAACAGATTTCTGATAATCAAGTAAGTAAGGCTCATTAGTTATTTTCTGGCATTACCAATTTGTGGGATATGCTTTTTTAGTCAATTGTTTTTTTTTTTTTGTCTTTCATTTATTGGTGGAATTTCTCCTAATGTTCTTTTTTTTTTGTATTTATTTATTTTTTTACACGAACTCCCAAACATGAACCCCCCTCCCACCTCCCACCCCACATCTTCCCTCCAGATCATCCCCATACACCATTGTTAACCAGAATTTTTAGGACCCTTGTCATAAAGTTTTCCCAAGGGCTTAGAATGTACATTGAAATTTATATAAAGAATTTGACCAGGAAGGTTGTTTTGGAAAATTTCTAGAGTAACAACGAGTAGAAATGTACTTGTATCCCAGAATTACAGCTGACCGATTCTTTGCAGATGGAACACACCCATGAACCAACATCTAGAAAGAAAAGACCTTCAGAATCCCAGGAATCCTCCTTTTACTCCCTTCTGTAATTATGTTGAAGGTCATTTTTATTTTTGAAATCTCCCAAAATTTTCATGAGGGCTAATGTAGTGATCAAGGGCTTCCCTGGTGACACTAGTGGTAAAGAACCCCCCTTCCAGTGCAGGAGACTTAAGAGATGTGGGTTTGATCCCTGGATCAGGCAGATTTCCTGGAGGAGGGCATGGCAGCCCACTCCAGTGTTCATGCCCAGGGAATCCCAAGGATGGAAGAGCCCAGCAGGCTACAGTCCAGAGGGTCACAAAGAGTCAGACATGACTGAAGAGACTTAGCAGACATGTTGTGAACAAATCAAGTATTAAGCTTAGTTTCTTATAATACCTTTATAACCAAACTGTTTTATCAATATCATCAGAGCAAGTACCTTTTTACAATTAGTTTGACTATACAGTTAATGATATTGAATACTTATGGTACTTCAAAGTGCTACTTTAAATCTCCCTACAATCATAGAAAATATTCTTGAATTGGAGGTTATGGTTGTTAGGTTATATTTTGGTGTGACATTGATTTGCCCTTCAGATAGCCTAGATGAAGGTGTATGCTTGTGAAGGATATAATATAGAATATATGGGGAGCAAAATCTGAAACAGGACAGCATGTTTTTATTCTTCAGACCTGTAGACTTTCCATGATTGCTATTAAAAAATCAAGTGGCCAGGTATCCTGGTTTTCTGGATCATTCTCTATCTATCTCTAAGCTATCTGCTATGCTATCACTATCATTCTCTATGCTATCTGCTGATTTGTTTTAACCAAATGACTCAAAAAATAATAATCAGCAAAGCCCTAGGACTCTTAAGCAGAGGAATACAATTGAAAGCGATATCAATGTTTCAGTCATTATATTCAGAATATTCTTTTCTAATTAGCAGCATTAGCATGAAAAGGGAAAAAGATATGACACTGAAAGATGAACTCCCCAGTTTGGTAGGTGCCCAATGTGCTACTGGAGAAGAGTGGAGAAACAACTCCAGAAAGAATGAAGTGATGAAGCCAAAGTGAAAGCAATGCCCAATTATGCATGTGACTGGTGATGGAAGTAAAGTGCTGTAAAGAACAGTGTTGCATAGGATCCTAAAATGTTAGGTCCATGAATCAAGGTAAATTGGAAGTGCTGAAAAAGGAGATAGCAACAGTGAACACTGACATTTTAGGAATCAGTGAACTAAAGTGGACTGGAATGGGTGAACTTCATTCAGATGATAATCATATCTACTACTGTGGGTAAGAATCCCTTAGAAGAAATGGAGTAGCAATCATAGTCAACAAGAGTCTGAAATGCAGTACTTGGATGCAGTCTCAAAAATGACAGAATGATCTCTGTTCGTTTCCAAGGCAAACCATTCAATATCACAGTAATCCAAGTCTGTGCTCCAACCAGTATTGCTGAAGAAGTGAAGTTGAACAGTTCTATGACCTACAAGAACTTATAGAATTAACATACAAAAAAGATGTCCTTTTCATCACAGGGGACTGGAATGCAAAAGTAGGAAGTCAAAGAGATACTTGGAGTAACAGGCAAGTTTGGCCTTGGAGTACAAAACAAAGCAGGGCAAAGACTTACACAGTTTTGCAAGAGAATGCACTGGTCATAGCAAACACCTTTTCCAACAACACAGAGACGACTCTACACATGGACATCACCAGATGGCTGACACCTAAATCAGACTGATTATATTCTTTGCAGCCAAAGATGGAGAAGCTCTGTACAGTCAGAAAAATTAGACTGGGATCTGACTGTGGATCAGATCATGAACTCCTCATTGCCAAATTAAGCCTTAAGTTGAAGAAAGTAGGGAAAACCACTAGACCATTCAGGTATGACCTAAATCAAATCCCTTAAGATAGAGAGTTCCAGAAAAACATCTATTTCTGCTTTATTGACTGTGCCAAAGCCTTTGACTGTGTGGATCATATTGAACTGTGGAAAATTCTGAAAGAGATGGGAATACCAGACCCTTTACCTGCCTCTTGAAGCAACAGTTAGAACTGGAGATGAAGCAACAGACTAGTTCCAAATCAGGAAAGGAGTACAGTGAGGCTGAGTATTGTCATCCTGCTTATTTAACTCATTTACAGAGTACATCATAAGAAATGCTGGGCTGGACAAAGCACAAGCTGGAATCACGATTGCTGGGAGAGATATCAATAACCTCAGATATACAGATGACACCACCCTTATGGCATAAAGCAAAGAAGAGCTAAAGAGCCTCTTGATGAAAGTGAAAGAAGAGAGTGAAAAAGCTGTCTTAAAACTCAGCATTCAAAAAATGAAGATCATGGTATCTGGTCCCATCACTTCATTGCAAATAGATGGAAAACAATGGAAACAGTGAGAGATTTTATTTTCTTAGGCTCCAAAATCACTGCAGACAGTGACTGCAGCCATGAAATTAAAAGATACTTCCTCTTTGGGAGCAAAGAAGAGCTAAAGAGCCTCTTGATGAAAGTGAAAGAAGAGAGTGAAAAAGCTGTCTTAAAACTAAGCATTCAAAAAATGAAGATCATGGTATCTGGTCCCATCACTTCATTGCAAATAGATGGAAAACAATGGAAACAGTGAGAGATTTTATTTTCTTAGGCTCCAAAATCACTGCAGACAGTGACTGCAGCCATGAAATTAAAAGATACTTCCTCTTTGGGAGAAAAGCTATGACCAACCTAGACAGCACATTAAAAAGCAGAGACATTACTTTGTCAACAAAGGTCCATCTAGTCAAAGCTATGGTTTTTCCAGTAGTCATGTATGGATGTGAGAGTTGGACCATAAAGAAAGCTGAGTACCTAAGAATTGATGCTTTTTTACTGTGCTGTTGGAGAAGACTCTTTAGAGTCCCTTGAATTCCAAGGAACTCATACCAATCAATTGTAAGGGAAATCAGTCCTGATTGCATTGGAAGGACTGATGCTGAAGCTGAAACTCCAATACTTTGGCCACCTGATGTGAAAAACTGACTCCTTGGAAAAGACCCTGATGCTGGGAAAGATTGAAGGCAGGAAGAGAAAGGGATGACAGAGGATGAAATGGTTGGATGGCATCACTGACTCTATGGACATGAGTTTGAGCAAGCTCTGGGAGTTGGTGATGGATAGGGAAGCCTTGCATGCTGTAGTTCATGAGATTACAAAGAGTCAGACATGAGTGAGTGACTGAACTGAATTAGCAGCACGGTTCTGTTCTTCTGGTACTCTAGGGTGGATTTTTCTGCTAGTTGCTACAAAAATTATGGGAACATTCATTTGTCATTTAGGTTTCGTGGGGAGTATCTTGATGCAGGCAGAGAAGGCAATGGCAACCCACTCCAGTTCTCTTGCCTGGCAAATGCCATGGACAGAGGAGCCTGGTGGGCTGCAGTCCATGGGGTCGCTAAGAGTTGGACATAACTGAGGGACTTCACTTTTACTTTCCACTTTCACGCATTGGAGAAGGAAATGGCAACCCACTCCAGTATTCTTGCCTGGCGGATCCCAGGGACCAGGGAGCCTGGTGGACTGCCGTCTATGGGGTCGCACAGAGTCAGACACAACTGAAGCGACTTAGCAGCAGCAGCAGCAGCAGCATCTTGATGCAGGGGCTCTCAGGGGGAAAAAAATGTATCGTAACGCTAATGCCTATGGACACACAGCATCAGTATAATTTATTCAGGCACTCTCAGTAACCCTTGCTTCACTACTGGATCTCCCCAAGAGTNGAGTCAGACACAACTGAAGCGACTTAGCAGCAGCAGCAGCAGCAGCATCTTGATGCAGGGGCTCTCAGGGGGAAAAAAATGTATCGTAACGCTAATGCCTATGGACACACAGCATCAGTATAATTTATTCAGGCACTCTCAGTAACCCTTGCTTCACTACTGGATCTCCCCAAGAGTTAACTTTGTGAGCAGGCATAGTGATCCAGGGGCAAGAAGATTTCCATATTGTCGACCTTTCTGTATCTCCAAGTGCATATAGAGGAACTAACTCTATAGTAAATTCATTCCTATGAGATGCATATTCCTCTTAAGATCAGATGCATAGCATTTGTCATGAACAAGGCAAATGGTTTGAGGAATTAAAATATATCAAAGAGGAAAAGATAGTAATCTTTTAACACCATCTGCTATATACTTGCTATGTACTTGATCACTTTTCACTTCCAGAATTATTTTTGTTTGAGCTTACATGCAAGAATTTGTCTTACAATGTGTTCCTTTCTTTTGATATTTGTGTCTGAAACATATTAAAACCTACTGAAAGGACCAAGTGTTTCATTCATATTTGTAGCTGAGTGATCCAGTCTTAATGATTACATCTGAAATTATACCTTAGATGCTGCTTCAAGAACTGGCTGCTGGAGATGGTGTTGTAATGGCATTTGATAATGTCCTGCAGAAACTGCTGGAAGAATATGGCAGTGATGACACAAGAAATGTGAAAGAAACCACGGAGTACTTAAAAACATCATGGATCAATCTAAAACAAAGGTATTGCTGCGCCTTTGACAGGTGTATATATATATATTGTCAAGCTGAGAATTTGATTGCTTTGGCTTTCTCATGGAAGCATATAGAAGATGTCCCTACTAGATGCATATTTTATTATTTTTTTAAAAAAATATTATGCTGTGCCGAGTTAGTATTATCACACTTAATATAGTGTGATACGTTAGCTAATTGAGTTTCTGCAATGGAGTTCTTCCTTGATTAAATCTAAACCTTGACAGTGATCATTTTATGAGTTCTGATTTTTTTTATGCCTCTCCGCATTGCCTAGAATACATTTGGTGGTACTCTGATAGTAAGGAACACTTCGGTATTATGGCACCTCAGGGTAACATTATCCCTAATAGTGAAACATGTGCTATGTGACCAGGTTATCTTCAATTGAGGCTGAGAACACATGGATCCATCCTAGACTCCTGAAATGTACTAAGTGTATATTGGGCTTCAACTCATTTATTGTCTTTTCTTTCCATTACTCTGACTTGTCAGTATGTTTGGAGCAGTCTAAAATGGCATGTGTTTATAAGAGAAATGTTATGTCGCTTGAACATCTAGAATTTGAGGCAGTGTTGACAGTGGTTGGCATCTCTTTAAGGCTGCATATTCATATTCATCTGCAGTAAAAGAAGGGCTTCCCTGGTGGCTCAGAGGTTAAAGCGTCTGCCTGCAGTGCGGGAGACCTGGGTTCGATCACTGGGTCAGGAAGATCCCCTGGAGAAGGAAATGGCACCCCACTCCAGTACTCTTGCCTGGAGAATCCCACGGACAGAGGAGCCTCGCAGGCTACAGTCCACGGGGTCGCAACGAGTTGGACACGACTGAGCGACTTTCCTTTCCTTTCCTTTCCTTTCAGTAAAAGAAAGTGTGTACTTCCTGCATAATACTCAGGATACCTGTGTCTAAATGAAATTACGGCTTCACATGCATCTTATATATTCAGATGCAAATGCCTGAAAGCTAATTTGATATCAAAACCACATATATTTTGCAGTGAATAAAATGGAACACTTTATTATACATATTACAGGTAATGAATTATAGCCAAATGTTTGTAACAGTTTGATCTGGATGTATTTTGTACATTTTTAAAATGTCATTTTTAGTTAGAATCTATATTGTAAATTTTGGGAAACTCAAAGAAAATTATGAGGCAGTTCATTAACATGAATATGTTGCTCTGTCTCCCTTGGATTCTGGAGAAAATAAAAACAAGTGTAGGAAATACAAAACTCTGAAGTGGTTAAAGCAGAATATAGCTGTAATATTGATCTTTCTAGCATTTTAGAACAACTGCTTTTCTTTTGTTGTGACTACATGAACCGTAAACTTCCAGATGTTCAAGCTGGTTTTAGAAAAGGCAGAGGAACCAGAGATCAAATTGCCAGCATCCGCTGGATCATTGAAAAAGCAAGAGAGTTCCAGAAAAAAGCATCTCTTTCTGCTTTATTGACTGTGCCAAAGCCTTTGACTGTGTGGATCACAATAAACTGTGGAAAATTCTTCAAGAGATGGGAATCCCAGACCACCTGACCTGCCTCTTGAGAAACCCATATGCAGGTCAGGAAGCAACAGTTAGAACTGGACATGGAACAACAGACTGGTTCCAAACAGGAAAAGGAGTACGTCAAGGCTGTATATTGTCTCCCTGCTTATTTAACGTCTTATTTAACATCATGAGAAATGCTGGGCTGGAAGAAGCACAAGTTAGAATCAAGATTGCTGGGAGAAATATCAATTACCTCAGATATGCAGATGACACCACCCTTATGGCAGAAAGTCAGGAGGAACTAAAAAGCCTATTGACGAAAGTGAAAGAGGAGAGCGAAAAAGTTGGCTTAAAGCTCAACATTCAGAAAACAAAGATCATGGCATCCAGTCCCATCACTTCATGGGAAATAGATGGGGAAACAGTGGAAACAGTGTCAGGCTTTATTTTTTTGGGCTCCAAAATCACTGCAGATGGTGATCAGTTCAGTTCAGTTGCTCAGTCGTGTCCGGCTCTCTGCGACCCCATGAATCGCAGCACGCCAGGCCTCCCTGTCCATCACCATCTCCCGGAGTTCACTCAGACTCAAGTCCATTGAGTCAGTGATT
>SJYX01005256.1:93031-139849 GCA_006410675.1 Oreotragus oreotragus
TGCAAGGAGATCCAACCAGTCCATTCTGAAGGAGATCAGCCCTGGGATTTCTTTGGAAGGAATGATACTAAAGCTGAAACTCTAGTACTTTGGCCACCTCATGTGAAGAGTTGACTTATGTAACTATTGGAGATCAGACTAGTCAATCTTAAAGGAAATCAGTCCTGAATGTTCATAGGAAGGACTGATATTGAAGCTGAAGCTCCAATACTTTGGCCACCTGATGTGAAGAATTGACTCATTGGAAAAGACCCTGATGCTGTGGAAGATTGAGAGCAGGAGGAGAAGGGGGTGACAGAGGATGAGATGGTTGGATGGCATCACTGACTCGATGGACATGAGTTTGAACAAGCGCTTGGAACTGGTGATGGACGGGGAAGCCTGGCGTGCTATAGTCCATGAGATCACAGAGTCAGAAATGACTGAGCGACTGAACTGAACTATTGGAAAATTAAAACAAATTCCTTGTAAAAGAAAACTGCTTGCTACCTCAAGATTAAACATCAAGATGACACCTAGATTATATACTTTCTCACATAAGAAAACATGCAAAGAGATTAATTGACATATTCAGTTCAGTTCAGTTGCTCAATCATGTCTGACTCTTTGCGACCCCATGAATCGCAGCACGCCAGGTCTCCCTGTCCAACACCAACTCCTGGAGTTCACTCAGACTCACGTCCATCAAGTCAGTGATGCCATCCAGCCATCTCATCCTCTGTCGTCCCCTTCTCCTCCTGCCCCCAATCCCTCCCAGCATCAGAGTCCTTTCCAATGAATCAACTCTTTGCATGAGGTGGCCAAAGTACTGGAGTTTCAGCTTTAGCATCATTCCTTCCAAAGAAATCCCAAGGCTGATCTCCTTCAGAATGGACTGGTTGGATCTCCTTGCAGTCCAAGGGACTCTCAAGAGTCTTCTCTAACACCACAGTTCAAAAGCATCAATTCTTCGGCGCTCAGCCTTCTTCACAGTCCAACTCTCATCCTTATATATTCATTCATTCTTAGAAATGTCCTCGGTATTAAGGTCTTAGTCCTGAGTAGATATTTTTTTTTCATACAGGCTCTTAATTGCTGCAGTAGTTGCTTGAGCAGCCTGTCTTTGCTTCCATTGCTCAATAGTTATAGCACTGGGAATGTAATTCCCTCCTTCCATGTAGTCTTCTAATTTAGCTGAGTAAACACCATAACCAAAAGCCAAACCAGCCTTCTCTGTGCTGTGAGATATGGATTACAATATGAGAACTTTGAATTATATATTTTAAATTTAAAAAATAGAAAATTAACCTTTATTTACCAGTCACATGTAGATAGATACAGGTGCCTGAATATACTCTGTATATAAGATAGGCTTGTGTCACGTGAGATGACTGAGGCAAGCTGGGGGAAGGGCAGATTCTAAGTTACATTCTAAATACAAAGTAGGTGACAGCCATGGCTTCTTGCCTGAGATGTCATGCAAGAAACCTGACCTAAACATAATACCAATAATTCAGAGGCTAACAGCAAATATTGGTAGACCCCTCTATTCCTAGTCTGAGCTCTTTGTCAAACACACCAAGGGGAAGAAACAATGAAGACGTAATCAGATAAGAGAAGAAAGAAGCCAAAATAACTCAAAATCATCGAAGCTATTTGAATCTCACATTAGGTGTATTTTCTGCCTTGAAATGTTACCTAATGATAATGTGGAGCCATCGCAATTAGTAAGACATTTAGAATCTAAGCAACCAGAAAATGCAGACAAACCTTTGCAACTTTTTCCACTGATGCTTCAAGCCACATAAACCCAATTTGCTGACCTTTCTAGTGATAATAAGTGACTTACAATAATATGCTACCCATAACATATGTTTCCTAAAATAAAAAAAATATTTAATCTGTTCCTTCTAGGCAAAGATTTTAACAAGTGAGAAACTACCTATTTTTAAAAAGAGCTCCTTGACATGCAAAGTACATTTTGAGAACTGCTATCTTCTCGTGTCTCCATCACTGTGTGATTTGGAAAATGGTATAAGTGTGTCATCTATGAAAATTTTATATTCACACGCTTAAAAATATGACCACAGATTTACTTAAGCAGTTTCAAAAATTTTCCAAAGAGCTTTGATGCATGTTAAGTCATTTTCTTAAAATATAAAACACAACATATTTCCACTTATATCCAAGAAGAATGAGTGCATTTGGGGAGATAGAAATATAACAGCTATGTTCCAACAAAAATTTCTGTATAATTGATATATGGAATACAAAAATCAGTACCATGATATGATGAGCATGAAAAACTATGTACTTCATTCATTTTCATCTATTTATAATTGAAGACATCTTTTTTCAGATGAGATAGCCATTCGAATCAATTTTCAAAATAAAATGCATTTAGGAACTTCTATTTCTCCCAAAGACAGTAATAGTAACCAGATTTACCCTCTAGCCTGAAATTATTTTTTAAGAAACAGACACAATAAATAAAATGATCATTTTTATACCGCTGGAATTCAGGCATAAAGAGCAGTGACTCATGATAAGCAGTGAACAAATAAAATATACCCCTGATTGCGCCAACTTACTGTTTTAAGAGAGTGCTTTGCAGGAACTAAAGGTGGGAAAACTGAGGTGGTGCCAAGTTGAGGAAACAAGCTCTGGGTCTGGGAAGACTAAAGTGGCTAGAGTTTACAGGATAGAGTACCAGAGAAGAAAGCTGCAAAGGGAGATTAGCCCAGAGATCTGCAAAAGGTGTATTCTCAAGTGATCCGCAGAACACTTAGTGCACGCATGTGAGGAAACTGCTCATTTCCAGGAAAGAACTGCCAATTACAAGGAACAACAGTCAGCACTCACACCGGGTTGGAGATGGTTCTAGTTCCCACTAGCAAGATGGAGAAACCTCATAATTAATAGTGCACTGGGTAGAGTACTCAGAAATCTTGAGGTATTGCCTCATGATGGGGATTAATTCACCTGCTCAGGTCCCACAAAACAAATCAAAAAGTCTCTATAGAATAACCTATTTCCAGATAGGTTCTCAGCTGCTTCTTGCTTTTTTTGGTTAAGATCAAGTGTAGCATGGGGGCTTCGCAGGTAAAGAACCTGCCTGCCAATTCAGGAGATGTATGAGATGCAGGGTCAATCCCTGGGTCGGGAAGATCCCCTGGAGGAGGGAATGGCAACCCACTCCAGTATTTTTACCTAGAGAATCCCATGGACAAAGAGCCAGGTGGGCAGTCCATGGGGTCACAAAGAGTCTGACGCAACTTAGCACAAATTGCTGTTTATTAAGATAGACCATATTTGGGCTCATAAAACAAGATTTAACAAAGTTAAAAGGATTTAGATCTTAAAAAGTATATTCTTTAACCAGAATGGAGTTGGAAAATGCTCAAATATTTGTAAATTAAGTAGCCCTTGGATCAAGGAAATCAAAGAGGAAATTACAGTGTTTTCAACTAAAACACCATACCAGACTAAAAGATGCTTGCTCCTTGGAAGAAAAGCTATGACCAACCTAGACAGTATATTAAAAAGCAGAGATATTACTTTACCAACAAAGGTCCATCTAGTCAAAGCTATGGCTTTTCCAGTAGTCAGATATGGATGTGAGAGTTGGACTATAAGAAAGCTGAGCACCGAAGAATTAATGCTTTTGAACTGTGGTGTTGGAGAAGACTCTTGAGAGTCCCTTGGACTGCAAGGAGATCCAACCAGTCCATCCTAAAGGAAATCAGTCCTGAATATTCATTGGAAGGATTGATGTTGAAGCTGAAACTCCAATACTTTGGCCACGTGATGCGAAGAGCTGACTCATTTGAAAAGACTGTGATGCTGGGAAAGATTGAGGGCAGGAGGAGAAGGGGACAACAGAGGATGAGATGGTTGGATGGCATCACTGACTCGATGGACATTGGTTTGGGTGGACTCCAGGAGCTGGTGATGGACAGGGAGGCCTGGCGTGCTGCGGTCCATGGGGTTGCAAAGAGTCGGACATGCCGGAGCGACTGAACTGAGTATATGCCAGACTTGTGTTAGTGTTTGTTGCTCAGTCGTGTGCAAGTCTTTGTGACCTCATGGACTGTAGCCCACAAGGCTCCTCTGTCCATGGGATTCTCCCTGTAAAAATACTGGAGTGGGTTGCCATTTCCTGCTCCAGGGGATCTTCCCATCCCAGAGATCAAACCCAGGTCTCCTGCATTGCAGGCAGATTCTTCACCCCGAGTGTGCTGTGATTAGTTGTTCAGTTGTGTTGGACTTTTTGCAAACTCCTGGACTGTAGCCTGCCAGGCCTCTCTGTTCATGATATTCTCCAGTTAAGAATACTGGGGTGGGTTACCATGCCCTCCTCCAGGGAATCTTCGCATCCCAGAGATCAAACGCAGGTCTCCCGCTTTGCAGGCAGATTCTTTATGGTCTGAGCCACCAAGGAAACCCTAACCCCCTGAGAGATGCATCAGTGGTTCCCGAATAGGAGTAATTTTGCTCCCTCTCCCTCAGGGGACATTTAGCAATGTCTGGAGACATTTTTGCTTGTCACAATGGTGAAGGGTGTGGAGTGAGGGATCCTTCTGACATCTAGAGCGTAGAAACAAAGGATTCTGGTCAACATCCTACAATGCACACAAGTTCCCACTAAAAGAATCATCTGCTCCCAAATGTCAATAATGCTTGCATTAAGAAATTTTGATTTCAAGCAATAATTAGGGGAAATGTAATAGTACTAAACACCTATATTACGAAAGAAAAAACATCACAAATAAGTGAATTCAGCCTCTGCTTTAGGAAGCCAGAATAAAAAAACCAATTAAACACAGAGTAAGAAAAAGAAAAGAAATAGCAAAGACCTGAGCATAAATCAGCTAATGAAACCAAATCTTGATGCATTATGATCAATAATATTTATAAATCTTTAGCCAGAATGATCAGGAAAAAAAAAAAGAGGACACAAATTATCATATCAGAAATGAAAGAGGTGTTTAAAGGGTAATAAGTTCATTCAATAAGAAATAGATAACTTTAATATGCATACCTATAAAATATAGTAAACTTTTAATTAAAAATTTTCCAACTAAGAAAATTCTAGCCCCAGAGGGCTTCACTGGTGGATTCTTCCAAGTAATGAAGAAGGCCACCATCTTAATCCTGCACAAACTCCTCCTGCGTATTAAAGGACTGGTGACGTGAGAGTGGAAATTGCTCAGTCATTTCTGACTCTTTGCAACCCCGTGGACCATACAGTCCATGGAATTCTCCAGGCCAGGATACTGGAGTGGGTAGCCGATCTGTTCTCCAGGGGAATCTCCCCAACCCAGGGATCGAACCGAGGTCTCCTGCATTTCAGGCAGATTTTTTACAGTCTGAGCCACTAGGGAAGCCCAAAGAACTAGTACTACATCCCAAATTAGTCTGAGATCAGTGTTACTTTGATACCATAACCAGACAAAGACATTAAAAGAAAAGAAGCTACACTATGGTGTCCCTCATAACATAGATGCAAAAAAAGTCTTTTAAATTATTTTGAAAATTCTTAAGGCTTTTTATATATTGAAGGATTCAATATTATTAACACGTATTTCTTCTCCTGGTGGCTCAGTTGGTAAAGAGTCTGCATGCAATGCGGGAGACCTAGGATCAATCCCTGGGTCAGGAAGATCCCCTGGAGAAGGAACACAGCAATCCACTCAAGTATTCTTGCCTGGAAAATCCCATGGACAGAGGAGCCTGGTGGGCTACAGTTCATGGGGTCACAAAGAGTCAGACACGACTGAGTGGGTAACTCTTTCACTTTTTCTTTACTCTCCCAAGTTGATTTACAATTCCTCATAGTCCCTATCAGATTTCAGCACACTTTCTGTCAATATTCACAAGCCAATAAACAAATTCTTACAGAAATGGAACGGACCTAGAATAACAAATCAACNATCCCATGGACAGAGGAGCCTGGTGGGCTACAGTTCATGGGGTCACAAAGAGTCAGACACGACTGAGTGCGTAACTCTTTCACTTTTTCTTTACTCTCCCAAGTTGATTTACAATTCCTCATAGTCCCTATCAGATTTCAGCACACTTTCTGTCAATATTCACAAGCCAATAAACAAATTCTTACAGAAATGGAACGGACCTAGAATAACAAATCAACTTTGAAAAAGAATAAATTTGAAAGACTACTACTAATACTAATAACACATAGCTTAATGTAAAGCTCAGTAATTGAGGCAGTGTGGTATTGGTATCAAAATAGAAAAACAGATCTAGGGAATTCACAGAAAGTTCAGAAATGGATTCCTGCATTCATGGGCAAGTTATGTTTCACAAAATTACAAAGGTAATTCATTGGGAAAACACAGCCTTTTTAACTATTTATTTTTAAAGTTTTTTTGTGTGTATATGGACCATTTTTAAAGTCTTTATTGAGCACCTTTTCATGTGTTTGTTACCCATCCGTTTGTCTTCTTTGGAGAAATGTCTATTTAGTTCTTTGGCCCATTTTATGATTGGGTCATTTATGCCAAAACCAATAGAGTACTGTAAAGTAAAATAAAGTAAAATGGAAGCTCTAAAAAAATAATAATAAATAAATAAATTAATTAATTAAAAAAATAAAGTCTTTATTGAATTTGTTGCAATATTGCTTCTGTTGTTTTTGGCTTTTTGGCCATGAGGCATATGGGANAAACCAATAGAGTACTGTAAAGTAAAATAAAGTAAAATGGAAGCTCTAAAAAAATAATAATAAATAAATTAATTAATTAATTAAAAAAATAAAGTCTTTATTGAATTTGTTGCAATATTGCTTCTGTTGTTTTTGGCTTTTTGGCCATGAGGCATATGGGATTTTTGCTCTCCTACTAGGGATCAAACCCACATCTTCATTGAAAGATGAAGTCTTAACCACTGGACCACCAGGGAAGTCCCAAGATAGTATTTTTTAAAGTGGTGACATAAAAAATATGGATCACAGACCTAAATGTAAGTTCTGAAACATTAAACTTGTGCAAGAAAACCTGGAAGAAACTCTCTTTGGTCTATAATAAGGCAAAAATTAAAGATTTTTGAGATACAACAAATTAAAGATTCTTAGATACAACACCAGAGACATCATCCAAACAGAAAGAAAAAGCATGATAAATCGAATTACATTTCAATAAAACTCTTCTGCTACTCGAAGGTCACTGTTAAGAGAATGAGCTACAAGGAATAGGCTGGAAGATAGTATTTAAAAATTGTCTACTTGATAAAGGACTTTTATCAGAAATACATAAAGAACTTCTGGAACAAAAATAACAAGAAAACTAACCACTAAACAAAAAATAGGCAAAAGATTTGAACATATCACCATATAAAATAAACAGATGGCAAATAAGTACATGGAAAATTATTTGCATTATTAGTCATGAAAATAATGCTATTATGGTAAAAGATACCATAACTAATATAACAACTGAGCACCCTACTGTGCTTTGGCAAGGATATGGAGGGACTAGAACTCTCATACACTGAAGGTAAAAATCTAAAATGATACATTCATTCTGAAAGTCAGTTTGAAGTGTCTTAAAATTTAAACATGTCCTTACCATATGACCCATTCATTCCACTCCTAAGTATTTACCCAGAAGAAATGAAAGTATATGTTCATTCAAAGATTTGCATGTGAATGTTCACTTCAGCTTTATTTGCAATAGCTACAAACTGAAACTGACCCAAATATTCATCAGTAGATGAATGGATAGACAAATTGTGGCATATAAATACAATGGAATTTTATTAATCAATGCACTATTGACAGATGCAGCAACATGGATGAATCAAATTATAATGCTGAAGGATGGAAGCTAGACAAAAAAAGACCACCTATTGTATGATTCAGTTTATATAAAGTCCTAGAAAATGCAAGCAAATAGGTTGTGAAAGAAAACAGATTTGTGAATGCTTGCAATGAGGAGTGGCAGGAGAGAGCATTTACAAAGAGGTACATGAAACCTTTGGAGGTGATACACATCTTCATTATCTTGAGTGTAGTGATGTTTTCAAGGGTCTGTATATATGTGTGTGTATGCTGCTGCTGCTAAGTCACTTCAGTCGTGTCCGACTCTGTGTGACCCCATAGACGGTAGCCCACCAGGCTCCCCCATCCCTGGGATTCTCCAGGCAAGAATACTGGAGTGGGTTGCCATTTCCTTCTCCAATGCATGAAAGAGAAAAGTGAAAGTGAAGTCGCTCAGTCTGTCTGACTGTTAGCAACCCCATGGACTGCAGCCCACCAGGCTACTCCGTCCATTGGATTTTCCAGGCAAGAGTACTGGGGTGGGGTGCCATTGCCTTCCCTGATGTGTGTATTTATTATATATATAAATACTTGTATCAACATTTATTTAATTGTACAATTTTAGTATATGTGTGTACCTTATGTGTATTAATTGTACTTCGACAGTCATATCAGAAATATTTTAAAATTAAATTTAGGATAGATATTGAATCGCTGTTTCACAAAATGTTCAAACTAAGGTTTTTAATATTAGCAAAACCTGATCAGTAGCATTGCTCTCACTAAAGCATATTGTTTGTAATATGCTTTTAATGAGCACTGAATGTTTTCATTTTATCAAAAATAAAGTACTTCAAATACATTGTTTTATTTAGCTATATTCCATCCTTAAATGTATATCTTTGTGTGTTTAATAGAGTACGTATTTTATTAGAAGAGTTATACATGTATGCAGTTCATACATTTAAATAATGCTCATACTTAATGTTTTAGTACTTTTTTTAACTAAGAAAGTGAAAGTGTTAGTCGCTCAGTCAAGTCTGATTCTTAGTGATCCCATAGACGGTAGCCCACTAGGCCCCTCTTTGCCCATGGGATTTTCCAGACAAGAATACTGGAGTGAGTAGCCACTCCCTTCTCCAGGGGATTTTCCTGACCTAAGGATCAAACCTGGGTCTCCCACATTGCCGGCAGATTCTTTACAGTCTGCGCCACCAGGGAAGCCCCTTTTTAACTAATGAAAGAGCTTTAAAAAAGCTTTAGGAGCTACTGCTTTAACAGTGTAAAGTCACAATATTAGAGGCAGTAAGGATAAATGAAGCTTCAAAGAATATGCAGGTAGGCAAGTACTATTTGTATGTCTAGATACAGAATACAGCTTGAATAGGCTTAGGGGATAAATCTTCTCTAAAAACAGATTCCTCTTAACATCTATTACAAACCAGCCTGTTTCCCATTTGGCTACATCAAAAGCTTATATTTTCCTTCTACTGTTGGTCTTGATGAAAGTTGTTTTTAATTTTCTGTACCTAAACAGATATCTTTTTCGAGTCTGCAAAATGTATTCCCAGTATAATTTATGTTAGACACATGACTCGTCTTGGTTTTCTAAAGCATNTACAAACCAGCCTGTTTCCCATTTGGCTACATCAAAAGCTTATATTTTCCTTCTACTGTTGGTCTTGATGAAAGTTGTTTTTAATTTTCTGTACCTAAACAGATATCTTTTTCGAGTCTGCAAAATGTATTCCCAGTATAATTTATGTTAGACACATGACTCGTCTTGGTTTTCTAAAGCATACATATTTTAAAGATTTTAAAAAATTATTTATTTATTTTCGGCGACTGGGTCTTTGTTGTTGCGTTGGGACTCCTCCTTAGCTGTGGTGTGCGGGCTTCTCACTGCGATGGCTTCCCTTGTTGCAGAGCACGGGCATTAGGGTTTGGGCCTCAGTAGTTCTGGTGCCTGGGCTTAGTTGCCCTGCAGCATGTGGAATTTTCCCAAACCAAGGATCAGACCCATGTGTCTGGCATTGACAGGTGGATTCTTAACCACTGGATCACCAGGGAAGTCCCACATGGCTCTCTGATTCTCTTCTTCTGCTGTGTTCTCTTTTTCTGTCTCCAAACTGTATACCTTCACTTTCATTCTGAGTCAGATATCTTCAATCTTTTTTTCTTAGGAGAATCTGACCTGTACAGACTACATCAACAGGCTCGCTTGCTTTTGGTTTGGTCTGCCAGTGGGAAGCCTTGGAAGGAAGCTAACAATTATGCATGTACAATCAAGAATACACACGAAGATGTGCAAGCTTCTGGGATGTAATTCTGACCATTGAGGATGTCTGTTTGGCTGGGCACAAGACAAATACGTTCTGGGAGAATAGCAATCAGTTATTGCAAATTTAATCAGGAGGTGATGCTAATCACAGTTGTGGCTTAGAATGTGGAATCTATTAGAAAGAATTAGCAAAGCTTCTGATATGTAGCTATTTCTGTCTACAGGACTTTCATCCACAACCAGTTGTCTACTTACAGATAATCTTATTCACTGCTATGATAGCCCATCTAACATCACATCCAGGTGAGATACATTTATGTCCCTGGAAATGCAGCAATGGACTCTTCTCACAATTCACTGATGATTCACATTTCTGATTACCCAGAAAAACGAAGCAATGAAATGGTCTGTTGAGGATTCACAATCACAGCAGCTGCTATGAACCCCTTAGATATTGGGGTGCTACTCTTTTGAGTATGGAATATATCTTCAGACAACCAATATACAAGATATAAAACTGTTTTCACAATACCCATCAAGGGATGGGGGTTATGCATGCCTCGACAACCTAATTGCTCCTCACCAAGTCTGGCTCTCACCTCACTGCTGAGTGCCTAATCCATCAACCATATGAAATCATGGCTGAGTCCTCACATGGCACTATTTTCTACACCTTGGGCTTGCTACCTTGTGGAAGTCCTCCAGGACTAGATTATTTTCCTGAGATCCAAATGTTCTCTGTCTTGTTTCTCTAATTTTCAACATATTCCCTACTCTACACAATGACAGTTTTCTGTAATCTGAAAGTGAAAAAGAAAGAAATGTATCTGATTCCCCTTAGTGGAGAAGGTGAGTTACATTTTGAAGACCAAACTGAAAATGAATTCACTTCAGGGGATTCAGTGTCATTTCATGTCATGCCTGTGTATTCTCACTAGCTAGCTTCCCAACGGCAATAGGTCAGGAATTATTTTACTTTATGTTCATTATGCAGTCATCACAAAAGTAACTTGAGAATCAGGAAGAAATATTTTAAGAAAGAATTTGGGGATAAAGATCTAAAATTAGATACATTTTGGCATTAAAGTGTGGTGATTGCTATGATTAAATTTAATTATAAAATGCCCTCACTAAATCTCATATGACAACTGGCTACTTGAACTTGAATTTCTTCCAAATCAGTGTTGCCCAAAATCACTTACCAGGCACTCTATATAATATCAAATTAAATAATCTTATTTTATTATCAAGGGCCAGATTTTTGTTTCTTTGTATACAAGGAGAAACATAAACTTTTAAATGTGAGGTTCTGGGGTTTTGGCTATAATGAGTAAATTGCTTAACCTGATCATCGTTGCTATGCTTCTTATTTTTTGATTGAACTGATCAGATAGATTGTTTTAGGATATTGGCTTGAGGGTTAAATAGTACATACTAATAAAATAATTCATGAAAAAAATAACCACTTGCCATGTATTCACAGGATAGATTATAGTATATGCCCCATATAAGCACCCAGAGTAGTAGATGACTCACTGTAATATTGAAGGTGATTTATTCAGTATAGTCTAAATGAATGCCTTCTGGATTTTGCAATTACAGTTAGGACAGTCCTGGAGAAAAAAGTCACCATCCTGTTAGACCACCAGCTTGTAACCACTACCAATCCCATCTTCATTTTTTAGAAAACTGAAGCTAGATGAGACTACAGCCAAAGAGTATGTAGAGAGCTGGAGGGAGGCTTTGCTGTAGGATGACAACACTGTTCCCATCCATGGGGAAGAAGGGGAAGGTGTAGTGCTGGCTATGTGCATGTGAGTGGCTGGCAGAGGCTCTGAAGCTAATGAAATTTTTATTTTAATATATTTTTATTGGAGTAAGTTGCCTTACAATGCTGTTAGTTTCTGGCATACAATGAAATGAAACAGCTATGTGCATGTGTTCATGCTAAGTTGCTTCAGTCATGTCTGACTCTTTGCAACATATGATAAAATAAGAACTATTATTTACAAACAGTGTTTAGCATGAATGAGCACATGTAGAATCTGAAAAATTCTTCAGTCATCAGACATTAAAGGTGTAAGGAGAGGATTTTGTCTGCAGTATCATGTTAATATGGATACTCTCTTGTCAGACATATTCTTAAATTGTATCGTATGTAATTATAACCAGATCATATTTTCTTTTTTGATGGTAATTAAGCAATATAATGGAGAAGGCGATGGCACCCCACTCCAGTACTCTTGCCTGGAAAATCTCATGGACGGAGGAGCCTGGTGGGCTGCACTCCATGGGGTCGCAAAGAGTCGGACCCAAGTGAGCGACTTCGCTTTCACTTTTCACTTCCATGCATTGGAGAAGGAAATGGCAACCCACTTCAGTGTTCTTGCATGGAGAATCCCAGGGACGGGGGAGCCTGGTGGGCTGCCGTCTATGGGGTCGCACAGAGTCAGACACGACTGAAGTGACTTAGCAGCAGCAGCAAGCAATATAAAATCAGAATTTGTATTTTTAAGGTCCAAGTAAAGCCAATAATGCATGCTGTCATTTCAGTTGCATCTGACTCTTTGTGACCACATGGATCATAACCCACCAGGCTCCTCTGTCCATGGGATTTTTCTGGCAAGAACTGGCACTGGAGTGGGTCTCCATTTTCTGTTCCAGGAGATCTTCCCAACCCAAGGATAGAACCTACATCTCCTGTGTCTCCTGCATTGCAGGCAGATTCTTTACCCACTTAGCAACCTGGGAAGCCTAACTAAAGCCACACATATAAAATGAGTATATTTGGAAAGTAAATGCTTTATGTGTGCCAACTGTTAATAATAAAATGTAAGTTTGGATCACCCATGCTAAAAAAAAAAAAAAGCTGTAATATATTTCTATTGGTCAACCAAAATGATAGTGCAATACTACTTCCAGACAAAGAGGCAACCAGAGTATGAACCAATAACTGTAGGCAAAAATTAGAACAAGATTATGACAGATAAAAGTGTAGGTTACTTTTCCAGATTTTCATGATGCCTGTGCAATTATTAACTTAACATTTTGTAGTTCATTGTGATTTTTCTCTCATCCTAAGCAAATATTTACTTTCACATCTAATTTTGGATTTTCATTTTTTAATCTTTTTCTTTTAAAAAGCTTCCTAAACTATAAGCTTTGAGGTCTTAGGTCTATCTCTGGGCTCTGAAGTTGTTTAGTGTCAGTTCATAGAATTATTTCTCCCCTATCGACACACACCACCAGGTTGTCACCATACAGAGTCCAGTATGGTTATTCGACTTTGCTCTATTAAGACAATTTGGAAATTAGATTATAGTTACTTATAGAAGACAAGGAATGTAATTTCTCAGACTTGAGTTTCTAGGTCCCACAATATCACCATGTACTGAGGTATGATACTTCCCCCACAAATAAAACTGAATCCTTTCCANCGACTTTGCTCTATTAAGACAATTTGGAAATTAGATTATAGTTACTTATAGAAGACAAGGAATGTAATTTCTCAGACTTGAGTTTCTAGGTCCCACAATATCACCATGTACTGAGGTATGATACTTCCCCCACAAATAAAACTGAATCCTTTCCAATATCCTGAATAGAATAATGTAAATTTTAAAATATTTATTTTTAAATATAAACGTGTCTGTATGTCACTTGTTTCCACACAATTTCTGTCTTCAGAGCTGATTTCCTGGAATCTTTTATTAATTATTTAGAAACATCTCCCATAAAATATGAACATGTCAAAGTACTTTATCTCTGATATGATTTGAGGGTAGATATAACTGAATAACTTTTTCTTTTGTGACTGGATAAGTTATTATGTTTTGAGATTTAAAATATCAGAAAGACAAGTGACCAAAAAAATGCCCTCAAGTAAAAATTTGTGCTTGCTTGAGTCAGAAATATAAAAGCTGTTTTATTCCTGTAATGTTTGGGATCAAATCATGCATCATTTGTGTGTGTGTGTATGAAAGCAAACAATCAAGACACATTTTTTTCATTTTTTTTCCCTGTCATCTCTGCTAACCAGAACAGGTTAATGGAGATATCTCCCTGGCTCCATTATTTTGATACAGATGTCACTAACTTCTCTCAGACACATTTTAATTGCTGTTAGTTTCTAATGAAATTCGTAATCCTGAGGGAAAGTTAAACTCATTGAAGGATCTTCCTGGCTCACTGCAGAATATTAAGCAGCACAAATGTCTGATACTGACATAATTAATAATATTGCACAGAAAGAATTCATTCTAAGGGGCCACCAAAGAATTAAATGTATTAGATATTATACAGAATAACATAAATTTTCTAACCTCTTGTCATCCCAATGTAATACATTTGTGACAATAGCATTGATTTTTTTAAAAAGTGGACTGAAAATGCTTATTTGCAACTCACAAGTTTACAGCCATTGTTATATACCTGTCTTCTGTCATAGACACCTAAGTGAAATAGGCCAACGAAGATGACAGCATTGTTCTTAGTCATGTGGATCTAGTTTGAGGAACTTCTTCCTACAGATGTTTTTTAGTATGTGACTACTCTTTTATGTCTATTTCAAATGCATCCATGGTGTGTCCACTTATATCCTCAGTATTTTCAGGTCTTTAGTAAGCAATTCATTTGCCTATTTTTCAATTAATTCATAAGGTTCTAAATCTTTCTTATAATTGGTTTTTTTGTGCATATCTATTTGGTATAAAATGTTTTTATAAAGCCAGTGGGCCCATCAAATATATTTTTAATGTAAAAATTTTCAGCATTGTGAAAATACGTTGAACAAAATGTAAAAGCTTTGCGTCCCCTCTACCCTCTTCAGAAATCAGTTCTCCTGGCAGTTTTTCCTGTCTCCTTATACACATGCATATTTTTGTACAAGTGGCATTACACAATTTATATTTTCTACAAATTATTTCTTCCTGGGCTTCCCTGGTGGCTCAGCTGGTAAAGAATCCACCTGCAGTGCAGGAGACCTGGGTTCAATCCCTGGGTTGGGAAGATCCCCCTGAGAAGGAAACAGCTACTCGCTCCAATATTCTGGGCTGGAGAATTGGCAAGACTGAGTGATTTTCACTCACTCACTCATAAATTATTTCTTCTTAATAATATCGGGGAGAGCGTTACATTTCAGTCTATGTAAGAGCATCTCATTATTTTCAACAACTTTCCTTGGTTTTATCTTCTATTTNCCAATAACTGTAGGCAAAAATTAGAACAAGATTATGACAGATAAAAGTGTAGGTTACTTTTCCAGATTTTCATGATGCCTGTGCAATTATTAACTTAACATTTTGTAGTTCATTGTGATTTTTCTCTCATCCTAAGCAAATATTTACTTTCACATCTAATTTTGGATTTTCATTTTTTAATCTTTTTCTTTTAAAAAGCTTCCTAAACTATAAGCTTTGAGGTCTTAGGTCTATCTCTGGGCTCTGAAGTTGTTTAGTGTCAGTTCATAGAATTATTTCTCCCCTATCGACACACACCACCAGGTTGTCACCATACAGAGTCCAGTATGGTTATTCGACTTTGCTCTATTAAGACAATTTGGAAATTAGATTATAGTTACTTATAGAAGACAAGGAATGTAATTTCTCAGACTTGAGTTTCTAGGTCCCACAATATCACCATGTACTGAGGTATGATACTTCCCCCACAAATAAAACTGAATCCTTTCCAATATCCTGAATAGAATAATGTAAATTTTAAAATATTTATTTTTAAATATAAACGTGTCTGTATGTCACTTGTTTCCACACAATTTCTGTCTTCAGAGCTGATTTCCTGGAATCTTTTATTAATTATTTAGAAACATCTCCCATAAAATATGAACATGTCAAAGTACTTTATCTCTGATATGATTTGAGGGTAGATATAACTGAATAACTTTTTCTTTTGTGACTGGATAAGTTATTATGTTTTGAGATTTAAAATATCAGAAAGACAAGTGACCAAAAAAATGCCCTCAAGTAAAAATTTGTGCTTGCTTGAGTCAGAAATATAAAAGCTGTTTTATTCCTGTAATGTTTGGGATCAAATCATGCATCATTTGTGTGTGTGTGTATGAAAGCAAACAATCAAGACACATTTTTTTCATTTTTTTTCCCTGTCATCTCTGCTAACCAGAACAGGTTAATGGAGATATCTCCCTGGCTCCATTATTTTGATACAGATGTCACTAACTTCTCTCAGACACATTTTAATTGCTGTTAGTTTCTAATGAAATTCGTAATCCTGAGGGAAAGTTAAACTCATTGAAGGATCTTCCTGGCTCACTGCAGAATATTAAGCAGCACAAATGTCTGATACTGACATAATTAATAATATTGCACAGAAAGAATTCATTCTAAGGGGCCACCAAAGAATTAAATGTATTAGATATTATACAGAATAACATAAATTTTCTAACCTCTTGTCATCCCAATGTAATACATTTGTGACAATAGCATTGATTTTTTTAAAAAGTGGACTGAAAATGCTTATTTGCAACTCACAAGTTTACAGCCATTGTTATATACCTGTCTTCTGTCATAGACACCTAAGTGAAATAGGCCAACGAAGATGACAGCATTGTTCTTAGTCATGTGGATCTAGTTTGAGGAACTTCTTCCTACAGATGTTTTTTAGTATGTGACTACTCTTTTATGTCTATTTCAAATGCATCCATGGTGTGTCCACTTATATCCTCAGTATTTTCAGGTCTTTAGTAAGCAATTCATTTGCCTATTTTTCAATTAATTCATAAGGTTCTAAATCTTTCTTATAATTGGTTTTTTTGTGCATATCTATTTGGTATAAAATGTTTTTATAAAGCCAGTGGGCCCATCAAATATATTTTTAATGTAAAAATTTTCAGCATTGTGAAAATACGTTGAACAAAATGTAAAAGCTTTGCGTCCCCTCTACCCTCTTCAGAAATCAGTTCTCCTGGCAGTTTTTCCTGTCTCCTTATACACATGCATATTTTTGTACAAGTGGCATTACACAATTTATATTTTCTACAAATTATTTCTTCCTGGGCTTCCCTGGTGGCTCAGCTGGTAAAGAATCCACCTGCAGTGCAGGAGACCTGGGTTCAATCCCTGGGTTGGGAAGATCCCCCTGAGAAGGAAACAGCTACTCGCTCCAATATTCTGGGCTGGAGAATTGGCAAGACTGAGTGATTTTCACTCACTCACTCATAAATTATTTCTTCTTAATAATATCGGGGAGAGCGTTACATTTCAGTCTATGTAAGAGCATCTCATTATTTTCAACAACTTTCCTTGGTTTTATCTTCTATTTTCTAACCTTTAAAGCTACATGCGTTACTCATTTATTTTTAAATCTCTGTAACACCAAAATTCAGACCAGCAAACTTCAGGGCATTCATTATCTTCCACACTTCACTGGGTTTCATGAACAATTCATGGAAAGTGTGACATTTAGTTATTGATCTTGGTATTCCTAAATATGTTTTTCTCATTGAGTGCAAGTAATGACATTTAAAACTTTGCTTCTGGAATGATTTGCATTTTTTTTGTAGATGAAACTAACCACATTAAGAATTTCTGAATCCCATTGCTCAGAAGCATGAGGCTTCTATTTCTTTGTAGCTTTGGGGCTTTCTCAGACCCAGGCATAGGCTTGTGCTTTTCTTTGCCCATCTGTAAGTAGACAAGTTTTCTTCAGGTTGGTATGGATCTTTATCTTTATTTTATGCTCCAGTTCTATTCTGTGACTCAGTAACAGGAGGTAATTTCACGCTTTATGAAGAACCATGAATGTTTCGGGATATTTTGTTTTCAAGAGATAGAAATGCAGGTTGTTTGGTTGCTGCTATAACTAATATTATGTGACATGGGGATTTAGTATCAACTTAATTTTTCTACATTTTAAAGTTCAAAAGTTATAAGGAAAATTCAGAAGGGATATATGTTACCCATGTAAATAAATCGCTTTTTACTAAATCATTGTCAGTATGCTCACTTAATTCGTGAGACTCAGGAAATCTGGAAATTGGAAATAAAACCTCTGCAGCTTTTTAAAAAACTATTTACCTCACCTTGCAGTTATCATCTAAAAAATAACTATTAAGGAACACTGAGGTTTTATATTTAAGCAAATGAAAACAATAAGAATTAATGATATCAAAGATAGGCCTGTGTACTTAGTCTATAAGATCAAAAGCCCAACAGTAGTTGGCATGGATCAGTAGGGACCTGCAAGAATTAGTAGCTTCAGAAATAAAGCAGGGAGATTCCCAGAACATCCTTCAGCTCTTCAAGGTCATTGCCAAAGAACCCCAGGACTCCAATATTTAATTGGCTTTTTAAGCTTGAAGTAATTGAGCTCATTTGACTTTATAAGATCTTTGGACATATCAGTTGTGGGATTTTAAAAAATCATTTTTATAACAAAGTTTCTCAACATGAAATTTTGCTGATGTTGCTGTAGTTATAAAAACAGAGTGGATGCATTCATATTTGATTTTTGCATATCTATTTTCAACAGTCTAAAAATAGCAATATTCACACGTGGTTTCTGCTAAAAATTCCAACTCAGGGTTTTTCAAAGAATAAGGAATAGAAAGATAGTAAAAATATTGATGTTTATAATCACAAGACCTAGCCACAAAAATACCGAACGCATAGCAGGCACTTAACAAATAGCATTTGAAAAATGAATAAACGAATGAGAGCTTTTTTCTAATCAAGGGTCCAGCTAATGAAAAACACGTGTTAAGCCAAAAAAGACTGAAAATGCTACCAACAAAATGTTTAGTAAAGTGTATATAAATATAGATGCTACATATTCAGGTTGCTCTATTAAGATAGATTATGATACTTATTTTATAAATTGCTCATACTATCAAATAGCTATCATCCAACTATCATACACATAGGTAGACAATTTATCTTCACCATGATGAAGGGAGAGGAGGTTTTTCTCTTCATTTGTTTCTAGGGAGTTTATTGCTGCATTTTGCAAGGCCAGAAGTTGAAATAAAGCTAATTCTCAACCCTTTGATTTCTTCTTTTCTCTATCTACACTCTCCCTTGGTGATCTCAGTTTCAAAGTTTTAAATACCTTTTATACACTGAAATTATTTAAATATATAACTCCAGTCCAGATTGAACCCCTCATTTCCAGAATGATTTGTCTAGACTCTATCCACCTGTCTAAAGAGATGTCTAATAAGTATTAAAAATTAATATGTCTAAAACTGAACTCCTAATCTATCCTCAACACCTACACTAGCTCAGTCTTCCTTTAACCAAATAATGGTATGTCCATCCTGTCTAAACTAAACTGGGTGTCATCTCAATTCCTCTTTTTACTTATTCTCACTAATTCATATCTGATTCCTGAGCAAATGTTTTTCATTCCTGACTCTCAAGCTTTCTCAGCATCTCCACTGCACATTATTTCTTATCTGCATATCTAATAGCCTTCTAACAGGTCTTCTAACCTCTTCCAAGAGGATAGTCTCAACACAGAGGTTAGGAGTACACCTAAGTTAGACAGTATCACTCCTGTACACAAGACTGAACTGGTTTCCTATCTCTCTGGTTAAAGTCAACGTCTTTATAACAATCTTTGAGGTCCCATGCAATCTTCTGTCAGTATCTCTCACCCTCATCTACCACCAATATCCTCTATAAACATTCCATTCCAGACACACTGGCCTTTAGGTTGTTCCTCAAACACAGCACTTGAACACATCAGAGAGATCACTGCCTCCGGGGCCATTCCTGGTTTTGTTCCTATTCTGAGCATTAAAACAGAGCCTGCCACATAGTAAGTGCACAATAAACATTTGTCAAGCAATTTAATAAATTATAATTTAAGACCTCTGTGAATTTAATTTGTTTTATCAAAAGGACAGATTTTTAAATTCTTCATAAAATGCCAGAAGGTAAGAATAGGCTTAAAGATCAGTGGAACCTAATAAGAATGACGAGAAACAATTTTGAAGGGACTCAGATAATTTAAATTGCCAAAAATGGAGTTCAGGGAGACATACACTAAGTCCGTAGAAGTGAAGCATCAAGAAAGGAAAACCAAGCAAACAAGCTGAGTGACACTGTGAAGATGAGTAGGTATAAGACAGCTTGAAAGCTTGACAGAGCAAGCAGGTTCTACAGGTCTCGAGTGGAAAGTGTTTCTCTTGGCTAAACCATATGTGTGGGGCCAGGGTGTTATCCGTGGCAAGGCTCTTGTGCTTAGCAAGTTAAGGGTGTCCACAGAGGTTTGAACATGTTCTTACTTCACAAATCTTTTACTTCTGCAGTCACTTTCCCAATACAGATTTTATAAATGATTAATTTAGTTTAATTTTTACTAAAATTTGGAATCCCTTGATACTCTCTTTTTTCCCAATCAATCTATCTTACAAATATATATATATAATATATATATACTCAGACCATTTTTTTCTATAGGATCCAGTTCTGGTCATGTAACTGCAAAAATATTTCAATAGTCCCAGTTCCCTTAACCTGGCCTTTGATGGTCTCCTGATCTAAATATATCTTTTCACCTTTCAGATCATGGTCCAGAGTGTGTTGGCTGGTATTCTCTTTTCTTGCAAAGGCCAGAGATCAAGGGTCCTTTCATCTTAGGATTCTTAACTTCTCTAAGTCATTAGAGGCTTCTCTCTTCAGGATGAAAGTGAAGATTGTGCCTGGAGGAGGTTTTTATGGACCAGGCTTGGAGATGCACATAGCTTTTGCCACATTCCATGACTTATCTCAACACTTAAAGAGAAACTGGGAAGTGCAATCAAGCTGTGTGCTCCCAGGAAGAACAGACAGATATGGGTATTGGTGAGCAACGGATTTTCCGTATGTCAATTTGTCACCCCAGCTCCCCTAATTACTCATGTTTCAAGGCATAACCTGGGTTTTCCAGGTTCCAGGGTCTTCAATTATGTAAACAATCTCTCCCCTTCTTGAATGCTTTTAGCATTTGTCTCTACTTTTGCTTTTACTTACTGTATTTTCTCTTTTTGATAGTTCTTTTAGTATACCATTTTTCCACCAGGTTGAAAGCTCCCTGAGCTGTTGTTGACTGTCTTAGCTGTGCCCAGTATGGCACGAGTTGAAAAATATATGTATGCTGAGTGACTTAATGAATAATCCATGTAAATCTCTCAGTTAAAAGGAGAAAAAGTGGATGAGAGCTAAGTAATTTCATAAGCTTAATCCTAAGATTTTATCCTGAGATATTTGGGGAAAGTCAATCACACTGTAACTAAAACACTGTTATCTTTAAACATTTTGAAATGCTCTTAGAAATGCTGATACTCCCATATAAGAACATAAAATAATATTTTCATTTTAACTCCTATTTTGTCATGGGACAGAATGCTTTTGACCGTACTTAATTCTTGCCTGGATTTTTTTTAAAATTAAAAAATATAATAAACTGCATTCTTATTAAGGTAAAGTTTGATGAGTTTTGACAAGTCCATGTCATGTGACTGCCAATAAAATCAAGACTTAGAACCTTTCCATTACCCTAAAAGTCCCCTTGCGGCCCTTTGAAGTCACTCTCTCGTCCCCTCTGGCCCTTGGCAACCATTGATCTGTTTTTTCCCTTTTTGCCTATAGTTGTGCCATTTCCAAAAAGTAGCATCATACAGTGGGTGGATTTTTGAGTCTGACTTCTCTTCACTTAGCATAATGTATCTGAGATTCATTCATTTGTGGCATGTAGTTTATTTTTATTCCTTAGTAATATTTTGTTGTTGTATAGATCATGGTTTCTTTATCCATTCAAAAGTTGAAGGATTGCCTAAATTTTGAGTAAAGTTATCATCCTAATTTGGAAGATCCCCTGGGGCAGAGCATAGCAACACACTCCAGTATTCTTGCCTGGAGAATTCCCATGGACCAGGGAGAATTCCCTGGTCCACAGGGTCGCAAAGAGTTGGACATGACTGAGCGACTAGGCACAGCACAGTGCATCATCCTAATAAAAATTATTTGCCCTTCTGCTTTCCTCTTCTTCGTCACTCACTATTCTTAGCTGCTGTGCAAGGTTTCTCAGGATAAGTCATACTATTACTATCACTTTGCTGACACTTATCTGCTGTTTTATAAAAAAAAGCCTAAGTGAGCCTGGAGTAGAGATTTGCATCTTGAACAATCAGACAGAAACATTAACATAAATAGTTCATGTTTCAATTTTTGATAGTATAATTTTAATTGGTAATTATGCTGCTTTATTCATTACACCAATAGTTTCTGGGTACTTACTTTTTTCCTGAAACTGACAAATCCTCTGGAGACAGTGGCAAGCAAATACTTGGCATAATTTCTATGTCTGCAGAGTTTACTGTCTAACGAAGGAGACATTTAGTTAGGTAAATGGTGATTAAAAAAAGAAAAAATATCAATAATAAAAGTACTAACGGGCTCTGAAACCTGAGACTGTGAGGTAAGGCTCAGGAAGTGAAGTTTGTGCAGACATCAGATTAAAGAGAAGAGAGGAGCATTCTAGAAACAGAGAGCAGACACATGACTCTGCCAGGAGGAGGCATAGTATGTATGAAATTTCGAAGTTGAGAGAGCAAAGGAGATGGAGGTGAAGGTAAGAGACAGAAGGACTTAGGAGCCACGGTCAGTCAGGCAGTTCAGTCACTGAGTCATGTTTATTTATGGAAATAAGATAAATCTGGTGGAATTATTAGGAGCTCAGTTTCAGACTTTTAAAATTTGAGGTGTTTTCATTTTTATTTGAAGTAGAGTTGGTTTACAATGTTGTATTACTTTATGGTGTACAGAAAAGTGATTTTAGCTATATATATTTATAGCTAGCACCACCTGGGAAGCCCGTATATGGTAAAGAGTCTGCCTACAATGCAGGAGGCACAGGAGATGCAGGTTCGATCCCTGGGTCGGGAAGATCCCCTGGAGGAGCATGGCAACCACTCTAGTATTCTTGCCTGGAGAACCCCATGGACAAGGAAATCTGGCAGGCTGTGGTCCATAGGGTCACAAAGAGTCAGACAAAGCGAAGTGATTTTGCATGTGTGCACACACATACACACACACACACACACATATTCTTTATTATATTATTTTCAGTATGTTTTATTACAATATTTTAAGTATAATTCCCAGTAATGTACGGTAGGACTTTGTCGTGTATCTATTTTATACATAGTAGTTTGTACGTGCTAAAATCAAACTCTTACTTTATCCCCCTCCTCACTCTTTTTCCCCTTTGGTTAACATAAGTTTGTTCTCTACGTCTGTGAGTCTGTTTATTTGTGCAGTATTTTAGATCCCACATATACTTCACATCACATAATATTTATCTTTCTCTTTCTGACTTACTTCAGTTAGTATGATAATCTTTAGGTCCATCCATGTTGCTACAAATGTCATTATTTCATTCTTTTTTATGGCTGTGCAGTATTCTATTGTGTGCATGCGTGTGTGTGTGTATGTGTATGTGTGTGTGTGTATAAAGATGTGATACAGATACACCACTCATCTGTCTATGGACATTTAAGTTGCTTCCATATCTTGCTTATTGTTAATGGTGTTGCTATGAATACTGGAGTACATGTTATCTTTTTAGTTTTCATCTTTTCTGGATCTAAACCCAGGAGTGGGACTGCTGTATCATATGGCAATTCTATTTTTAGTTTTTTAAGGAAAAGGAATCTTTGTATGGTTTTCCATAATGGCTGTGGAATTTACATTCGCATCAACAGTGTAGGAGGGTTCAAAAGGACTTCTAAGCATGCAGGCTTGGCATGGGTCAAAAGAGTGTTGTGCTAAGCCTGCTGATATAACTCTTTGGATAGTCTGCCTAGGTGGGAATTGAAACACAGTCATAGATTAGAATGCTAGGGCATAGATACAAAAGAAAATAGTAGAAATTAAGGTTATTAATCTTTTAAAACTGCAACATTAAATGCACAGGAAGGGGAGACTAATCCAGCAAGGGAGATTTTAGAAGAACATCCAGAGATATACAAAAAAGCCAGAAATGTGCAGAATGATGAAAATTCAGAGATGAGAGTGTTTCAGAAAGGAGGGACAAGTCAACACAGCAAATGCTACCAAGTGAGAGCAGTGTTAGAGAGATAATGAGAGTAGAAGTCACATCAGAGTGGCTTGAAGGGTAAATAGGTGATGAAAAATGTGGACAGAGATTACACACAACACTTCAGAAAAATGTTACTGTAAAGGGGCGGTGGTGAAGCATCAAGAGAAAGAAAATGTGGCAACTGAGAGCATGAATGATTTGGTGAAGGTTTTCTTTCCTTTCATCTTAAAGACATAAACATGGCTAAAAAAGCTAAAGGAGGGACTTCCTTGGTAGTCCAGCAGTTAAAACTTTGCCCTCCAATGCTGGGGGTGCAGCTTCAGTCCCTGGTTGTGGAGCTAACATCTCACATGCCTCGCAGTCAAAAAAAAAAAAATCAAAACATAAAGCAGAAGCGATATTGTAACAAATTCAACAAAAACTTTAAAAATGGTCCACATCAAAACAAATCTTTTTTTAAAAGCCAAGAGATGGAATATATTAAAAGGGAGGTGTTTAGAATAAGAGGGCAGGGGAGGCTGGAAGGAATGGGTTCTAGAAAATAGGTGGTGGAATTAGCTTTAGGGGGTTATTAAGAGAGAGCTCCTTGCTTTTAATAAGATAGATAGAAACAGATACGGGTGGGATTATTTTTGCTGTCAGGGAAGACAAAAAAAGTTGTCACTTAATGGCCGATGTTTCCTCTGTAAAGTGTTAGTTGCTCACTTGTGTCCGACTCTTTGCGACCCCATGGACTGTAGCCCACAGGGTCCTGTGTCCATGGAATTCTCAAGGCAAGAATACTGGAGTGGGTTGCTGTTCCCTTCTCTGGGGTATCTTCCTCCAGGGATCAAACCCTAGTCTCTTGCATTAAAAGCAGATTCTTTACCATCTGAGCTGCCAGGGAAGCCCATTTTCTCTGTAACTGTTACTGTTAAGTCATTTCAGTCTTGTCCGACTCTGTGCAACCCCATAGACGGCAGCCCACCAGGCTCTCCCGTCCCTGGGATTTTCCAGGCAAGAACACTGGAGTGGGTTGCCATTTCCTTCACCAGTACATGAAAGTGACTCTTAGCGACCCCATGGACTGCAGCCCACCGGGCTCCTCTGTCCACGGGATTTTCCAGGCAAGAGTACTGGAGTGGGGTGCCATGGCCTTTTCTCTGTAAGGTAGAAGGTAAATCAAAGCACTGAAAGAGTCTGCAGGTCTGAGTGTTGGTGGTTTAAACTGAATAGAAAAGGTTGGAAATGACAGCTGAAATGTGAGACAGTGAATTAACAGAGACTGGCATAGGCTTGACGTAAACTGATCCCTTCCTGGATTGCATTCAAATCATCCTCTACCCATATGTTCAATGCTTACCTTTGTAACAGTCTCTGCAGTATCAAATTACCAAACAAACGAGAGGAAATCTCTACATTCAACTCTTTCTCCCAAATTGTTCCTTTCACAGATAGTCATACTATGCAGACATATCTAGAAACGCACAGCTTCACAATTATGCCTTTTCTTTATGTTCCTTCATGAGGAAAATGTTATTCCCGGGGGCACTGGAATTTGCCCCAGAACATTTGTGGCTTCCTCAAAATTTTCCTTCTAGATCCTTCTGCTGAGACATCAATCTATCGGTGGCATTCCCCATCCCGCTTTAGACTGTAGTCGTCTTCTCATGGATTTGAGAATATTATTAACTTTGTGATTTTTAGCATAAAAAATTGATTTGGTGTAATTGGCCTGGAGTAAAATTGTCATGTAATATTATTGTGCCTCTTGGTACAGTCCTTCGCAGCTAAAACAGTGCATTATCAAAGTATGTGATTAATGTTTTCATAGTTTCTATGAAATCACTATGACCAAATTTTCCATAATTATATATTGGCAACCACTTTTTATTTTATTTTTACTTTATTTTACTTTACAATACTGTATTGGTTTTGCCATATATTGACATGAATCCGCCACGGGTGTACACGATCTCCCAAACATGAACCCCCCTCCCACCTCCCACCCCACATCATCTCTCTGGATCATCCCTGTGTACCACAAACATAGACACTATGTGCGTCACATAGCAGGCAGTGAACGCTGCATTCCACCTTTAATTTGAGGGAAGTAAGGGAAGAAGGGAAGGAAGGATCTATAGACACCATGTCCACTTTGCAACAGAATATAATAAAATATATTATAAATTGTAAATATGTCTTTATTTATAAATTATATTCAAGCTTTAGTCATGCCTTTTGCTAAGCTAAAGTGAATCCTCCCATGCAGGTGTTAATGCTTTAAATTATAATTGGTCAAGGAGCCTAGTTATGAGGAAAAATAAGATGCTTATATGATATCAATGTCTGTGTGCTCAGAAAAATATATGATTAAAGTTCATTGCTAATCGTATAAACAAAATATAAAACAAAGCTGCATGACTTAACGCTTTTTAATGTATTCCATTAAAACAATTTTGTTCTATTAAAGAAAATGTTAACAGCACACAGCAATTTTAGAAAATAACTGTAAGAGGGAATAGCATCTTAAAATGACCATCTGCCTTCCTGATTTGGGATCACTCATCTACAGCCTGTAGGCTGTGTCCAGGGTAAATATTTGCTAATGTTTTCTATTTTCTTATTCCTTCGAGTGGATAATTTTGTGTCATGAAGCCTTTACCTTGTAGTACAATATTCTTACGTGATTTTTCTTAAAACCATGTTATAGTCAAGTTAAAAAATATATATAGATGCCTTAACAGGAATTATTTAGGAAGAAAAAAGAGGTAAAGGGAAAACAGACTACATGCAAAAGCAAAAATGACCTTCTGTAGTGAATTTCACTGTTTTTCAAGTGTGGCAAGAATAATAAATCTTGGCAGTTGAAACTTGCTGTTCACCTGAGGGCTGCCAATCACTCCCATTTTGAAAGACAGAATTTGTGAATTGTCAACACATCTTTTAGGCGAGAAACCAGCACTCATCAAGAGTAAAATGAAAACAAATGCTCAGATAAATTGAAAATCAAAATGCTTCCTGGTCATCTGATCTTGAGAACATATTACGTATAACCTACAGTACCTATGTAATAACAACTGTAATATGTGAGATACAGATGACAAAATGCATAACTCTTAGTGCGCTTCTTAGATGGATTATATTCTGGAGATCAGTGACTGGAGTTTTTTCTGCATTCCTTAAACGGTAAACTATTTCTCATTGAGAAACTCCCATAAATACAGCCCTATCACACTGAAACTGCTGACAGCCTGGTAGGCGATTTCAGCAGTGGAAGCCAGCACTAAACACACTGAACTACATTAGAGTTGGTCCCTGGAGGACAGAATTGAACTTCATTGGCAAGGGCACAGTAAGAGTTCCATTTGACTCCTCATTAAACCTCTCATAGGGATTACAGCTCCTTCTCTGGGGCTGCTACTGCTTCTCTTTCTACAGAAGGGATAGGTGTGAACGCTTAGTCCTGGCTATCATTTTTTGTTTGTTTGTTTTGTTTTGTTTTTAGGAAAAAATTACTTTTCCTAACCAAAACAAAGTCTCTTGCAGATTAAAAAAAAAAAAATGGTCTTCCAGTTTCTTGCTCGTTAACAACCTTATTATTTCCTAAGGAAGTAGAGAGCTTTACTTCATTTTGTGAGAATTCATTTTTAAATGCCTGTCTTAGGGAATGCAAGAGATTCTGTTTTATCTGCATTTATTACTTGTCCCAGAAATGCAGCATTATGGAGGAAACAGTCGGTGCTAACGATCTCAGCCTTCTTTATCAAGCAGTGTCATGGTGGTCATGCAATCACAACAAACATTTTGAAGCATACATTACTATAGGCACCTTATGTTGCCCATGGCCATTATTGTGGATTTGGAGTCCTGAAAATAGCAAAATAAGATTCACCATCCTCTGGAAGTACTGCACTGGAAAAACCAATCAATAGTTCAAAAAGCACACAGCAGGCTTTATGGATTGAAAACCCCACACAGGTGATGATGCACCATTTGCACTCTTCTTGGTTATCTCTCCCAGAAAGATTCTCAAGCCTGTTATTCTTTTAAGTGCAGTAAACAAACAACATGTATACTATCATGTAAGAAACGAAGCGCCAGTCTATGTTCGATACAGGATACAGGATGCTTGGGGCTGGTGCATGCGGATGATCCAGAGAGATGATATGGGGTGGGAGGTGGGAGGAGGGTTCAGGATTGGGAACTCGTGTACACCCGTGGCAGATTCATGTCAATGTATGACAGAACCAATACAGTATTGTAAAGTAAAATAAAATAAAAAGAAAATTAAAAAAAAAAAAACAAAACATGTCAGATTGAAAAAAAAAAAGAAAGTATTTTTTTCCAGCAATGGCTAAGTGACTTATCTTCTCTGAAGAGAAAATTTTCTCTGATTATGAAATAACACCCTCAGTATTCAGGCCACCTAATCACAGTATCAGAATGGAATATTAAAAATGTTAACAACTAATTTTTCACTGGAGAATGCTTTACGGCTTACTGTTTACTGTTATTGTTCTCCCAAAGTGGTCCATGTGTGCAAGTGTACAAGGGCATAAAGTGCTAAGCAAATTGTGATATAAGTGATAAAGAGAAATACAGAAAAACAACACAGAAAAGATGATTATTGTAAAAATGCACATTATTGTGAAAGTTCTTTTTGCATTTACATGATGAATGTATGATTAGTAGGCTGTATTTCTAACACCCTACACACATCTGTTAAGCCTATATCCATGCAGTACCTACACACCCATGGGTGGGTGCTCAGTCACTCAGTCGTGTCTGACTCTTTGTGACCCCATGGACTGTAGCCCATCAGGCTCCTTTGTCCATGGGATTTTCCAGGCAAGAATACTGAAGTGGGTTGCCATGCCACCTCCAGGGGATCTTCCCTACCCAGGGACTGAACTGTGTCTCCTGTAGCTCCTGCATTGCAGGCGGATTCTTTACCACTGAGCCACCGGGGAAGCCCATCTACACATGCATACATGAACATATGCACACATATATGTATCTTTATGTATATTCATAATCCACAACATGGGCACACATACTTTAAAATCTAACTTTATTTAAAGTAGAAATTGTTGGAAACTTATGAGTGTGGTTTTGGCCTAAACATCCTTTTGGTTCCAGACATGAGATCATTTTGCTGTCACTTTTGGGAGTGAGTGGGAATAGAATTCTGCTTTTAGGAGCTTCTGAATATAAAGAGAATATACCAAACCAAAACCCTACAAGTCTAGTCCCAAGAATAAAATTTTCAGATAGCCCATGACTCTGACTTAGAGGGATGGAGAAACAACTAATATTTTCTCAAGAGAAAGAGAAGGTCCAGGCCAATCAAGTGTGGACATAAGGGCACTAAATTGAGTATGTGAAGAGAAGAAGGTGAGAAGGAAGTAGTATCTAAAGGAAGACACCAAAGGCATAAATTCAGACCATTATTCTGTATTTATGCAAATAAGAAATCAGTACACATATATACTCATGTAAATATATTCAATTTAAACCTTTCTCAGATGCACAAACACATACCAGCCATCTGTGCAAACAAATATGGAATCATTATGTTGTACCTCTGAAACTAATGCAATGTCATATGTCAATTATAGCTCAATTAAAAAAAAAGTACAGAAAGGTCCCACGTACCTCCAACCAGTTTCCTTCAAGAATATGGACAATAGCCTGCTAGGGTCCTCTGTCCATGAAATTCTCCAGGCAAGAATACTGGAGGGGTAGCCATGCCCTCCTCTAGGGGACCGTCCTCATCCAGGGATCCAATCCACCTCTCTTAAGTCCCCTGCGTTTTGCAGGCAAGTTCTTTTTCACTAAGGCCACCTGGGAAGCCCATCAGTTCAGTTCAGATATTTATCTTTCTCTTTCTGACTTACTTCAGTTAGTATGATAATCTTTAGGTCCATCCATGTTGCTACAAATGTCATTATTTCATTCTTTTTTATGGCTGTGCAGTATTCTATTGTGTGCATGCGTGTGTGTGTGTATGTGTATGTGTGTGTGTGTATAAAGATGTGATACAGATACACCACTCATCTGTCTATGGACATTTAAGTTGCTTCCATATCTTGCTTATTGTTAATGGTGTTGCTATGAATACTGGAGTACATGTTATCTTTTTAGTTTTCATCTTTTCTGGATCTGAACCCAGGAGTGGGACTGCTGTATCATATGGCAATTCTATTTTTAGTTTTTTAAGGAAAAGGAATCTTTGTATGGTTTTCCATAATGGCTGTGGAATTTACATTCGCATCAACAGTGTAGGAGGGTTCAAAAGGACTTCTAAGCATGCAGGCTTGGCATGGGTCAAAAGAGTGTTGTGCTAAGCCTGCTGATATAACTCTTTGGATAGTCTGCCTAGGTGGGAATTGAAACACAGTCATAGATTAGAATGCTAGGGCATAGATACAAAAGAAAATAGTAGAAATTAAGGTTATTAATCTTTTAAAACTGCAACATTAAATGCACAGGAAGGGGAGACTAATCCAGCAAGGGAGATTTTAGAAGAACATCCAGAGATATACAAAAAAGCCAGAAATGTGCAGAATGATGAAAATTCAGAGATGAGAGTGTTTCAGAAAGGAGGGACAAGTCAACACAGCAAATGCTACCAAGTGAGAGCAGTGTTAGAGAGATAATGAGAGTAGAAGTCACATCAGAGTGGCTTGAAGGGTAAATAGGTGATGAAAAATGTGGACAGAGATTACACACAACACTTCAGAAAAATGTTACTGTAAAGGGGCGGTGGTGAAGCATCAAGAGAAAGAAAATGTGGCAACTGAGAGCATGAATGATTTGGTGAAGGTTTTCTTTCCTTTCATCTTAAAGACATAAACATGGCTAAAAAAGCTAAAGGAGGGACTTCCTTGGTAGTCCAGCAGTTAAAACTTTGCCCTCCAATGCTGGGGGTGCAGCTTCAGTCCCTGGTTGTGGAGCTAACATCTCACATGCCTCGCAGTCAAAAAAAAAAAAATCAAAACATAAAGCAGAAGCGATATTGTAACAAATTCAACAAAAACTTTAAAAATGGTCCACATCAAAACAAATCTTTTTTTAAAAGCCAAGAGATGGAATATATTAAAAGGGAGGTGTTTAGAATAAGAGGGCAGGGGAGGCTGGAAGGAATGGGTTCTAGAAAATAGGTGGTGGAATTAGCTTTAGGGGGTTATTAAGAGAGAGCTCCTTGCTTTTAATAAGATAGATAGAAACAGATACGGGTGGGATTATTTTTGCTGTCAGGGAAGACAAAAAAAGTTGTCACTTAATGGCCGATGTTTCCTCTGTAAAGTGTTAGTTGCTCACTTGTGTCCGACTCTTTGCGACCCCATGGACTGTAGCCCACAGGGTCCTGTGTCCATGGAATTCTCAAGGCAAGAATACTGGAGTGGGTTGCTGTTCCCTTCTCTGGGGTATCTTCCTCCAGGGATCAAACCCTAGTCTCTTGCATTAAAAGCAGATTCTTTACCATCTGAGCTGCCAGGGAAGCCCATTTTCTCTGTAACTGTTACTGTTAAGTCATTTCAGTCTTGTCCGACTCTGTGCAACCCCATAGACGGCAGCCCACCAGGCTCTCCCGTCCCTGGGATTTTCCAGGCAAGAACACTGGAGTGGGTTGCCAATTCCTTCACCAGTACATGAAAGTGACTCTTAGCGACCCCATGGACTGCAGCCCACCGGGCTCCTCTGTCCACGGGATTTTCCAGGCAAGAGTACTGGAGTGGGGTGCCATGGCCTTTTCTCTGTAAGGTAGAAGGTAAATCAAAGCACTGAAAGAGTCTGCAGGTCTGAGTGTTGGTGGTTTAAACTGAATAGAAAAGGTTGGAAATGACAGCTGAAATGTGAGACAGTGAATTAACAGAGACTGGCATAGGCTTGACGTAAACTGATCCCTTCCTGGATTGCATTCAAATCATCCTCTACCCATATGTTCAATGCTTACCTTTGTAACAGTCTCTGCAGTATCAAATTACCAAACAAACGAGAGGAAATCTCTACATTCAACTCTTTCTCCCAAATTGTTCCTTTCACAGATAGTCATACTATGCAGACATATCTAGAAACGCACAGCTTCACAATTATGCCTTTTCTTTATGTTCCTTCATGAGGAAAATGTTATTCCCGGGGGCACTGGAATTTGCCCCAGAACATTTGTGGCTTCCTCAAAAATTTTGTTCTAGATCCTTCTGCTGAGACATCAATCTATCGGTGGCATTCCCCATCCCTCTTTAGACTGTAGTCGTCTTCTCATGGATTTGAGAATATTATTAACTTTGTGATTTTTAGCATAAAAAATTGATTTGGTGTAATTGGCCTGGAGTAAAATTGTCCATGTAATATTATTGTGCCTCTTGGTACAGTCCTTCGCAGCTAAAACAGTGCATTATCAAAGTATGTGATTAATGTTTTCATAGTTTCTATGAAATCACTATGACCAAATTTTCCATAATTATATATTGGCAACCACTTTTTATTTTATTTTTACTTTATTTACATGTAATATTATTGTGCCTCTTGGTACAGTCCTTCGCAGCTAAAACAGTGCATTATCAAAGTATGTGATTAATGTTTTCATAGTTTCTATGAAATCACTATGACCAAATTTTCCATAATTATATATTGGCAACCACTTTTTATTTTATTTTTACTTTATTTTACTTTACAATACTGTATTGGTTTTGCCATATATTGACATGAATCCGCCACGGGTGTACACGATCTCCCAAACATGAACCCCCCTCCCACCTCCCACCCCACATCATCTCTCTGGATCATCCCTGTGTACCACAAACATAGACACTATGTGCGTCACATAGCAGGCAGTGAACGCTGCATTCCACCTTTAATTTGAGGGAAGTAAGGGAAGAAGAGAAGGAAGGATCTATAGACACCATGTCCACTTTGCAACAGAATATAATAAAATATATTATAAATTGTAAATATGTCTTTATTTATAAATTATATTCAAGCTTTAGTCATGCCTTTTGCTAAGCTAAAGTGAATCCTCCCATGCAGGTGTTAATGCTTTAAATTATAATTGGTCAAGGAGCCTAGTTATGAGGAAAAATAAGATGCTTATATGATATCAATGTCTGTGTGCTCAGAAAAATATATGATTAAAGTTCATTGCTAATCGTATAAACAAAATATAAAACAAAGCTGCATGACTTAAGGCTTTTTAATGTATTCCATTAAAAAAATTTTGTTCTATTAAAGAAAATGTTAACAGCACACAGCAATTTTAGAAAATAACTGTAAGAGGGAATAGCATCTTAAAATGACCATCTGCCTTCCTGATTTGGGATCACTCATCTACAGCCTGTAGGCTGTGTCCAGGGTAAATATTTGCTAATGTTTTCTATTTTCTTATTCCTTCGAGTGGATAATTTTGTGTCATGAAGCCTTTACCTTGTAGTACAATATTCTTACGTGATTTTTCTTAAAACCATGTTATAGTCAAGTTAAAAAATATATATAGATGCCTTAACAGGAATTATTTAGGAAGAAAAAAGAGGTAAAGGGAAAACAGACTACATGCAAAAGCAAAAATGACCTTCTGTAGTGAATTTCACTGTTTTTCAAGTGTGGCAAGAATAATAAATCTTGGCAGTTGAAACTTGCTGTTCACCTGAGGGCTGCCAATCACTCCCATTTTGAAAGACAGAATTTGTGAATTGTCAACACATCTTTTAGGCGAGAAACCAGCACTCATCAAGAGTAAAATGAAAACAAATGCTCAGATAAATTGAAAATCAAAATGCTTCCTGGTCATCTGATCTTGAGAACATATTACGTATAACCTACAGTACCTATGTAATAACAACTGTAATATGTGAGATACAGATGACAAAATGCATAACTCTTAGTGCGCTTCTTAGATGGATTATATTCTGGAGATCAGTGACTGGAGTTTTTTCTGCATTCCTTAAACGGTAAACTATTTCTCATTGAGAAACTCCCATAAATACAGCCCTATCACACTGAAACTGCTGACAGCCTGGTAGGCGATTTCAGCAGTGGAAGCCAGCACTAAACACACTGAACTACATTAGAGTTGGTCCCTGGAGGACAGAATTGAACTTCATTGGCAAGGGCACAGTAAGAGTTCCATTTGACTCCTCATTAAACCTCTCATAGGGATTACAGCTCCTTCTCTGGGGCTGCTACTGCTTCTCTTTCTACAGAAGGGATAGGTGTGAACGCTTAGTCCTGGCTATCATTTTTTTGTTTGTTTGTTTTGTTTTGTTTTTAGGAAAAAATTACTTTTCCTAACCAAAACAAAGTCTCTTGCAGATTAAAAAAAAAAAATGGTCTTCCAGTTTCTTGCTCGTTAACGACCTTATTATTTCCTAAGGAAGTAGAGAGCTTTACTTCATTTTGTGAGAATTCATTTTTAAATGCCTGTCTTAGGGAATGCAAGAGATTCTGTTTTATCTGCATTTATTACTTGTCCCAGAAATGCAGCATTATGGAGGAAACAGTCGGTGCTAACGATCTCAGCCTTCTTTATCAAGCAGTGTCATGGTGGTCATGCAATCACAACAAACATTTTGAAGCATACATTACTATAGGCACCTTATGTTGCCCATGGCCATTATTGTGGATTTGGAGTCCTGAAAATAGCAAAATAAGATTCACCATCCTCTGGAAGTACTGCACTGGAAAAACCAATCAATAGTTCAAAAAGCACACAGCAGGCTTTATGGATTGAAAACCCCACACAGGTGATGATGCACCATTTGCACTCTTCTTGGTTATCTCTCCCAGAAAGATTCTCAAGCCTGTTATTCTTTTAAGTGCAGTAAACAAACAACATGTATACTATCATGTAAGAAACGAAGCGCCAGTCTATGTTCGATACAGGATACAGGATGCTTGGGGCTGGTGCATGCGGATGATCCAGAGAGATGATATGGGGTGGGAGGTGGGAGGAGGGTTCAGGATTGGGAACTCGTGTACACCCGTGGCAGATTCATGTCAATGTATGACAGAACCAATACAGTATTGTAAAGTAAAATAAAATAAAAAGAAAATTAAAAAAAAAAAAACAAAACATGTCAGATTGAAAAAAAAAAAGAAAGTATTTTTTTCCAGCAATGGCTAAGTGACTTATCTTCTCTGAAGAGAAAATTTTCTCTGATTATGAAATAACACCCTCAGTATTCAGGCCACCTAATCACAGTATCAGAATGGAATATTAAAAATGTTAACAACTAATTTTTCACTGGAGAATGCTTTACGGCTTACTGTTTACTGTTATTGTTCTCCCAAAGTGGTCCATGTGTGCAAGTGTACAAGGGCATAAAGTGCTAAGCAAATTGTGATATAAGTGATAAAGAGAAATACAGAAAAACAACACAGAAAAGATGATTATTGTAAAAATGCACATTATTGTGAAAGTTCTTTTTGCATTTACATGATGAATGTATGATTAGTAGGCTGTATTTCTAACACCCTACACACATCTGTTAAGCCTATATCCATGCAGTACCTACACACCCATGGGTGGGTGCTCAGTCACTCAGTCGTGTCTGACTCTTTGTGACCCCATGGACTGTAGCCCATCAGGCTCCTTTGTCCATGGGATTTTCCAGGCAAGAATACTGAAGTGGGTTGCCATGCCACCTCCAGGGGATCTTCCCTACCCAGGGACTGAACTGTGTCTCCTGTAGCTCCTGCATTGCAGGCGGATTCTTTACCACTGAGCCACCGGGGAAGCCCATCTACACATGCATACATGAACATATGCACACATATATGTATCTTTATGTATATTCATAATCCACAACATGGGCACACATACTTTAAAATCTAACTTTATTTAAAGTAGAAATTGTTGGAAACTTATGAGTGTGGTTTTGGCCTAAACATCCTTTTGGTTCCAGACATGAGATCATTTTGCTGTCACTTTTGGGAGTGAGTGGGAATAGAATTCTGCTTTTAGGAGCTTCTGAATATAAAGAGAATATACCAAACCAAAACCCTACAAGTCTAGTCCCAAGAATAAAATTTTCAGATAGCCCATGACTCTGACTTAGAGGGATGGAGAAACAACTAATATTTTCTCAAGAGAAAGAGAAGGTCCAGGCCAATCAAGTGTGGACATAAGGGCACTAAATTGAGTATGTGAAGAGAAGAAGGTGAGAAGGAAGTAGTATCTAAAGGAAGACACCAAAGGCATAAATTCAGACCATTATTCTGTATTTATGCAAATAAGAAATCAGTACACATATATACTCATGTAAATATATTCAATTTAAACCTTTCTCAGATGCACAAATACATACCAGCCATCTGTGCAAACAAATATGGAATCATTATGTTGTACCTCTGAAACTAATGCAATGTCATATGTCAATTATAGCTCAATTAAAAAAAAAGTACAGAAAGGTCCCACGTACCTCCAACCAGTTTCCTTCAAGAATATGGACAATAGCCTGCTAGGGTCCTCTGTCCATGAAATTCTCCAGGCAAGAATACTGGAGGGGTAGCCATGCCCTCCTCTAGGGGACCGTCCTCATCCAGGGATCCAATCCACCTCTCTTAAGTCCCCTGCGTTTTGCAGGCAAGTTCTTTTTCACTAAGGCCACCTGGGAAGCCCATCAGTTCAGTTCAGTTGAGTCACTCAGTCGTGTCCAACTCTTGTGACCCCATGAATTGCAGCACGCCAGGCCTCCCTGTACATCACCAACTCCCGGAGTTCACTCAAACTCAAGTCCATCGAGTCGGTGATACCATCCAGCCATCTCATCCTCTGTGTCCCCTTCTCCTCCTGCCCCCAATCCCTCCCATCATCAGAGTCTTTTCCAATGAGTCAACTCTTTGCATGAGGTAGCCAAAGTAGTCCCCTGCGTTTTGCAGGCAAGTTCTTTTTCACTAAGGCCACCTGGGAAGCCCATCAGTTCAGTTCAGTTGAGTCACTCAGTCGTGTCCAACTCTTGTGACCCCATGAATTGCAGCACGCCAGGCCTCCCTGTACATCACCAACTCCCGGAGTTCACTCAAACTCAAGTCCATCGAGTCGGTGATGCCATCCAGCCATCTCATCCTCTGTGTCCCCTTCTCCTCCTGCCCCCAATCCCTCCCATCATCAGAGTCTTTTCCAATGAGTCAACTCTTTGCATGAGGTAGCCAAAGTTACTGGAGTTTCAGTCCCAGCATCAGTCCTTCCAAAGAACATCCATACCTGTACATATATCTCCTCTTTTTTGGATTTCCTTCCCATTTAGGTCATCACAGAGTAAACAGTGAAACTCTCTGTACCGTACAGTAGGCTGGAGAATGGGAGTATTTAAATGAGAGGAAGAGAGTGGAAACAGGAAGGATTATCCTCCTAAGTGGGCTTCCCAGGTGGCGCTAGTGGTTAAGAATCCGCTTGCCAATGCAGGAGATGCAAGAGAAGCAGGTTCAATCTCTGGGTTCGGATGATACACTGGAGTAAGAAGTGGCAACCCCCTCCAGTATTCTAGCCTGGAAAATTCCATGGACAGAGGAGCCTGGCGGGCTACAGTTCACGGGATCGCAAAGAGTCAGACACACGCGCGTGCGCGCGCGCGCACACACACACACACACACACACTGAGTTCCATCATTACATTCACAACCACCACTTCCCCCCACAAGGGTTAACTGCAACTGGTAGCAGATGCAGGTAGATCTAGAGGGGACCCGGGTTTCCAGTTCATGAGTTGCTCAAGGAGTCCGGGAAGAACTCTTGCGTCCCAGAGACTGTGCAAAGCGTTGGGGCGGAGCCTGGAGTGAGGGGCTGTCCAGCGCTGCGAGGCGGCGGGCGGACCCTGGTGGGAGGGCCCCGCGGCTGCTGTCACTTTACGAGTCCGCAGCCCGGAGCGTGAGTATCTCGGCTGCCGGAGGACCGCAGCGGGCGGCGCGCAGGGTCCCCGCCTCTCGCTCCCCACGCGGACGCCGCGCCAGAGCCTCGCCCACTCCAATCCCCACCCTCGCCATCCTTAACTGTTAAAGAACAGCGGCGCCTGGCGCGTTCCTCGAGGATCCCGGGTGCAGAAGGCGGAAGGGGAGCAGGCGCAGGGGGACTGGAAAGGCAGGATGCACCCTCCCGGAGCAACCTCGGCGCCCAGGGTCTGAGGCTGAAGCCCCAGCTCGCCACTGTGAGCCGCCGTGCTCCCGGCTCCCCGTCCACGCCGCGATGGGGCGCCTGCCCACGAGGACGCGCGGCGGCCGCCGCCTCCTGCCTCTGCTCTGGCTCTTTGTGCTGTTCAAGGTAGGGGACCCCCTCCCCCAGCCCCCGCGGTCCTGCCTGCGCCCGCGCTCCAGCGCCCTAGCTCTGCCGCCCGGGAGCCGCGCGCCCCGCGCGCGGGATGGCCCGGCTGCCGGCAGCGCCAGCTGTGCCGCCGGAGCGCACGCTTTGTTGTCCTCTGCGTGTTCCCCGCGGGCTTAAGGGATGGGGTGGAAGAACAAGGAAGTTTGCTCCCTCCAGCTTTGACCCTTTGTGCTCTTTGACCGCCTTCGGCATCTCCATCAAAGGTCGGCTCTCCGGTGGTGCTTCCTCAGACAAAATGAGGTCACTTTTCCTTCTGGTCGCCGCTGCACCCCAATGCTGCTTCACCTTTCTACCCTCCCCCAACGAGGTTGTGGAGTCTTTGTCTTAATTTACTTTCTGCTGGAATGATACACCGGGGGCTGAGCTCCCTGGCCGAAAATGCATTGCCGGGGTGGGTAGTGAGCTTGATTGTCTTTGACTAAGGAGTGTAAGCTTGAGGCTGGACAGGACCCCTCTCCCCAAGTTCTCCTCTCCAACCTTTACAAAGTCTATATGCTTTCCCTCACTATATTTGCTGAGGATGCTACCTCTAAATTTCAGTGTCAGACATCTGTATAATTAACTTTGTCGTGTCTTCTTTGGAATATCTTCCTCAGTGTTTTACTTTGGGGAATATAAACCAGACAAGGGCTGCTTTAAAAGAAATCTTAGTTGGATAACTGTACATAAAAATTTTTAAAGAAATTTAAGTTAGATGTCTTTGGAGAAGTGTTATGAAGTTATAAGGAAGATAACTGTCTTTTCTTCGTGTCTTCCGGGTGCCTAATTCAGTTGTGTTATTTAGTCCTTTTTTTGGCAAAGCAAACGCAAATGTGTAGGCAGGTGACCAGGAGCTATCCTTTCAGCACCACAGCGCTATCTACCTTAGAGATGGATGAAATATTAATGGATACAAACGTTTTCTTATCAAAGAGTCACTTCTTGCTCATACGCAACATTAATTATGAATGTCTGATAAAGAAATAGTGGAACAGAGCCAATGGATTGAGAGCAGACAGTTTTAAATATTCCATATTTTCATTTACCTTCGTGGAAAAAGGAAAAATAGTTTCTGGGAGAACCAGCAATAGAGAGCCTAAACACGATTCCAAATTATACTTAATATGTTTTTACATTTTCTGAAGCTATCAATAATTTTTTAAATCTGATAAATAATGAGCTTGGTCATATATTTTTACTCTAAGAGGTTGCTCTCTAAGTAGACGCCATAAATGTGTACGTTCTATAAACATGCACAAACTTTGAAGTTCCTATTAATATTTCTATTTGTCATATTCTGTCATGTCTATTATGTCTATGCAACACTTGTCATGAATTCAAAGTGAGAAATTGAATAACCACACATTTTACTAAGTAACCGCTAGGACTTGCACATATGACATCTGATCCAAATTGAACCTTTGGCAGTATCTCAGGTTTTTATTTGAATGCTTAATACTGAGCAAGAATTTCAGAAATGATCAAATGATGAGTTTGGGAGTGGAGGAAGAGTGCCATAAATAAAATGGAAAAATTTGTGGCAGGAGTTCTAATCAGAAACTTGATATTGGAATTAGAAATTGCAGTCAGTGATGGAATAGACTAATAGATGTTCACCCAGTTCCACATAATAAAAGTTTTCCTACACATTTGTAGTTTAGTGTAACTTATGATAGTAAGTACATTAATAAAGCTTGCCATTCAATAAATACTGTCATGGGACAAATGATCTTATAAGGAAAATCATTATTTTATATTTCATGTAAACGCAACATTTTATGTCTCCTGAATATAAAGTATAACAGAGAAAGGATATATATATATATGAAAGTGTTAGTCACTTAGTCGTATCCGACTCATCGCAACCCCATGGACTGTAGCCCACCAGGCTCCTCTGTCCCTGGGATTTCCCAGGCAAGAATACTGGAGTGGGTAGCCATTCCTTTCCCTATATGTCTGTGTATATGTACATATGCATATATACATATACATGTATATATATATATATACTGAATATCCACTATGTCAGTCTTCTAGGTATTTTGCATATACTATTTCATTCACTTATTTTGTTACAACTGACAAGAAAGTGGTTAACCAGGCACATAGAATAATGCATTTACACTTTGGAAGTAGTATGCTGCTACTGCTAATGCTGCTGCTAAGTCACTTCAGTCGTGTCCAACTCTGTGTGTATATTTCACAGTAAATTTGGTTCACAGCATAGTCTTTCCACAATTTGGAGATGCTTTTGCATTCAAGATCCTGAATAAGTGCCAGTCAAACAGTCCACTGGAAACTATCACAACATTGTTAATTGGCCATATTCCAACATAAAATAAAAATTTAGTAGAAAATAATTTTAAAAATTAAAAAAAGGAAACATAGCATTCCATTATTAAATGCCAAGTTGTTGGTTGAATCTCAGTGATGAAAGCTAAAAAGGTTTATCTGTGTTGAGTCAGAACAAACCCATTTCCCTATGTAATTGACTATAACCAATTTCATTGCTGTAGCCTCAAGATGCCTGGCTAAGGAACCCTTTGTGCATTGTTCTCTGTTCATGGTTTAGAGATGGACACATTTAATCAGGCATATCTAATTGTTTAAGTCACCCACTTTGTTACGAGGTTAATATCTGCATAAGTGATGTTTCCTAAGCACAATGTTGGTTATGAGGATTTCTACTTTCATATAAATAGTGAAATAAAAAGAGAAAACAAAAGAAGAACTTTGTTATCAAATATACTGGGATCCTACCAAACTCACTTGAGCTTCCCAGGTGGCCCAGTGGTACAGAATCTGCTGCCGATCGATGCAGGAGATGCTGGTTCTATCCCTGGTCAGATAGATGCCCTGGAGAAGGCAATGGTAACCCACTCCAGTATTCTTTCCTGGAAAAATTCCACAGAGAGAGGAGCCTGATGGGCCACCATCTGTGGGGTCACAGACTCTGACATGACTGAGCACGCACACAGGCACCAGTCTCAAAGTGTTCTGCACATGCTGTGCTGTGCTTGGTCGCTTAGTCATGTCCGACACTTTCTGACCCACGGACTGTAGCCTGCCAGGCTCCTCAGTCAATGAGATTCTCCAGGCAAGAATATTGGAGTGGGTTGCCATGCTCTCCTCCAGGGGGATCTTCCCAACACAGGGATTGAACCCAGGTCTCCTGCATTGCAGGAGTTTCTTTGCCATCTGAACCACTGGGGAAGGCCAAGAATACCGGAGTGGGTAGCTTATCCCTTCTCCAGGGATCTTCCCGACCCAGTAATCGAACCAGGGTCTCCTGCATTGCAAGGGGATTCTTTACCAGCTGAGCTACCAGGGAAGCTATTCTACCCATGTGTAAACGTAAATGGAGTAGCGTTAATATTTATCTGGTGATTCTCCCTCTCCATACATCTTCCCATAATTTCAGGGAAACAATGTAATTTCTCTTGCCCAGCCTATCTTTACTAAACCTCTCCTTGAAAATTACTTCCTATATCCCTTCACTCCACATCAGTATTTTCTCAATGAAGATGTAAATTGTGGAATATGACATCATAGGAATTAAAATTCTGCCTTCCCTGAAATGGTTCCCATTAGTGATCAACTGGAAGGTTTTCCTAAAGTCATCAGCTTGGCATGAAACCTTCTTTCTTTCTAAACCTCCTCTCTATATTTCCTTCCATCTCTGCTCTTACTTGATATATAATCGGGGAACATTAAATTTGAAAGGGCTTCAATTACATTTTCTGAAAGAAGTGTATGTTTAATTCTATAAAGCATAACTGTTATCATGCTGACCATAGTATTTATTCAGGAGAAATACCCACTTTCCAAGGTCTATCTGTCTTTCTCCACTTCCTTTCCCCTGCCCCTCTCTTTTGACGTGGGCCATTTTTAAAGTCTTTACTGAATTTGTTACAATATTGCTTCTGTTTTATGTTCTGGGTTTTTTTGTCCATGAGATATGTGAGATCTCAGCTTCCCAACCAGGGGTGGGATCCTCACTCCCTCCATTAGAAGACAAAGTCTTAAACACTGGACTGCCAGGGAAGTCCCTTTTCTTTCTTTTTCTCCCTAATTCTCTTCACCACCTCCATTTTTCTCCCTCTTTCCCTGCTCTCCCGCCCACTCCACACACATACAGGCACAGACACACAGAAAAATCTTCATTTTCCTTTTTGAAGTTTTACATTCACATTCTATATCACACAAGGTTGGCAGTTGAACCACAATCTCTTCATCTGTCTGAAGCAGCTTATACCATTCTCCTTGCAGTGAAGTTGCCATTAATTTCTTTGTCAGTTGACTTCCTTGGCAAATGTTGTTGCCAACCTATTAGAAAAACTCTTTTACATGTGACATCCCTAGTAAATTGGAGAAGGTTCACTGGGCTAGACTTCTACAGGGAATTGGGTGATAATCCTTCCCAACGTGAGCATCTGTTTGCTTCTGTTCTTTGCTATGTGAAAGACTGTTGCTCTGTGAAGGTATAAAAAATTCAGACTTACCTGTTTCTCATTTTGGCTCATAAGAAAATATGTGTCATATGAATAAATAATTTAAAGCAAGGGGAGTTTTACTTTATTTTTTAGATGTAGTTCTAGTTCTAGTATTTAAATATCCAACTTACAGGTATTTAAATTTATAAGTACATTGATTCTTTTGTTTTATAAACATAATTTTGACTTGAGTCTTAAGTGTTTCCAAAGGATCTTGGTGTTGGATAGAGTTGGTACATCTGTGTAAGCCATTGTGATTGGTAGCAGCTTAGCACAGTAGAATGCCTCACAGCTGTGACCACAGATATTTATTTTTCATTTTCTTCCTAATATAATACCTTCAGGTACACAGTTCCAGTGGTATTGTGTTTTCAGAAGTATAGCATAGTGCAGTGATGAGCTTTACAGGAAAAAAAGCAGTATGTTCATTTAGTTACTCCAAATACATTGTAAATGTTTTTGAAATAAAGCCAAGTCTATTGTAAATTTTGGGCTACCCTTGTGGCTCAGCTGGCAAAGAATCCACCTGCAATGTAGGAGACCTGGGTTCGATCCCTGGGTTGAGAAGATCTCCTGGAGAAGGGAAAGGCTATCCACTCCAGTATTCTTGCCTAGAGAATTCTAGGCAAGAGTTGAATACGACTGAGCGACTTTCGCTTCCACTTTCATCGTAAGTTTTTGTCTTCTATTGTGCCTAGTATGCAATGTTAGGCACATGATAGAAGTTTAATAAACAGGATTTAAATTTTTGGCATTGTATAAGTAGTTTTTGACAGAGATGTGGTTAAGCATCAGTAATATTGAGTTGTGAACTCATCTTTAAGGAAAACATGAGGAAATTAGCATTGTGTGAATTAAATCACTATAATTACAATGCAATCATTATACCAAAAATATATCACCCATCCCTTATATTCAGTTCAGTTCAGTTTAGTCGCTCAGTCGTGTCTGACTCTTTGCGACCCCATGAATCGCAGCACACCAGGCCTCCCTGTCCATCACCAACTCCCAGAATTCACTCAGACTCATGTCCATCGAGTCAGTGATGCCATCCAGCCATCTCATCCTCTGTCGTCCCCTTCTCCCGCTGCCCCCAGTGCCTCCCAGCATCAGAGTCTTTTCCAATGAGTCAACTCTTTGCATGAGGTGGCCAAAGTACTGGAGTTTCAGCTTTAGCATCATTCCTTCCAAAGAAATCCCAAGGCTGATCTCCTTCAGAATGGACTGGTTGGATCTCCTTGCAGTCCAAGGGACTCTCAAGAGTCTTCTCCAACACCACAGTTGAACTTATAAAAGTCTTAAATCAAAACACCTACATGGTCAATTCAGTTTAGTCGCTCAGTCATGTTGGACTCTTTGTGACCCTCTAGACTGCAACACACCAGGCTTCCCTGTCCATCCCCAACACCTGGAGCCTACTCAAATTCATGTCCATCGAGTTGCTGATGCCATCCAACCATCTCACTCTCTGCCATCCCCTTCTCCTCCTACCTTCAGTCTTTCCCAGAATCAGTGTCTTTTCCAATGAGTCAGTTCTTCACATTGGGTGGCCAAAGTATTGGAGTTTCAGCTTCATCATCAGTCCTACTAATGAACACTCAGGACTGATCTCCTTTAGGATGGATAGGTTTGATCTCCTTGCAGTCCAAGGGACTCTCAAGAGTCTTCTCCAACACAGTTCAAAAGCATCAGTTCTTTGGTGCTCAGCTTTCTTTTTAATCCAACTCTCACATCCACACACGACTACTGGAAAAACCATAACTTTGATTAGATGGACGTTTGTTGGCAAAGGAAATACCCATATGGTATTTCCCTCCAAAAGAATGCTTTGGATTTCTCATTTATTCATCACTGTTACCTCAACTGCTATTAGCTGTCATCAGTTAAAAGTTTGTGCTGAGGACTTCCCTGGTGGTCTGGTGGTTGGGAATCCCCCTGCCAATGGAGGCAACATGGGTTTAATCCCTGGTCTGTGAGAATTCCACCTGTTGGGCGGCAGTTAAGCCCAGGTGCCACAACTACTGAGGCCCATGCTCACCTCAACTTGAGAAAGCCTGCAACAGCAACAAAAACCCAATGCAGCCAAAAATAAATAATATGTTTAAAATATGATATATTTTGTAGAAGTGTGAGTTAAAATACTATGAGGAATAACTTTCCTTACCTTTATATATGACCTACAACTTCAGCCAATATACAGATACACAGGTGATATTTTTGCTTCCTCTTCCATATCATCCTTCTTCTGTGACCAGTACCAACTGGAGCTGACAAAGATTTCTGCATTCTTCTAATAGAAATCCCTCTGACTTTTTGCCATAACTTTACTTTTAGGACATGAGGCCTTTTCTACAGCCTGGTCTTAGTCGTTTCTGTGGTAGTGTTCAATCCAGGGGCACAAACCAATGCAATGCCTTAAAGAACTCTTCTGTGGTGCTCTTAGAGCCACATTGGTGTCAGCTCCTTCTGCCAAATAAATATGTGGGAGACCTCCGTGTGCACTTGTGTCACTGATTTGAGAAGCTGAAACAAGGTTAACATGGCACCAGTGGAGTGAACACGAGGGTAAATGGGGTAGGACAAAACTAGAGACAACACAAAGTCTCTTGTCCTCTCCTCTTCTGGTGCTGTTGGTTCCAGAAGGTTCCATATTGTTTCTATCAATGATTCAGAAGGGTATGTAAGTAACCTTCTTGAACACCTCTTATGTAATCTGTCATCACTAATTACTCCTAATTAATGAGCTTGTTCTTTCCTAAGCTTGTCCTTGGTCTTCAGAGTGCTGATTTCTAGTTTTCTTTTTCCTCTGAACATGGTGCCTTCCAATTTATTTCTATGAGTATAACCATATCTTATCTTTGTGTCAGAAAATCATCCTCGACTCATTCATTCAGAGTCTAATTCTCCAGTAAAATGTGTCTCTTTTCCCTAGGCATTCTAGGTCAATTCCTTTACTTCTAAATATACTAAAATCACCAAACAAACAAGAGGATGTTTGAAACAAGGTTGTAGATGTTTCTGGATAGAGCAGTTTTCCTCTCCTTTTTGTCAAGAAATTGAGATGAAAGAGAGAGAAATGATATATGCTTGAAAAAAAATCTTTCAGAAACAGAGAATCAGAATTGAAACTAGGAATCTGAGTTTAAGGGCTGTGTTACAAATTATAAATACTCATGGTAATTTCTGTAAGAAAGTGAATATAGAGAAAATCAAGGAATCAGAAGAAAAAGTCTGATGAAAGCAGTATATTGCCAATCTTCTATCTATATGTAAATGTGTTTCTTATTGAATACTCTTCATTTGTTTGGTTTCCCACTCTTCCTAAATAAGAATATTGTGCAGTTCATTTTTCTAACAATAAAAATGTTGTTTTCTCTCATAAAGCAAATTAAAACCAAATGAATCTGGTCATTTTGCACCTTTCAGTTCAGTTGAGTTCAGTTGCTCAGCCGTGTCCGACTCTTTGCGACCCCATGAATCACAGCACACCAGGCCCCCCTGTCCATCACCAACTCCCGGAGTTCACTCAGACTCACCTCCATCGAGTCTGTGATGCCATCCAGCCATCTCATCCTCTGTCGTCCCCTTCTCCTCCCGCCCCCAATCCCTCCCAGCATCAGAGTCTTTTCCAATGAGTCAACTCTTTGCATGAGGTGGCCAAAGTACTGGAGTTTCAGCTTTAGCATCATTCCTTCCAAAGGACACCCAAGGCTGATCTCCTTCAGAATGGACTGGTTGGATCTCCTTGCAGTCCAAGGGACTCTCAAGAGCCTTCTCCAAAACCACAGTTCAAAAACATCAATTCTTTGGTGCTCAGCCTTCTTCACAGTCCAACTCTCACATCCATACATGACTACAGGAAAAACCATAGCCTTGACTAAACGGACCTTAGTTGACAAAGTAATGTCTCTGCTTTTGAATATGCTATCTAGGTTGGTCATAACTTTTCTTCCAA